>JAYDZF010000013.1:8059074-8072723 GCA_034509105.1 Microcambeva barbata
TATTTATGTGACCAAAATGTTTGTATTGTAAAACTATATAAAGTTTATTATTAAAAAAATACATAGTGGTTGAATACTTATTTCCCCTACATATAGATAAGTGAGGAGTTAGGAGTATAAGCAAATTCAATACACAGAGTGAAGAATGGTGTCAGTGGTGATATGGCTAGTAAAACTGACCGCTGAAACTCTATTTTTGTCCCGGCGTTGTAGTGCTGCACTACCGGGGCCATTTGTATCAAATGTATTGCAGTCACACTCTCCAGGAGGACCTTGCATCCCCTTTTCACCCTTCTCTCCCACCATGTACAGACCTGTACACACACAGATCCAAGCAGTCACAATGCAGTTAATATGGTATTCTAAAATCAAATCCAATTTCTACAGAATTCAGTAAACTAGGTCTCTACCCGTTAAGGAATTCGTTTTTCTTACAGAACTTCTATATTAAATTACGATACTATTTAGTGCAGTAGTGGCCGAATCAGTGACTGGGTCCATTTTAATTTGACACACTAGTAGTTGATAGTGTTGTAATCCTTTTTTGTATTTTAGTTATGTTTACCTGAAGCAGGAACTCCAGGGGGGCCTGGGTGTCCGGTAGGCCCTTGAGGGCCAGATGGCCCCATTAGCCCTATTGCGCCAGTCTCCCCTTTAGGCCCCTTAACCAGACAGAGAGAAACAAATAGTCATGAACCAAAATCACTTTACTTACTCAATTATTCAAATAATTATACACTTTTCACGCGATCAGTTGCCTGTTTAGGCAATACTTCCTCTCCACAAATGCCAATCTCCGCCTAATCTCTGTTTATTTATACCTGCATTTTTAAAATGTCGTCAATTGACAATTCTAGTGAGGAAAATTGGGTAGCCCTGGACTAAAGTGTAGGATTATAGCTACTGTTTATACAGTGCGACAAAAAAATATTTAGTCAGCCTCTGATGGGGCAAGTTCTCCAAATTTGTAAGATGAGAGAGATCTGTGATTATCATAGGTAAACTATGAGAGACAAAATATGAGAAAAAAACCAGGAAATCCCAGTGTAGGATTTTTTAAGAATTTATTTGAAAATTATGGTGGACAATACGTATTTGGTCATTAACAAAAGTTCAACTCAATACTTTGTAACATAACCTTTGTTGGTATTGACAGAGGTCAAACATTTCCTACAAGTCTTCACCAGGTTTGGCCACACTGTAGCTGGTATTTTGGCCCATTCCTCCATGCAGTTCTCTTGAGCAGTGATGTTTTGGGGCTATCACTGGGCAACACTGACTTACAACTCCCACTACTTTCTATGGGGTTGAGGTCTGGAGACTGGCTAGGCCACTCCGGAACCTTGAAATGCTTTTTACTCCTTGAGCCACTCCTTCATTACCTGAGTGGTGTGTTTGGGATCATTGTCATACTGTAAGGCCCAGCCATGTTCCATCTTCTATGCCCCATCTTGCATGGGGCCCTATAATAAGGGGGATTATGAATGGTATTGTATGTTTTCCATTTTCTTTCAATTACTCCCACAGTTCATTTATTCACACCAACCTGCTTGCCTATTGTAGATTCACTCTTCCCAGCCTGGTGGAGGTCGACAATTTTTTTCCTGGTGTCCCTTGACAGCTCTTTGGTCTTAGACATGGTTGAGTTTGGAGTCTGACTGTTTGAGGCTTTGTGCAGGTGTCGTTTATACAGATAACAAGGTCAAACAGGTGCCATTCATACAGGTAACGAGTGGAGGAAGTTACATGTCTGTGAGATCCAGAAATCTTGCTCGTTTGTGGGTGACCAAATACTTCTTTTCCACCATATTGTACCAATAAATTCTTTTAAATAAAATCATTTAAAAATGTGATTTCCTGGATTTTTTTCACCTCATTTTGTCTCTCATAGTTGAAGTGTACTTATGATGAAAATTATACATTGCTGATCTTTCTAAGTAGGAAAAATTGGACAATCAGTGGCTGACTAAATACTTTTTTGCCCCACTTTGTCATTTCATCAAAGTAGGTTCTATTTTGTCACTAAAGCAGAGAATTTTTTTAAACCGGTGTTTTAAGTGCTTATAACATTAGCTGCAATACATTAGATGACCACACATTTACGAGACAGTGAAAAAGAGATGGAGGTGCTGTGGAGCTCCTGTCAGCAGGGATTCAGTTATGGTGAAAGGAGAGAGACTTGGTATTGCCAGATTGGGCCGAAATTGGGACTATTTGTATTCATTTAACATTTAAATTTTCAGCATTTAGCAGACGCCTTAATCCAAAGCAACTTGCACTACAGTTACAGTATACAGTCTGAGCAAATGAAGCTTATATATAAGAAGAACACTATTGTTTAGCAGTGGCATACAGTGGCATACATTGCCTCTAAATCTATTCATCGTTCATAGAGAATATTTTACAATTTGACATTTGTTTAAATGTTTCAATCATCTGTTGAAATCAATAAAAGCACTGTTAATTTGAATAGACAGTAGTGTTTTATTTAACAATTTATTGTAATATAAAAAAACATAACCTTTTAGTTTTGGCACATGCCCCTTCACTGAGATTAACCATTGAATCCTTGTAAGGAATTATTTGGGCACTCCAGCTTTAGTTGTGGTGCTAAACTGCCTATTAAGCAACACCATATAGCAGGAACCCAGCAGTCACTGGATACTTACAGGGCGAAGTAACTGATGCCATATCCACTCAGTAATTTGAACTGTGGTGTACAAACTTTTGATGGAGTTTCTTTCAAGACTCTGAAGCAGTATGACACATACTAGCAGTGCTTTAGAGAGTATATCTCAGAAATGTATCCAAGCTAAACATATCTAAACTTGGGACTTAACACTGGTAACTCTGCTGCAGATTGAAAATGATCCATGCAAATAAATACCCCCACATACACTTAAGACAAAAATAAAAGTTCTGTTATGCTTCTGTGCACATGCCGATACTGTCACTTGTACACTGACCAGAACACTGTGGTTGACCTGACTGATTTAGAGCAAGTAGAACCCTGCCAGATCATGTAACTGGATATATGTGTGTGCTATAAATGGGATGAGTGTCCAATGATAGATCTTCCACCGCTCACATAGACTATATGGACAAAGTATTCGCACACCAATTCTAATTTTATGTGTTCTTCATTTAGCAGTAAAAAGCAATTGTTCCTAGTAAAACAATACTGAGCTTTAAAGTGTGTTCACATGCAAGTTAGCAAAACTCTTTCTATTTGTTAGAATGTGTTTCCACAGCTCCAGTCCAGTGGCTTTGTGTGTTACACAGCTAAAGTCAGATATTAGCATTGTGCATGCTGGCCTTCTATCTAGGTCTTTTTGTACTGAATTTGCATGTTCTTCCCATGTACATGTGGGTTGTTCTCCAAAAAACATGCCACCAGGTTAATTGGAAACACTGAATTGTCCTACAGGTACCTAGCCACTAGGATGTGTAAAGTAAGAAGGGAATCTGGCATTAAAACCATGCAAAACCAATAATTTGGACCACATTCTGCTGTGGCGACCACTAAAGGGAGAAATTTATTAAGATTTGAAAGTTTTTAACCATTGTTGGTTTACAACCAAGCAATTAGACTTTACTTTTGTCTGAAACAGTATTTACACTTGTCAGAGCTACCCAAGATTACATTTGTATACTGCCAGTGTCTTCAAACACTGCATGATCTTACGAATCTGATAGTAACAAATGAGGATCAAATAATTGTGTTGTGTAGCCGATTCATGTTTAGGGGAGAGGTTAGAATAAATATATTTAGTTATTTGTATATCTTTACCTGCTTGCCTCTTTTGCCTGGTCGTCCTGTAGGACCCCGCTTTCCTGATACACCACGTTCACCCTTCAGTCCCATTTCACCCTTGTGACAAATTAAACACAGTGAAGAATAATTTTAATATTATTCAATGGTTGAAGGCTTTGGCAATTTTATGAGTTGACAGCAAACAGTTTTACAGATCTATATTTAGTGGCTCAGTCCTCTATAATAAACACATCTTAATGCACTGCAAAGATAAAGCTAAATCAAATACAAATTTACAAATGAGAAATTAATAAAACATTATATCATATCATGGTTTTACCTTGGGTCCCAGAATGCCAGAATACCCGTCTATTCCCTACACACACAGTTCAGCAGAATAAAGTAATGTTAATAAAACTGTTTCAGTAAGGTGAAGGTGCTTGGTTCTGGATTAACAGACATGGTTTCTCACACCTTTTCTCCCTTCAGACCTGGAAGTCCTGGTTCCCCATGTGAACCCTAAAATCCAGTTTATACACAAAGACAAAAAAGCCATGTAAGAGACACAAGTTATACTGACACATATATTTAATTATATATATTTCCATGTAAAATATCAACCTTCTCTCCTTTGTATCCTGGCAGGCCCTGCTTAAAAAAGAAATGCATATATTTTACCATACAATATGTTCAATATTCTTCTTTCCATATATGTGCAAAAACATTTTGTATATTAATTATTACACCATATGCCTATTTGAGGACTTTTCTAATGTGCCCTAAATGACCTGACATGGCTGTTGTAAGTCAGAACCTACTGTTCAAATCAGGGCCAGAACTTATCTATGAAAAAACCTCATACAGACAGGACCAATTATAAACCAAGTCTAGTTTCAGGCCCATCAGTGCTGGCACAGTGGGCACAGGCCAAATGTCAGCCAAACAATTCCTGCTAACCTCACCCGAAAGGTGGGATAAGTCGAACCAAATTGAAAAGAAAAATAAATTGTGAAAATTATCAGGCATTATTTTGTAATTTGAGTGGTCTGGGTCCTTTCTGTGTGGAGTTTGAATGTTCTCCCCATGTCTGTGTGGGTTTACTCTGGGTGCCTCGGTTTCCTCCCACAGTCCAAAAACATGCAGCGAGGTTAACTGAAGAGACAAAATTGTCCATGACAGTGTTTAATATAAACTTGTAAAATGATTAATATTGAGTAATGAATAACCATGTGTGTGTGTGTCATGAATGTAACCAAAAGTGTAAAACATGACATTAAAATCCTAATAAATAAATGTCCCTCCAAATGTTATAATTGAGAATTTAATTTCTTTTTTTCTATTCCATAATTTTTACAGTATTACAATTTCATACAAATCTAAAAAAGAAATATTGTCCATATTATCAAAGTTCTCCATATTAAGCAAAGTGCAACATAAGTTATGTGCTTAAACTTACAGCAGAAATATACTAATGTAGCCACATCTTATTAAGTCCAACATACACTGAATGCAAAAAGAGTCCAGACACTAACCTACACTTTCACATTACAACATGCTTCACATTTTAAGGAAAGTGTTTAACATGAGAAACTATGTGCACTTTGGTCACCACGATAACCACAAAAATCACGGCCCCACTGCAGCAAAATCCACAGCAGTCTATCAGAAGTAACTGTGAAATACACTATACCAAGATCTCCACGATTAATGAAACATTACACATGTGCAATACCACACTAGAGCAGCTGTGGTGTAACACCAAAGCTTTGAGCAGTTTTGAGGAATTCAAAAAACTTTTGGTGATTTTGGTCTTGAAAAGCTCTGATCATTTCCCCGATTCTGCTGCAGATGCATTATTAATGATGAACATATATAATGGAGCAAAAATGTATGGGGCATTAATGTTCTGGTGGTTAGAGACTTGAGAGGTTGCCAGTTCACAGAGCAGACACCTCATGACTGAAGTGCCTTTGAGCAAGGCAACCAACCTCTTACTGCTTTTGGGGTGCTATGGCTGCCCACTACTCCAGGCATGTGTGTTCACTGCCACCTAGTGTTCACTTGTGTTCATATGTGTGTCTCATTGCCCAAGTTTATCATTTCCCATCATACAAATCAACACGGCAATTTATTCAAGTAAAAAAGTAATCAGTCTATTGTTGTATTGGCGACTGCTATGCATTTACATACACAGTTCAATCTTAGTCCCTTACCTTATTTCCAGGTGGTCCTCTTGGTCCAGGCATTCCCATCAAGCCAACATCTCCCTTCTGACCCTGTTTAACAACAGAACATTATAAAAACAGGACATGAAGTAGGAAGAGGAGGTACAACATTTAACACAGCACAGTATAAAGACAAGCTGGGGATGTCAAAACTTGAAAGATTTAAGTCTATACTATCAATTTTCTGGAAAAGTGGTCATCACACTGCCTCGGGCAGCTAACTCATCCAGGGTGAGCAGAAATGCTAAATTAGATGATATTATAATTGGATAATCAAAATCAATGGATCAAAAACTTTATGGATCAACAACTGCTCTGGGTTAAAGCTCATCTAAGATCAACTGGCCTTTCTTCGGGTCCCTATCGATCAGGCAAGCTATAGCCTAGCATTTAAAGTACTGGATTAGCAATCAGAATATCACAGGTTCAAATCCTAGCACTGCCAGGTTGCTGTTGTTAAGCAAGGCCCTTAACTCTAAATTGTTCAGACAGTAATACTTAAAAAACAAAATTATGAATTGGGGTGTGTAAGTGTCTGTTGAGAAGTTAAACCATACTTTGGGTCCCTCAGGCCCAGACAATCCTCCAGGCCCAGGTTTTCCAGGAAAACCAGGCCGTCCGGTCCGACCCTGCAGCAATAAAACAGGTGCATTAGATGTGAATTAGCATGAACTTCTCATTTACAGATTATGCAGTAACAACACACTAACTCAGACTTGAAATAAAGAATACTAAGCATGAATTTAACTGATGTGCAGGGTTGACATGGGATCCAATTTACCAGAATGAGCTTGGGATGCTGCAGTAAAGCAAAGGCCACCATTTAGTAAATTAATTAGATGATGTAAAACCATTGTTTGCAACTACAACACATACAATAGTCTCATAGCCCCACATAAAAATCTCAATACACTAAAAAGACAAATTGTCTGAGGAAATGTTTGACAGGCTTCCTTAATGGCTCCCTTAAATACAGCCTTTGCTGAAATAGTACAGGCATAAGGAGTTCACAGGGAAAAATCAGAGCTGCATAGCTTCTCTAATTGCTGGGGGGTAAACAGAAGCAGCCCGTGGCTACAAATGTGTTTGAGGGGGAGTGGCTCTACTTGGAGCAGTTCATGTACTACAACTAGGAAGCTAAATGTTATAATAAATCACATACAGATAAATAAAACACATCATTTTGGTTAAACAAATACCCAGAAATTGTAAATCTAGAGCAGCTTATCATTTTGAAGTGGTCTCCTATTTTATTCTACAGCTGTACTCAGTTCTATTAAGTAAAAAAGTTATTTCAATACATCCGTTTTTTACAAACCTACTTAACAGCAGCACAGAACGATTCAGATTAGTTATATTTAGATATAGTTTGTTTTAATGTTTATTTCTTTATCTTTTTTATATTGAACAATTTAAAAATGATCCAAAGCCACACAATGCCACTGCTGACTGAAAGGCTAACCCCACGTGTCCTCTGATGCCTGAAGCAGTCATCCACATCTTTACATCTGCCAGTATTTAGGACCCAGAGTATGTAAACCCCTTTTAAAAATCTGCCAGAATGCACAAGGAAGGAAATGCACAATTCGGCAAACCAGCACATAAACGGGGGAGTTTCAATATTTTTGACTAAATAACATAACTAAATGTTTTAAATGTTGTATTATTATGTTTTCTTATATATTTGAAGGACTACAGTGATATTTATATCCACCATATCCTGTTTGCATTACACAGAAAGACAAAAATGTTACTAAAATAAAAGTTACTTGAATTACTAAAATGAGTTACTTTTTATTAGTAGATTTTTAGACTATCTTCACTCATACTTAACTTAAAACTCACAGTAACAGTACAGGAGTTTTTGGTTGTTGGTCTGGTGGTCCTACACAATGTAAAGCTGCTTTGTGACAATGTCTATACAAATAAATTGGCCTGACTTGACTTACTTTAACAGAAATAAGAGCAAGGTCCGAGAGGTGAAGAGTACTAAAATATTGTACTCAAGTTGGAGTTCCCAGTTTGACATTGCATGTCTATTTTTATGATTTTTATTGATTTTTATTTAAATCTTTGACTTATTAACAGGAAAGTACGGAATAAGGTTTTTGCTCATATCTCTGTAGATTATTTACAACCATTTATAGTGAATCTTTTACAATGTCTCTAGAATATTAATCTTCACAAAGTCTTAGACAGACTCACTCAGTCACTCACTCACTCATTCTAATGAAATAGCTCAGTGTGGCAGTTTGGTGAGGAGTTCAGCATTAAGTGATTGCCAGCCTGCACGGCAGTGGATTAAAGCCAGGTCCTGATACCTTGGAGAGCAATAAATCAAGTGTTCACTCTGGATCACAGTAAAGCTATGCAGTACCGACAGGACATACAGTGAAACAGTAATACAATATGGTACTGATATTACTAAGCACCAGGTGCTACACTGCTTAATGTACTTAACTGCATTCTCTCTTCCTCTCTTTGCTCTCTCATTGATTTCAGAGGACAGTTATTTAAAAGTAACCATACTGGAGCAAAAATATCTACCTTAAAGCCTGTTCATTTGGGAAATTCTGAAAGGACTGAAAATTTCATTGATTTTATCAAGTCAATGTTTTGACATTTCCTAAAGACGTATGTCTTACTATTTAAAACATGTCCCTGTTTAGATTTACAATACATGTAATGTAATGAACCTGAAATAATGAACGTGTTCAATGGTTTTCTCTTAGATGGTCTCATTAATTAATACATCTTATTTTACAGAGGTCAGCAGCTCTTAGCTTAAACCACATCCTTCTGCAATACTAATGGTCGATGTACCAGAAGATTAAACTAATGGTACAACTTCAGTACATCGTTATTCTCAACAACCTTTGTTTTTAAACAATTGTTTATTATATTTTATAATATTTAGGATTTATATTTCCTTACTGCTGCAAACAGCTATAAAGAAAAATCAGGAGGCTTGGTTAGCTTTAGAAATGTAATAAGCAAAGAGCACACAGTTATCTGCTTTATATTTAAGCAGTTGTAAACTAGTATTTAAGGAACATGGCTAGGAATCAGAAGGTCACTGGCTTAAACCCTTAACCATCAGTTGTATACTGTCCTTGTATTATGTCACCATCAGTCTCTCATTGAATTATTATTGCCTGGCCCAACAGAAGTTTCAAGCTAGACTAATGAGTAAGATAGGTTTTATTTATTTATTTTTTCATTATTATTTAAACCTTCACATACTAAAACCAATTAAAATATTTAGGTGCCAAGATGTATGTTTTTTTACATATATAAATTGTAGAATATCTTAGGTTTGCTCTCTCCCTGCTAACCATAATTATTAACCATGCATACAATTAATGTAATTTTAAGTGATCTAGGTACTTTTCAAAGGTCAAAATAACTGAAACTATTATCTTAAAGGGGGCATTAGTTTACAAAGTCTTACCTTTGATCCTGGTCGACCTATATCACCCTAAAGAGAATAGAAATAGTAATCCATGCTTCAACAACAATCAACAGTCGTGAACAAATAAAATGCACATATTTACATATTTACTTTTGTTTACTTGCTCCACTGACCTTATCTCCCTTAAGACCATTTACTCCTGGTAGACCCTGAAAGGAAGTGCATAATTCACAATTAACTCTTAAGACTTACAAAATAATAACTGTTTACAACTTTAAAAATTATTAGGGCTTTTTAGAAATCATACCTGTGGACCAGAAGGCCCAGGTGGTCCTGGGGGTCCTGGAGCACAGTTATGTGTCATTTGGTCGCCTTCATATCCTTGACCTTGTTCACTCACAACATATTCTGGGAATGCCTTAAAACAGTTATTCAACATATATACACTATAATACCAATGTACTGTTTCTCTAATCTAGAGTTTAATTATAAACACATATTACCTATTTACCAAAAGACAGTAGTAGAGACATTTTGTACAAATTACATTTACTGTTTTTGCTGACTGCAACTTGATTACATGTTTGTTGAGTATTTTTGCAAATAATTCTCCATTATGCTTGGGTTTGCAAAAAATGATAGTTGACATATGCAAAAACATAGCTTGGTGTGGTACATGAAAACATGCGTTTAATCCATTTATTTAATCATTTCCACTAACCGCTTCATCTTCATCAGGTTTGCTGTAGGTCCGGCGCCACCCGGAAAGACTGGGCGCAAGGCAGGTATCCACCCTGGACAGGGCAATCTATTGCAGAGAAGTTTATTTTAGCTTTGGAAATAAGATATGTTTTAGTGTAAGCTTGGTTAAGCTTACTATTAGCTGTTAAGAGTTTTACATTTGTTGTGTATTTTAAAAAGTATATTTCACTCTGGTTTAGTTGTGGTAAGTTGTATAAGACGGTTGAAGAGGAAAAGAGCTTTTTCAGATTTATCATTGATTTCTACAAAAGTAGCTGTGGCAGGTGTATAAGGATGCTTGGCCACTGGAAAAGGATGTCCTAACATTATTTAAATACATATGTGAAACATTGAGTGAAATATACCAGCCTGGAAAAGGGTTACAAAGCCATTGCTGAGGCTACAAAAAGCCACTCTGTCTCCCAAATGGCTTGAAATAACTTAATTAGGGTTTTAAAGTGGTCTGGATTGAATCTCATTGGGATGCTGTGGTAAGCCCATAAATGGAATGAAACCAATTCTGCAGAAGAGTGGGTTGCAGTCCTCCACAGTGCTTTTGATTGCAGTTGTTGAAGCAAATGGTGGCACAACCAGTTGATTAGGATTAGGGAGAATTTTTTTTTACATAAAAGATAAAAGTTTTGAATGAATTCCATGAATGGAATGATTACAGAAATTAAGAGGATGCACATACTTTTTCACAGCATTGTACAAGTCACATAACACAGTGTACAGGATCATTGTACATGTACTTCCATTTACATATCACTGCATATTCTTAAATATCAGTGGAAGACCTCACAGGAGGAGTTACTCACATGGCGTTTCCACACACTGGGAGGGGGCGGGAAGAGTGGTGGAGGAGGTGGCGTCTGTAGGCAACATGGGTCAAACCTGTTCAGGACCTGTACTGGCACCAATACTATGACAAAAAAACAGTAAGGTAAACTTAAACATGCTGCATACTTCTCAATGAGGGTTGGAATTGAAGATGAAAGGGACTAGCAAAAAGGTGTGGCAGGTGCACAATTCCAGGAGCACTGAGGCATGAATCGTGACATTGACATGGTATGTTTTAGCATTAACATTTACAATTAGGAATCACCTTCTCTGCCATGAAGAGGCTTGCAAACTAAAATTCTTGCAGACACACTGCAGAGCTTCTCAGAACCAAATTAGTCCATTGGACTGCTAAATGTTTCTTCACCTTCCATTTGTGGTGCAATACACCACTCCATTTTACAAAAGCATCAAAAACTTTTAATTATTTATTTGGATTTTAAGGGCATGCTTTACACTTTTGGTTACATTCAAGGCAGACACACGGTTATCCATTACTCAATGTTAATCTTTTCACAAGTTTATATCAAACACAGCCATGGACAATTTCATCTATCTAATTAACCTGACTGAATTATTTTGGACTGGGGAAACCACTCACTGGAGTAAACCCATGCAGACATAGAAAAGAACATTTTAAACCCAAGTAAACCAAGTTAATAAAGCTTTTGACAAACAGTTATTTGTTCCAAATAATCTCAATAGTGACTCAAGAGCAGGCCCTTACATTTGGTAGACAAAAAGCGTTAATTTTTTTAAAAAAGCTCCAGCATGGCAGAAAAGTAATAAACTGGTTTGTTTATAATGTACAATGACAGTGGATCCTTTGAAGTCAATTTAATTAAAACTCATTTCTCTGCCAACAGTTCTTGCTTGTATGCACCAGAGTCTTAAGTTTTATGGTACTCCTTATAACTTGTTTGGACAGAATTATTTAAAAGATGTCATGCTGTGACAATGCATGTTGGTAGCACTGTAGCCTCACAGTAAGAAGGTCTTTTCCAGGTCCTTTCTGTGTGGAGTTTGCATGTTTCCCCCCATGTCAATGCAGGTTTCTCTTTGTGCTCCAAATCATGCCACCAGGTGAACTGGTTATACTGAATTGTCTTATAGGTACATTGCCACTAGGATAAAGGTCCCAAGCCAATGTAAATAGAGAAAGTTGTGATTCAGGAAAAAATCAATGCAAAAGAAATAATGCAGACCGCAATCCTAACAGAAGATTTTGTCTATGAATCTTACATACATGTATACATGAACTTGATCACTAGAGAAGTTCAGTGCCCTTACTATATTGGGATTATATACAGTTATTCAGTAAGACTTATTGTACTGCCAGTGTAAATGCTTAAACTTACTTAATTCTGAAATAGTGGCTTCCTTTGACTTTGCAATGTTGAAAGTTTAGAAACTTAACAAAGACCCCTTCTCAAATTTTTGTCTATGGGAATTGTGGAAACGATGACCAGTGTGCCATACTACAAAATTCAAACATTTTTCAGTAGGTCTAATGTTGCTTTCCTTTGAGAATTAAATTACCATGATCTGAGCAAAGTCTGGCAATTGCTTTACAATGCCCAAAAATGCACATTCCAGCTGTTACACGTGATAGTGAAAGCACAGACAAATGAAAGCAAACAGCACAGATCTTACCAGTAGGGATAGTGAGACTGTTATCCAAGTAGTTATGTGAGAAAGCTGATATAGAAAAGATCAGGAGCTGCAGCTGTAGTCCACTTCTGACCAATGCCATGTCTCTGCTTTACTGAATTACCCCCAGCACTTGTGCTACCTATCTCATAACACTTTTCTGTCAAAAGCTCTCACCCTAATCGCTGTATTTTCCTATACTATTTATTAAGGATAAAATGTCAATCAGGAATGAGAAATGAACCCGCCGTTATTTACAGGACAGGACTAATTTATGACAGCCGCACCACGCATAATAGACCCGTTTACTACAGCAGACCCCTCCACTTGAAACCATAAACCATACGTAAGACTGCAAACAGTGGTACAGTCGAAGAATTATTTCCTTCCCCGTCTCATATATATTAACGATTTCTGGGTTAAGGCAGAATAGAGAACTGCAGTGAACACACTGTGTACGTCAGTGTAAAAATAACATACAGTCAAGACACGCAACACACGCAGTACCTTTCACATGCCCCCCTATCGTGAGGAAAGGACTCGTCCTAGTTGGCGCGGGCACACAAACGCGCGTTCACGCGCCAAAAAAGTAACAGCGCCACAGCACGCATCAAGCTAATGGAGTAAATTGTGTATGAACATGTTTTTCTATTACACTTAAATTTTAAAAAACTTCTTTTTGGAAATTTATACTTGGGGTACATTTGAAATGAGTCTTTTGCTTGACTATAATATTTTAGTACCCTTTCCACCATGGTCTTATCAAACCAAGGGTCGGTTACAGTCCAACAGCATAACATTTCATGAATTCAGATTTTTTTGTTTAAGTGTCATTTTACTACATTTTTAGTTGTACCATGTAGACATTAGTTGAATTTATTTTCAGACCCTTAAACAGGTGCTTATAGTATGGAATTCTATGATTGGAAATCTTTTACATACCTTAAAGTACTCAAATAAAGCAAGCTCACTTGATCATATTTTCAATACATTTCAAGGCATTTTTGCTTACAAGAGCACTTTCAAA
>JAYDZF010000013.1:8083527-8108187 GCA_034509105.1 Microcambeva barbata
TGACAAGCACTTTTGTAAGTCGCTCTGGATAAGAGCGTCTGCTAAATGCCATAAATGTAAATGTAAATGTAAATGATATAATGTTGTGATCGAGCGACCTCACCAGCACTTCTGGGTTATATGCCACGCCTACCGGTCCCCGACAGTGCAAGCGTGCCGACAAAATTGCTATAAAAATCCTTAACTTGAGGTTACTTCGGAATGTTTGAATTTAGAACGCTCCTTTTCACCACTGTGCATTACATACGGTGGAATTCGTCTAACCACTAGGTTACGGGTGCCCCCAAATGATTCCTATAAAATGATTGAAAATAGTACGCACTTGTTCTGTGACAATATATGGTTTCATCTGACCACCATCCTAAAGAGAATAAAGTTTTATGCATGTTCAGTGTTGTTTCAAAGAAATAACCATGCAAGCCAATAATAAAAATAATAAATCCACAGATTAGTTTCCCAACCCGATTTTGCAATGCGCTATCTTGCAATGCGTTAATAATAAACGAATATCAGTCTTTAAATAGAATTAAATATTTATAGTGCTGCCTATTTTTTAGTGTTACCGTTTTTTGTTTACATGAGCAAGAAATGCTTTGATGACGTCAGTATTTTCGCAAGTATGCGTTTGGCCATTTTCACATAAAATACGAAACACTGCGTTTTTAGACATAAAAAACAAAACTGTAACATGTTTTGATAAATAGAGTTTCACATTAATTCATACTTTAAAACGTAACTACTCACCTCAAAGTCCTGCACGTTTCTTTTGTTGGTACGTTATTGAAGTAAAGCTAAGCTTGTGTCGCTCTACTGACATCTGCTGGATTCTGAAGAGAGAACGGGACAGTATAGTCAATAAATAACTTTCAACAGACAAGAGTATTTTTAAAGAAAAGAGCAATGCTTACCTAATATATACATAATAAATTTAAAAAAATAGAATATCATTGAAAAGTTGATAAATTTTTTGATAATTCCATTCAAAATGTTAATCTTTCATAAATTATAGATGCAGGACCCACCATTTGAATGATTTCAATTATTCATATGATTATTTTTACACAATTTGGTCTTCAAGCTTATAAAGCCCACAAAAACAGGATTTCACAAAATTAGAATACTGTGGAGGAATCAGCTCAAAGTACAGAAAAAAAAATTGTTTCACATGAAATCAATCAAAATATGGTGCTTTCAAAACGATATGTCAATCTTCAATACTTGGTTGGGAATGCTACGTTGGCTCATGTTCAGAAGTGGCCTGATGCGAGGAACCTGTCAGTTGTAGCCCATCTCCTGGATGCATCTGAATGTGGTGATTTTTGAATCTGTGACTCCTGTCTCAATTTTTTGAAATCCTGTTTTATGAACTTTAAGTCCAAATTTTGTAAAATAAACAAATAAATACTTGAAATCGTTTAAATTGTGGGTCCTGAATCTATAATCTATGACAGTTTAACTTTTCAAATAGATTTATGGAAATCATTAAATTTTTCCATGATATCTTAATTTGTTAGAATTTGTCTGTACATATGTATTCGTTTTCAAAAACTTTATAAGGTTCCAGCAAGACCAACAACTTTTTTCAAACAAAAAGCCAGTGAAAAGGCTACCGATGTAAAGACTGATGTTTGTTATATTTGAATGCTGATTTTATTTCTTACGTTATAATTGTTACAACTATTACTAATTGTTTTTCGTTCCAGTTGTAAGATGCCTCATAGGCATAATCATGGTGAAAGATAAAGTGGAATTCCTGAAACTGTCACAATAAAAAAAACCATGCAATTTACTGGATATAATTTGCCTAGATCAAACATCAGTTCAATCAACAGAAACTGTGCTCGCATACTTTTGACAATCCAGTGAGTGAAACTAGGATCTGTGTCACATGAACACTGGGAATGAGGCAGAATAAACCTTTGACCAGGAATATGCATTTTTTAAAACAACATATCTATTCTGCTGCTTCAAAACACAAACAGAAAAAAACATGACACTGTGGCTGGGGATGGGTTTGAATTTCACCTTTAAAAAACAAAATGCATTCAAAAACACCTTTCAAAAAGACTGAATGCTGTGACCCTTGCAAAGTGACTCAACTTTCTTTATGGACCTTTGAAATTGTCATTGCATGCCTATTTTCCAATGCAGTATTGTCTTCTCTAAAAGGATCCTAGGTTTGAATTAGTTAATCTGTGGGGGACATCTTGTGAAGAACTGCTGCCAGGGAGCCTTCTGTATTAACAGTACATGACTTCTTGGTCAGCATTCCTGACTCAACCCTTCTTGTTTGTTAGCACTTAGCCACTGTGATGCATAAGCCAGTACAATTTAGCATCAGTCCTATGTACCTATAGGACAGTTCATTGTCCACTGAACCTGGCTGCATGGTTTTGGACTGTGGAAGAAAACCAGAGCACTCCACAGAAAAAAAAAGACAAATGACAGCACCATGCAGTACATATATTCAGTACATATACAGGAACTGATGCTGGTCAAGGATCAGGAAGATATTAAAAGGACTGTTGTCTCCATTACACGATGGGAAAACCATCTAAAACCACTATTCATATTCTTAATGGAAACAGCAATCAGGTTTAATGTGATTTATAAACATGTGTAAATTTTAATTTCTCTATTATTTTAACATTTTAACATTTCTTTTTTAATACATGTATATTTGTTCATTCTTTTCCTAACATCTTATGTGGCAGAGCAGCCATAAAGCATTTCACTGTCAATTGGGCTATGTATGACTGTAAATGAGAAACCTTGATTTGATTTAAAATAACCCACATATGTGACTATTTTGAAAAAATAGTGAAACCGCAGAGGTCACCAAGACAGGTATGGCATATAGGTGCCCTTCAGATGTATGTTAAGTTTGGAACTGAACTCAAAACAGTATGAAGAAATAAAGCAAGTGGGTGTGTTTTATTTTTCAGTTATTATTTTATTTGATCTTTGCACTGAGAGCATTGCTTTAAATTGCATTTTTTCATGTGTATTTTTTCCTACAAAACGTCTAAATTCATCAACTCCCAATCTTCATTTACTACTGGACCTGTCCAAAACACATTCACACACATCTATGCAACACTTGCATTTGTATACATACACAAATGGCTTTGCTCTACATAACCAACCACCTGGTGTTGAGCTGATTCAAATGGGACTACAAAAGCGCAGAATAAGTGGAGATTATTACACATGTTTATATACATGTGAAGAAATGAACAACCATAATGCGTATATTTAGATGTAATAAACTAAGTGCATGAATGAACCACGAAGCAAAATGGAATCACAAATAAAGGTGGGTAATGAGTAGTGCTTTTATATAAAGATTGACAACACTGTATTGCTAGGCTTTCTGGATGAATTTGTCCTTTACAAATCTCTTGCTCCAGGAGCCTAAAGTAGTGCTTGGCTTACAAAATGAAACCAGTTGAGGTACTGACGATGAACATGAACTCATTTAGATCAACTCAACAGTGAAGGGAAAATGCTTTAGACAGGTCCGGATAATGAATAAACAGAAAACTTTCACAAGCCACAAGCAGGAGAACCAGTCCGCCCATCTGTGTCCTACAAACTGGAAAGATTTAAGTAACGGTGGTAAAAAAGGAAGGAAAAGGCAGCATGACATTTGGCCACAATTTGGACATTTGCATGTGATTAAATGTTCAAATAAGCACATTTGAAGGTGACTGGAGTAAGTGAGTGCATAATGGATCACTGGTCTTACTCTGTTGGTGATAATAATAGCTTTAACCAAGTGTTAAATGTAAGACGGGCAACCTAAGTGTACTGCTGGTCTACCATAATTTCAGTGTTCAAACAGCATGATGAAGACAAAAGATCACATTTTAATAGTGAAAAATTCATTCCTCCAGGGGCAGTTAGTCAACCTGCTTTAGGTTAGATCGCTGATTTGATCACCTCTTTAAAGTCAGAAAAGCAGCACTGTTCAACTAGGCCACCAGGCACAACACAGTTTTTGTTTTTTGGTCTGTGTGTGTTTATGTCATCAGGATTTAGGTCAAACTAATACTTCCCACTTAATAAGCACAGACAGTAAAATAAACCTATGAATGAGATGTAGCTAAACCAAACTACCTTGAGAAAGATATGCTCTGTGTGGTGATAAAAACCTGACACTTGTACTGACTAGTCTGAACTGTATTCGACAGATGGGATTCGGTTCCGGTAAGTGTGCGTTGATGACAAAGTACTACTTATGGAACCACGCAACTTTTTGACAATCACTCCACCCCAATTTCCAGTTCCTCCCCCAATAGCCATATAAGCCTCCAAAAGCCACGGATACTCATTTAACTCTTGTGTAAAGGACAAGTAATAGTATTAGGACCAAGCCAGAATGAATAGTGAAGGTTTGCAGGCTGTAGTGATTAGCATGGTTAACAACAACATAAAAACAGGTGGCTTGAGATCAGGACGATACAGAACATCAGAGGACAAAAGTGGACTGAAACGGTTACTTTTCCAAATTGGTTCACAAAAGAGTGGAGTCACTCCTGCCGATTCTGTGAGTGGATGGAATTTTATGAGTGCCGGGTGACGAGAGAGAGTGCAGCTGAAAAGAAAGTAAAGAGGGTGAGGTTAGGGGAAGAGGTTGCGAGTCGGAATCCTGAGTTGTGGAGGCAGCTGGTTTGCGGCCTCCCGAGTACTGCTGATGTGGTATAGGGGTCACCGGTGAAAGCTCTAGGCTGCCCACCGAGATGCCCGAGTCCGTGCTCTGGCTGCGGCCGCTGGCAGCGCAGGGGTCCTCTTCCTGTTCCTCGTCTTCCTGCAGCCATCGAAGCTCTGGATCTAGCAGGGGAAACGACCTGCGCTCCCACGGCTGCTTCGACTGAAAGATCCAAGAACGATTGCACAGCGAATCAACTCAGGAATCGATTCACTTGAGGCATGATTCAAATTGATATTGATGTTTAATAAATCAAAATTCCCTTTGAACAGCAGAGGGCGCTGCCACTATTCACTAAGGTTTTTTTTCCGGGGTCGCCACAAGATTCAAAATGTTTATTTTACTAAAATCATTTTTAATTAATTAATTTAACAATCATTAAAACATGAAACATACTTTGTACCTCTGGAGGTTTTGTAAGCCTAAGTTGTGTAGGCACACTGTAAACAGAAGTTGGTCATGTTCAAAAAGCAAGTGAGCTCCCTTGCTGTCTTACTACCTACATAAGAAACCATTTAAATACAATATATTCTAATAAGATGTTATCTTACAATGCAAGTTAATCGAACAGTTTCAGTGATTATATTTTTTAAGCTAGGCATTGAGCATCAAGCCATTCATACCAGTGTACCAAAAACTAAATATGCAAATAAATAAATCATCTAAAACATCTCTAATACATTTTAAACATTTAGTAATTCCCAACAATCAGGCTGATTGAAACTGGAGTTAAATCAAATCAGTGCATCAAAACATTAAGTACTTCTGAAATATAATCACCATGGAAACTACACAGAGAAAGGTGCATGGAACACAGAGTACCCAGGGCAAGCAAGGCCATATTTAACCATTCAGACAGACTAACACACACCTGCTGTTCATCCTCCATCTGGTAGAAGAGGTCATCTGCTCCAGAGAGGAGGGGGCTACATGGTGAGCCTTTTTCCAACCTGGGTTCCGGAGAGCAGGACATCTGCTCCAAACCTCTGCAGCTCTTACCATCCCCGAAACAGGAGGAGGCTCTGCCACATACATATGTGCAAAGAATGAAATAGTCTAAATAAACGCTTTCCTGATGGAGGTCATATCATTCCTCTGACTAGAACATTCAGGGGCATTCTACAGTAATCAAGCAGAGAGGAGGAGGTGGTTATCAAAGAACTGCCAGTTCTTTCGTTTAAATTTCAACCAAAACAGGTTTTATTCGAGTCAGTGTTTCAGCTTGTTTTCAGAATCTCTCTGTGCCAAACATGACAGACTGCGGACTCAAAAACTTGATAGACAATTATCAGTGAACGATGCAAAACCAACATATGTGATGATACAGGGTGCATCAGTGAACACAGCATAACTTTAATATGTGTGAGGGTTCTAACTCGATAAGAAATACAGTATACCAAGATCTCCTCAATTAGGGAGCTTCATGAAACATTACATATGTGCAACATAACACTAGTGCAGCTGGTATTACATTAAAGCTATTCACAGGGAACAGATCAGCTTTTTGTTTTAAAAATTCCCAAACTTTTTGATGACCTGGGTTTTGGAAAACTTTTCTCTTTTCTCTGACTCTTCAGACTGCCAAGGTCATTACCACAAATAGTAGTGCTAAGAGAAAATCACATGTATGCTTATAGGACATTAAATAAAACATAGATATGAAAAACGATCATTTATAAACATTTTAAAATTTTGTTGTTACATTGACCAATCACGGTAGCCCTAACATCAAGGTGATGTCTTTTGTCAGGAAGTTCACAGGCTTTTGGAGCTGACTCACATTCCGGATAAATAATGTGTGGAGCCTTATGAAATCAGACTAAGGCAACCATGGACCTGAAGTCCTATATCAAGCATGAATTAAAATCACTCCACTTGCCAAAGAGTATTAATTCCAAACACTGTTCTAGCTGTTAAGGGTCATTGTAACCTAGTGGTTAATGTACAGAACTAGTAATCTGAAGGTCACTGGTTCAAACCCCACAACTGCAAGACTGCCACTGTTGGGCCCTTGAGCAAGGCTTTTAACCCTCAGTTGCTTACTCTGGAAAACCATTGGCAACATAAATCTACTCTTGGCAATCCCGTCGATTGAGGCGGGATTAAAATTAAAAGCTTTTTAAAATGTATTTTACTTTAATTTATTTTCTGGAAACATGGATTGCACATTTATAGATTCATCATATAAAAACATATGTAGTTCGATTTCGCCTCACCTGCCCCGACGACGCCTGCGAGCCCAGCTTCCCCAGCGACTCCGCTCTCTGCTCTCCCACACAGCATGCCGCTTCAAAAATACAGCATCGGAGAGATCCTCCACCTACTCAGCCATGAACAAAGGTTCTTTTAGTCTTTCAGGCTGTGTACTAAACTATACTTCGGTTCATGTATGCTTCGTTTCAAGACTGAATTAGTGCCGTACTGATTACGGAGGAATTGCTGCATCCTGATGAATTAAAACAGTTAATACAGTTTGATGTGTTGATAAAAGAACTTCATAAAATCTTTAGTACTTATGCAGCAGTAATATTGAAAAGTATATTTTAATAACTGTATTAATAAGTTTTGAGGTTACGGGAATCTTGTCAAATGTTAAGAGAGACCTGCTGTTGACCATTGTGCCATGTCTATAACTTCTAATATAGTACAGTTAAAGGTATGGATTTGATAAATAAATCAGTATTAAATATTTTACTAATAGTGACAGCATGTGACAGCAATAATAATAAAGTTTTGTAGTTGATTTGTTGCATTGCTTGAATTATACTAAGCAGTGTAATAAGGTGAAGAAGGTTTTGATGGTTTTTAAAGGACGTCTACTGTATTTTCTTCCTCTTTGAAATAGTGGACACATTCAATGTCACAGCGCTCCAAATGGAACTGTAAAGCAGAGTCTATTTTATTGCCCTCATGCACAGCACTTAAGACATTGATATCCAGGGCTAAAATCTCAGCTGCTTGATCAAAAGGAGTGTATTATAATAAACAGCATCTGAAGACTCTTATTTTTGAATGGACTGAATGGACAGCAGCACTTTGCACAAAATAATATTTGACCTCACCAATAATGCACCAGAGAGACACAAAGCAAACCAATTTCAAAATGTGCCTTTACCTCATTTTCATCTTCTACTGTTCCTCCATTGGGCTGGAGTAATGTATTCACTTCGTTCAGCCCCTGAACATCTGAACCCTCGAGCTTCTCTCCGGCCCCACAGACAGAGTCCAGCTCTCTCCAGCTACATACATTATAAAAAAACAATATTACATAAAGACAATATGAAAAATGCAATAAATCAAGTATTTACAAATAGAAGATGAACAAATAATTTACTGTACAGCCATGGGGGGGATGATTAAAAATTATCAGTTTTTGTTGTATAATGTATGTGTGCTCTTGACCAAAATAAACATTGTTGTTTTATTCTATTCTAATTATTATTCTGGTGTATACAATGAAACAACATGGCTCATTTTGGTCAAACACACATCTTTTAAAGTGGTCTCTTATTTTTTCCCCACAACTGTATATATGAAAACAATGCATACAACCAAACACTGAATTCATTGTATTGGTCCGGCCCCACACTACAGCCCCAGTTGTTATTAAGCTTCTCAGAAAATTGATCTGCCCACTCCTTGCTCTACCAGAATGTAACTGGTTGACAACTGTTTACCTGGGGGTGATGATTTCCTTGTACTGCAGCTTCTGCACTCGTGCTCCTAGTCCAGCCAGGCCCAAAGGCATTACCAAGTTATCAATATCAAACGAGCTCTCACCTCTTCGCCGTCGCTGCATGAAAGAGTTTTTAAAATCAAATTTAGTAAACTAGACAACGTTAACATTATAAGACAATATTGTATTTTAATAAATATTTTTATATATGCTTATATATGCATATTTTATATATGCTTTATATTTTTGCCATTTCTCTTTATAATTCATTTAATGAACTTGCTACTGAGACCTTTATTTCCTTCAAGATTACATCGATTTTTCTTTTATTAAGTACCTGTTCGTATCATATTTTTCAGCTAAGCAAACATCACAAATTATTACCACTAGTGGTGAACTTATTGTTGACTGGGTAGAAAATAATAATTAGGTTTGCAGCACTGATTTAACTTTGGCCTTTGCTTTTTGGAATCCATTTCAATTCCACAGCACTACAAATGTTTCTCATCAATATGCTTTGGTAAAGTTCATGCCTAGGGTTGTTTACTTCATAAAATGTACACATCTTGCATATATGTACTGCATTTTTGGGAACAACTCCAAGATGAATAGCTGAATTACTTACAAACAGATGTTTCAAAGTGTTCCAATTTGTCTAAACGTGTGTACAAATCCCGATGTTTAGCATGGGATGTAGGAAGCAGAGGATGATTTTAGCTTTTCTGTCTTGATTAATGTTGTTCTTTTTTGATTGGAAGGCTTAATCATTATCTGGCTGTCATAAAAATTCTCTCCCCCAAACAAATGAAACATCTGTACTAGATCAGGAAGAATTAAAACCAGCTGTTAAAATGTGCCTATATTACACCATTTATGCTGTCCCGGGTGTTTTTTTTTTCTTTGTTAGATTTACCTGAATGGGTGTGTCTGAAGCTGGGGTAAGGACAGGGAGAGGTGAAAGATCAGTTGCACGATGAGAAAGCAGACGTCTCTGATTCCTGCAATTGGACCCACCTTTAAAGAAGCAAACACCATTATTATGCTACATTGTGTGGATCCAACTGTGGTCATAAAAAGTCATTATTTCTAAGACTGAAACCACTACACAAGTTCTTCCAGCTTAGAATCAACTTCCAGTTGTAATTTCACACAGATTTATTTTGGGGGGGGGGGATCTTTTTTAAAATATTATTTCACTTAGAATTAGCTCAGGCACATTGCAAACCTAGTGGCATTACCTGTGCTGTTAAAATGTGTCTGCTCTTTTTAATGGATAGAATAAAAATCCAAATAAATATTCTACTGTACTTCTGTTCATAGCTAATATGAGACACCCCGAGTACCCTCAAAATCAACACATTCTACCTTTTTATCATTGAACAGACACTTGAATTGAAAGTGACTTACAGTACTGTGTGTGTATTTTATCTAAACAATTGGTGGTGGGGCTTATGCCAGCAACCTATCAGTTACTAGATCAGTGTCCTAACTGCTTGTCTCCAAGTGTCCTTTTAAACATGTTTAGAGAAGAATTAAATTACTACAACTGTGACCCAACATTTTCTGCCATTTTATGCCTCGGTGTTACAACCTCAAATTAATTAATGACAAGAAAGAAAAGCTTTAAACTGTTCAAGTGATTAGGTTTATAATATCACTTAAATAAAGACACTTTTAGAACTTCTTAGAAAACTGTTTCCTGGATATAGAGTTTGAGAGTTCTGATTACATGTTAAGTTGTGGTTGGAAAAACTACACCAGCATTGTTCAACAGCAAAGTTTGAGCCTGTTGTACTATGCTAAAATGCAAGGGGGTATTATTGTTTTATTAACAGTTCCAATAAATGTTAAAAATGCCAATGAAATCCTTTTAAATTGCAAATTAGAACATTACAAACAAATGGCTGAGGTAAATACTAATGCCAGGCACTGTGATTGTGAGAACAGGCCTAGTGAATGTATGTGTAATTAAAAAAAAACTCGGAAGAAAGAAAGTATTTGGAAGCATGGTTTCAATGTAATAAATGTGTTTTTTCTTTCTTTTTTTACCAGAGCTGTTGAACAGAGGAGGAAGTGTGCTTGGTGGTCGGGGACATATAAGGCTTCTTCTTCCTCGTCCAACCTTTTGTGGTCCTTGGCTCTGCCTTCTAAACCATGATGGGGACGTCTTCTCACCCATCCACCGCATGGCACCATAAGATTGAGAACCAGCCAATGGGGGCATACCACAATCTGAAAGAATAAAGTGAAAGATCAACAACGCTCCTACTGTCGGTAAAAAAAAAATCAGACAAACACATCAGTATGTTCTTCCCATGTTCACGTGGCTACCTCACACAAAAGTAAACTAGTGTGTTTATTAGTGTGTGTATGAGACGCCAAGTCCAGGCTCAATCCGTGTGTATGCCCCTAATCATGAAAGAACCCAAACTGGATAAAGAAGTTGCTTGGTTATTGATTGGTTTTAATGCTGTATCAACACGCCTACAGTCACATTATAGGTGGTTTTGACAGTGGATAAAGAGACAGAGAATTACACGTTATTAACATCAGTCTAACTTCTGCTACATTACCATTACACCTCATCAGCGTTTAGCATCCCTTTCCAATAATGGATGGTGTAGAAAGAAGTGACAAGCAACAGACAGACTACCGGCAGTACTGCAGTGCATCTGTATGGTAGGTACACTTGTCCAACATATATACATGTCAAGCCATTCTAAATGTATTTATTTATTAGGAGTGTAATGCTGTTATACAATTATAATGTTATACACACATTGGACTGTGTTTGACCCTGGTGAATCTTGTGTAATGAGATTCTGTGTAACTTTTTGACCAGTCAAGAATGTAACCAGACAATTTACCTCCCTTACATGTAATTGGACTGTTGGAGGAAAGAGTTCCTGTAGGTAACCCACACAGAAACAGGGAGAACCCCCAGCCCTCACCGCTTCACCTGGGAATCGAACCCAAAACCTTCTTGCTGAGAGACAACAGTGCTACCTCAGTGCCACTCAGCCACCTACCAAGAACTAGAAATTTCTTCTGTATTCCAATATAGTTAAACACAAACCATTCTGCTACAGCATGATTGATGTTTTGGATTTAATGTGATAGCAAAACACCTTATAATCAATCAAACACTCTGTGTACAAAAAAGATTATGAAGTCAATGTAGGCCTTTGCAGTGATGATATATTTTTAACAAAATTTAAAACGTGCAAACACGGTTCGACTTTCAATAACAGTGTGTGACATGATGTGTTATATATGGTGCGATGACATGCGATATATACCTGCGGGCATGGAGAGGACAGGGTGAACAAACTGATCCAGCCCTGTCTCACAGTTCTCCTTTTCAGCTGGGTGGCGAGAAGGAGCGCACAATACACATAAAGCAGGAAGCTCACAAGAGCATGGCAATGTCACTACCTAAAGATGAGAGAGGAGGAAACAGAGTTTGTTTGGATTTTTACTGCACGGTTTTAGACCAGAAGTGCCCAACTAATTCATCTCAGTGAAGGGACCAAAACTAAAAATGTTATGTTATATTAATATTGCATTAAAGGAAAATACATTTTATTGTTAAATAAAACTTTACTGTTTATTCGAATAACAGTTCTTTTATTGATTTTAACTGATGATAGAATATCTTGCTATAAGAGCAAAAATATTTGAACAAATGTACATTTGTAAAACATGCAGATATTGTCTTTAAAAGATGTAGAGCTTATGTAAACTGAGGAATAAAGAAAGTAAAGCAACTGTTAAAATCAGTTTTAA
The DNA here is from genome assembly GCA_034509105.1 of Microcambeva barbata. NCBI lineage: Eukaryota > Metazoa > Chordata > Actinopteri > Siluriformes > Trichomycteridae > Microcambeva > Microcambeva barbata. Next base: position 8,095,701 of record JAYDZF010000013.1, read on the forward strand.
AAATACTATTTCACTGTGTTTCTGTATAGTTGCATGAGACCTAGGATGGCTTAATGACACATAATCTAAGATCTTTTCAAAAGTTATCAATAATTACTCTAAATGTTGCTGTGGCAGGGGTCACAGCCTGCGTGAAAACTAAAAAAAAGGGGTCGAGACCCAGAAAACTTTGGGAACCACTGCCTTAAATAATGCTGTTACTGGGCAAAATTAAAAGCCAGTCGACTATAAATTGACAAAAAATAATAATGAACATCCACCAAAAATCGACCTTTGTGCTCTTGCACTTACCTTTGATCTGAGTTCGGTACATTCCTCCAGCCGGATAAGCCTATGACGACGTTGGCGCAGCAGTGGACGAACCCGAGCAGCAGACGAGTTGGGATTGGGCAGGGTTTGTGATGTAATGGTAGACTCTTCTGTTAACCTCTTCCTGAGAGGATCTCCAGCAGATAATGACCTACTGAATAAACATCTAACATCAAAACACAGATGTCTCACAATGGAACTATGTACATCCATGCATGTGGAACTGATTGTTCCCTGACCTGCAGTCATTGGATGCAGGCGAGGGTCTCGGTGCTCTGAGGGGTGTTTCAGGCACAGAGTGAGCAGCTCTCAGCTGTGAAAGTCCAAAAAACAGACATCTGCTGAATCAACACGTCTTTTAAGTAGCAGTTTTCTGGATCTTTAAATCAGATCAAGAAACTGCTCATCGTGATTTATCAGATGGCTTTTTTCTTAGGTGGAACACAAGTAAAAGTCCATCAAACAAGGGTTAGAGAGACAAGGTACCTTGCCCTGTCTGAGGTGTGTGTAGAGCGCAGTCAGAGCACGAATTCGATACTCCAGCTCGGACACTTGAGCCTGTAGCCACACCCACCGACTTCCAAGCCACGCCCTCTCCTTCATCCACTGCCATTCTTTGTTTATACTGAAAATGAAATGAGAAATTGCAGTCAGAAACAGACACATTGTCACAGCATGAAAAGAACATTAAAACTGCCGATGAAACAAAACTGCAAATCTCTTTTTTCAAAAGGTGGTACTATTGTTTTATACAGTGTGATAAGGTTGAATAAGCAATGTTGCACCATACCACTCATCATTGGAAAGAATAAAACTAAACGGGGTGGAGCATTCAAATCAATTACAAGATCGTGGTTTATCTTGGTTGATGTTACATAACCTGTGTTCAGTCTAGTAAGGGAGGAAACTATTATGCTGAAATACTGTTAGCACATGTGGACCAACCCCCATCTAGCTGTTTTTACTTTTCAGTAAGTAACAATGGTATTAAATTGTACATCGCCGATTTGGTTAGTTTCCCTGACACAGCCCTTCCTATTTATTCAGACATTTATTAGGCATTCATATGATGATTCCGTGTCTCCAATGAACATGGCTGAATGTTTTGGGCTGTGGAAGGAATGAAAGAAGAACCCTACACAGCTAAATGGAGAACATGCAAACTCCAGACAGAAAGGTCCCAGAATGGCCAGTCTGTACTACCCACTCGGCCACTGTGCCACCCTAAACCAGAGTAGTCACATGTGTCTTTTTCATTTCACTCTCGAAGTGTATGTTGTGTAACTGAAATTTAGGCAAGACCACACCATGAATATTTGAATGTCACCTCTCTTCCCCTCCATGTCACACCATCATGTTGTTTGATGGTCCCTGATCCTGTTTTTAAAGGCTCACTTTGTTTAACATATTATAGGTGTAGAATTAGAGACCATACATATATTTTCAGCCAAGTGACAAGTGTTTTTTGTCAGACATACCCACAGCAGGGTCACATTCCATAAATGCCATGTTACTCTCTACCCAGCTAAACAGAAAGGGACAGTGAATGAGGATGTGCTCTAAGATGTTGTACCTACAGGACTATGGGCTACTGATATTGACATATATGTACAATTTCAAATCTCATTTTATTACTGAGCAATATCTGTATACATGAAACACTATCCTGTTTATTATCTATTTATTGTTTGTAAATGTATATGGAGCCTTAGAAATGTGCACCTTACTCTTAATGTCATATTTTATTTAAGGTACATTGCACGGTAGATATGAGTTGCTTTAAATCTCACTGTACATGTGTATAGTGACAATAAAGGCATTCATTCAATCATCATCTTACATATAAGCTGGTTTTCAAAACTCAGCAGTCAAGGAATGAAAATGACCACTCATTACTGACAGCTGAGCATGAACTCCAAACCAGTAGTGTATCAGTGAAGCTCAGTCATTAATAACACCTGATGACAAAACATTTAACAGCTGTCTAGTGACCAATCGGATTGAAGGACAGCATACCCTTTACTACATAGATTTTCCTGTGTACTGAAATGACCCACTCCCTTAACACTCTGATAAGTGGTAGTCTAAGCATATTGAAAGATATGACAATGTCGGCAGACCTCCAATTACACAATGATGGAAATAGGCCCACCACTGACCAATGAATCAGAAACACTCAACTGGGTTCAATAATAGGTCAACTCATTAGACATTGCTATACTGTAAGTTATGCCAAACCCGGCACGTGATGAGGCAGACAGATGACAACATTGAGAGTAGTGTCTTGTCAAAACTTCTAGAAGGGATCAGACCAAGAACCACCACATCAATTACATCAGCAAACAATCCATTTGAGAAGCCAACACTCACAACGCTTGGTGATATGACGTGTTCTGATAAAAATGACCACTGAATATTAAAACCAACTGTAACAAAGCAATGACAGCATAGTGATATCATCAGCTGATATTATTCCCAGTGAGTATGCTTGCTCTAGGGTGATCCCATCATACAAAATGTGAATCAATTAAGCTCCTCCTATTAGGGAGTTTTGGCATTGTTTTTATGCTGAATGCCCTATTTGATGCAATGCTCCTATTTATCCGGGCTAGGCCAAGGCACTACAATGCACTAGTTTATGCATCATCGTGGCTAGTGTGGCACCCAGCCAACCGACAATGCTGAGTTGTGTGCGATGAAAAATCCCACTGCTCCACCTGGGCACCAATCTCACCCCACCAACAACAACGTTATAGATTGTTGACCACAGGTTATATGATGTAGTACTTACTAAGCCTGTGCATTCTTACCCTGATTTCATGTGGGGTGGTAAGCCATGCCTTCCTCCTGATTCTTCTTCATTCTCCTCCTCCTCCTCCTCACTGCCACTGCTACCCCCAGAACTGCTGGCGGTGTGATCAGAGTCCAGTCCGACCTCTGCCGATCGGAGAGCATCGGTGCAGCTGCGCGCTAGTCTGCTGAGCTCTGTCGATATCGGGGCCACGGTGCCCCGGCGCAGGTCTCCCAGCTGCTGACCGACATGCCGTTCCACCTGCTGTACCTGGACAGCGTGGAGTCGCCTCCATAAAGTGTCGGTTCGTTCTTCGAGCTGTAACTGGCGCTTTTTGGCCCGTCCCTGGGCCTCTTCGACTTGCCTTATGGTTCCTAAGTCGGTTCCACCTGCTTCGACTCTGGTGCACGTTGTACCGTTCGTTACCGGGCTAGCGCATCCAACGTCTGGGGCTTCACCCTTCTCGGAAGGGGATTTTTGCATGCTTCTAGGTCGATGTGGTGGCTTTAACTCGCACGGTTCGGGGTTCGTATGAGAAACGGCACCGTTTCCATTGAGTCCGGTCAGAAAGGAGCGCACCCGGTAAAGTCTGACGCGCCCTTTGGCCGTGTTGCACGCGCGCTTGTCCGTCCCCAAATTCTCGTTTTTGTCTGAACTCTTTTCCCGGTTGTCTTTTAAGGTCTCCGGTCCATTCCCAGCTGGATTTTTGACCGGAACCACCTCCGTCTTTGCGTTGGTCCTGGAGAAACACGCCCTCTTGGAGGCCCGGCTGAAACTGCAGCCCCGACGCTTGCTAACCGCTGCGTCCGCTTTCTGAAGCGCCCGCATCCCGGTCCGCGTCGTCGTCCGACCCGCCTGGGTCAGATTCGAACCGCGTAACCTCGCGTTTCCTTCGGTATTAACGACGGTATAGCCATGATCTTCTTGTCCGCGCGCTGCGCTTTGTCCAACGCAGCGATCGTGGCCGCGTTTCCCGGACTTCGCGCCGTTCACCAAGGCGCCGTCTGCCGTGCCCGATTTCCGCGTCGCATGTGCGGCATTACAGATGGCGCTCTCCCGCTCGCTAACGGATCGGGCCTTGTTGCTGATCTGGCGGATCTCTCGGTCGCCCTTTCCGTTTACCAGCTCGCCGCAGCAACCTCCTCCTCCTTCTTCTCCCTCTTCTACTCCTTCCACCGCTCCTCCGCCGCCGCAGCAGCTCTGCGGACCCTCCGCCGCGGGCCCGGCTGCGCTCATTTTACTCCGATTGCAGTAGTAATACATCGTCGGATCGCCAGCATGGTCGGCCGGGATGCGCAAAGACACCGCTTTTTGTTCGAGCTGTTTTCTTCCTTTTCGAAAGAAAGACGGGTCTTCCGATCAGCCCGTCTCTCCTCTGCACTGTTGGCCGCGTCCAGCACTCCCTGTTGGCAGCGCGCATGCGCAGTCCGTTAGCCCAGCCTTCAAAAGGAATAGGAGGAATGTTGAGTACAAAAGCTGATCTTGGCGAGAGCTTTAGCTTAAAGATGCAGTATGCAACTAAAAATCCATGTACAAAAACATATGTGCAATAACTTTTTAAAATATACGGTTTTTGTACATTATGCAAGACAGTAATATATGCGTTTCAAACGGACCATAATTTGTAAAACCATTTAACCTTTAAAAAAGTCTTCATTTTTTGTATTTCTTTCACACAGCCTTACTTATTATTTTTAATATACGTGGAAAAGCTTTGTTTGTTTATATTATTGTTCTTTATTTTTATATATTTTCTGTATGCTGCTGTAACACTGCAAATGTCCACCTATGGGCAAAAAAACACACCTGAGTTCCTCTCAAACACTGTGTTTTCCAAATAATTACAGGGCCAAAATATGCATGCATACTGTAGAATATCAATAACTAAAATAAAGTAAGCCAGGAATGTCATTAGAGCTTATTCAGGTTTTGGTGTCCAGCGTTCATGGAACAGTGCTGTCTTTGACAAAAGGGGCAATCTTGTCATTTAGAGGCTGAAAAGAAATTTGAAAACCATTAAACAAGTCATTATTTTCTCACTGCCATGAACACTTCGTAGTGCTAATTTAATAAAAATAAACTGCATTCTTTAGTAACTTAATATTAGTTGCACCAACCTGCAGTGGTTTTCTTTAGGAATGAGCATTTCAAAGGGCCCTTTGAAGTAAATGACTTTCTTCAGCTGGAACGATCAGTGGGCAGCTTTACTTCAAAGATCCCTTTGAAGGACGGAGAGATATAATGGACCTTAGTTTTTCCAACGATGGTCATCAGTTCCTCAAAACTACAGTGGAACAAGGCTGTGCTGAGATGTTGCAGGTGCCCACAGTAAATTTGAGGGGGCATATAATATGGCATGCACCTTTTGCATTCTAAAGTCTACACATTACACGTTATTGTAATCCAGTACATTAAAATAATTATCCCAAATCATAACGTCTGTACTAGTGAGGATTTACTGTATTGCAATTTTGGAGCTGGTTCACTTGAGGTAGCCGTTTCCTGGTGATTGGAGAACTGGGCTTGTGATGGGAAGGTTGCCGATACGATCCTAGAGCGGACAGGTCACAACTCACGTGCCCTTGAGCAAGTCGTCCAACCCCTAACTGCTCCCTGGACAGCTGCCCATCGCTCTAGGCATTTGTGCTTACTGCCCTTTAGTGTTCACTAGTCTGTATATGTGTGTTTCACAGCACGGATTGGGTTAAAATGCAGAGCACAAAATCCACTGTGTGTAAAAGCACAGTTTTGAAAATGTGTGTTCTGAATTTTAAAACCATGAAGACTTAAGATTTTCAGAGTCTACCTTCATTTCTCATAGCTGTGATTTGTGTCCTTTGTGTCAACATGTAGCTCGAGCGGCTTTTACTAATAAAACAACATATGATCACAGAGGGCTAGCTTAAATCTAACTAGAAGAAATGTCTCAGTAAAGGTCAGAATGAGCAACTGAATATGATCAGCCTATATTTTTTAAAGTCACAAAGTGTTGCAGAACAAGGCGTGGGTTCTACATGGTAACACCATTTATTGGATAACCTTGCTTTTTGAGATGACTTAGTCATCGCATCACTTATTCAGTGGGTGCTGATGGCATATTCTCACCAACTGCCAGAGGCTTCCTCCTACCTCCTAAATCTCCTTTAGGCTGCTGACACTAGGGGTTGCCACAGTAGGTAGTGGTCTGCATTATCGACTTGGCATAGTTTTAACGCCGGATTCCCTTACTGACACAGTGCTACCCACTACAGTACCCCTCACCACCCAAAACACCCAAAATTACCTTTATTTGTCAATAAGTGTGTATGTGTTGCCCTGCCATAATTTGTCTTTACATGTATGTACCACATGTATGTGGTATTACATTGTATTCCGGCAGAAATTTTCGGTGGCACTGGCTCCGGAGCCACAGCAGCCCCTACCAATTCAATGCGGTTAGCCGAGGGTGAATTTAGTGAATCAGAAATGGCCTTGATGTACTAGCGTACGGGCTTGAAAACGTAGCAACGCTGGAAATGGAAGTATCGCGAGATCACGTGTTCCCGAGGCTCAGTCGGTTTTTGGTAGTTTTGGGTTCAATAACAATGGCGACTCAAGCCGCGGGAGCTGCATCTGCAGCATCCACAAGCAGTAAATCCGGCACCAACTCTCCGTTCAACCGTAAAAAAGATGGAGGGCCGTGCATTGTGTACTGGGATAGCGCAGAGACTGTTGCGCAGCTCGAAAGCGTTCGTGGCTGGATTGGGAAACATTATAAAAAGGTTAGAACATGCTGTGAAACGTCAGATAGTGTTAGCTAGATGCTAGGCGTGAGCTAGGCTGTTAGCAACTCTAGTTTAAGCTGTCTGGTACATACACTGTTTTACATTCAGTGGGCTTTCTTATTATATTTCATAAACACATCCCAACACACACACACAAGTAACTTTTTTCCCCCTGCAAGCTGGATTTGATGGACAAATTGCCGTTAGTTTAGCTAACTGTATGTTGAGAATCAGTTATACTGACAGATTGCTGCTTTGAGTCAGGGTTGCCAGATTGCAACAGTGGTTTTCAGCCATAAACCTTTTCAAAATACGCCAAAATGTAAAACCACTCAGAACAACTAATAAGCCGTTGATTAGCATTTCAAAATTAATTAACCTCACAAACTATCATGACCTACATATTAAGATCTACCTTACATATATTGTTTTAGTTGAGATGGCTTTGAAGTAGCCTAAACTATATTATTTTGGATGGGACACACTCCTGTACAAGTAAGTCAGTTGTAAGTAAATAAGTGTCCACTGCATTGATGGGTGTGGAAAAACTTTTTGAACCGGAAAGCATAACCTGTCAATCAAACATTTGACAGCGTGTTGGATGGACAACGTATTTAAATTCCTGTTGCATGCCAATTTTGTCCTCCTGCCAAAGCATATTTCCCCCTGACAATTACCCCCCAAAAACACACCCAATCTGGCAACACTGCTTACAGCGTTCCTTCACACGTTCTGTGGCTGGGGTTTGTTTACATCAGTTGTTCACTACTAGTTTTGTTGCCCAGCATTTAGTTGTTACACTGATGATCCTACATATGTGCAGTGTTTTGTCCTACCTTGTAGACATTTCCGGAGACCACGTCAAAATCATCACTTTATTTTAGTTTACAATTCCTAAGTATGTCGTTTTATTCTATTCAAATGACTGTTCTGGTTTATAGAAAACACAACACTGCTCATTTGTGTTAAACACATACTTAGGAATTTTAAACTAAAATAAAGTGACCATTTTCAAGTGGTTTCTATTTTTTTGCATGACTGTATAACATTTGCAAGATTTATTTATTTATTTGTATTGAAAGTATTCTACTGCTTGGGCATCTCAATAGATCTGTATCTTATTATAAAGTATAGATAGCAGGTATCGATAGCTGTGTATCTTGATGAACACTATAAGTAGCACACCTTGATATCTATAGGGGGAAGGAACTGAGGGCATAGAAACTGGCGTAGAAACTGGCCCAGCGCTGTGCAGTCACTATGACTGTGTAAACTTTGGTATTAAAGTTTGGTTTCTCAAACTCATGTTTGTTTCTGCACCTGAACAGCAGGTTTTGCCACTCAGTGTTACTTATATTCTAGAACTAAACATTTTCTCGCCAAAATGGGCCGATATCGAGTATCAGATCTGTGCCAGCTGTAGGTACAACCTTGATTGTTTTGTGTACCTGTACACGACACTAACTCTGGATTTTGGCGTATTGTAGTATAATTTCTTGCTGTAGTTTTTTGTCCAGGTAATCATAACTAATGAGTCACTGGTAGTTTTAAATCCAGACCTTTCTCAAAACGTAAGGAATTTCTGTTAGAAACAGAATTTTAATCGATCATCATTTTAGCTGCAATACATTAGTTTACCACAATTTTACCTGAGATAGTTTTGCTTTGGAGCTCCTGTCAGCTGGAGTCAAGTAATGTATGACACAATGAGGCTCAGTGTTGCCAGATTAAGAAGTTTTCTGCATATTCTGCCAATTGTTGCGGATAGACAAAATATGGGCTGGTCTGTGATCATTTTGCAGACTTTAAATATAAATAAAAAGCTCTTGTTTTCTAAAGTAACTTAAATATAAAAAGGCAGATCTTCTTCCACCACATCCAACCCCGCTGTCGAAAGTTTGATTGAAAGTTTATTCATGGGTTTTGAAAGGAAACCACAGTTGAGGCTGTTAACTATGGAGCGTATGAGGCGGTGGCAAACGGATCAATGGAAATTTAAAACAGCTTCACTCTGTTTTCTATGCTTTGCATGTTTTCATTTCAATGTTTCTGCTCCTAAAGAACCCCAATGAACACCTTAATGTATGATACATTACATCTCCAGCCTGTTCCGTTCCAGATTGAATGAATTCCCTGATCAGAAGTTATCATCAGTTGATTTATTATGCTATTATATGACGAGCACAATGATGGTTTCATGCTTTTATGACCAAATCCTGCAGATGACAAACTGGCTGTGTTACCTATTTGCATGTTTTCAGCTATCAGTTTACCGTATTCAGTATTTGACTGGTGTATAATTTGGGTTTAAATCTTGACATTTGATTCAGCTGAACAGTCACATATTTAACTCACGTATGATTATTTTTCTAGTATGTACAAGCTGATTCTCCTTCCACCAAGTCTCTCTCAGGACTAATTATCCAGCTCCTACAGTTTCAAGAAGATGCGTTTGGTCGAAAAGCACCTAACCCAGGCCTCACAAAACTTCCTGTAAGTCACCTCTCCTTTCCTAAGTTTCTCCTCATTTCCCCTCTTTCTGCATCCTTAATCTCTTTTTTTTCACAGGCAAGATGTTTTCTGGACATGAAGCCTGGTGGTGCACTGTGTCACATTCTTGGATGTGCATATAAATTCAAGACGGAGCAGGGCTGGTGAGTGTCCTTATTTATTTATTTATTTATTTATTGGACACAATTCAGTGGGCTGTACCCATGATTCACATCATTGTATGGTTTACAGTAAATAAAAAAGGCCTTCAATAAATAAAATAAAACATGGTGGGTGTTAGGGATGTAACGATTCATCAAGTATCAATATGATTAACTTGGGACTAGAACCGATAAGCCAATACCGATACTGAAAATGATTTGTATCGTACCATTCAAATCAATGGGACCAGATTTAGCTACCGAAACGGCTACCAAACTCCTAAACTTCCCTGACGAGCTCAAAATTACATACAGACACACTCGTACACCTGTATGCACATTAAACAATCATTTATTAACATTGACAACTGCTCAGTTCTGTTTCATGTCCTTCCTGCATGAGTGAGCATCTCATGCTGACTCGTTCTTCACTTAAATTTAAAGGTGATTTAGTAGGAGGATTATAAGGCATAAGGATTTGGGAGAGCCTCCTTCTCAAGAGCACGATTAGGATGAATTAAATGCTCAATATGTTTTTGTTTTAAATAAAAATACTTACTTGAAAAGTACAAGGTATTAAGCTAAATTGACTTTTTAAAATAAAAGCATAGATACATACATACATACATACATACATACATACTTTATTTATCCCGAAGGAAATGTAGAAATTTTGACATACATTCATTTCTTCCCTTCTCCTTCATGGTATCGAAATTGTGGAATTTTATTGTTTTTTGTACCGAATTCCTGGTATTATAACATCCCTACTTAGGACATTGATTTGAGTTGGTGATGAATATGTATATAAACTTTTAAGTTCATAAGCTGTAGCCAAGTGGTTAGGTTACAGGACTAGTAATCTGAAAGATGCTGGTTAAAACCTCACCACTGCCAGGCCTTAACTCTCAATAGCTCAGACTGTATACTGTAAATAATGTAAATCGCCTCTGCTAAATACTCAAAATGTAACAAACAATTTTTCAGTTTCATGTTGTTTAAAAAATCCTGAACCCAGTATAATTACATCCTTAGTGGGATGTTTTGGGGGTCGCTTCAGTGTTCAGTGTGTGGCTAAAGATTCCAGTCATAGGGGTTTAAATATCCCTTCAATGGTTACAGGAAGAGATCACTTTCAGTTTCCACTGTGTGCCACCAAATATTTTCTCAGGGTGGCAGTCCGCCCAGTCCAGTTCTGGAGTTTTGTTTAAAAAGAAATCACATTTTTGTTCCAGTGCCATCACAATAATTAAACATGTTAATGCTAAAGCATTTGTATTTGCAGCAATTTTGTGAAAGACGTTTTGAGTGCCTGTATGTTTGGCCCTGGTTGTTTTGGACTCTTAAACCTGGCTAAAGTGTTAAATCCACTGTCTGGATCTGTATTATCAGATTTCATTGTGATATTCATGGTAGTTTTATTCATGTAATCTTGTAAATGGAACATGCATCCTTAAAGAAGAAGGATTTGGACCTAGGGATGTTACGATCTCAGAAAGTCGGTACCAATACCATTAAGATTCTACGATTCTCAATAGCAATTTCAATACAATGAAGAGGAAGAAAAAATAATGTCAACATAAATGAAAAAAGTTAGTACCTTGTTCTTTTTACAAGTAATAAAAATAAAACAGTATTTAGATTTAAAACAAAACTATATTGTTCCAATAATAAAATAAATATTTTATGTGTCCAGCTGCTTGAAATTTAAAACATAATTAAATAGCCTACAATTGTGAATTATAATAGACTAAAACAGCAGCATGTTGCCTTCAAGTATTTAAAATCATCAGAACTGTTTGAAATGGAACAGCAAGCAAGCGATCTGGACATTACAAAAAAGTAAATAAGTTAATTAGAACAGGGCCACTGACCTGGTTACTAGGAACATTTACAGCTTTTTAAATAAAAAAAATAAAGTTGAGCTTTTTGGTAGCTTACGCTGGTCCCAATGATTTAAATGACACGATGCTAATGCTGATGAAATGTGATGTCATCACTACCCAGATAGACCGTTTGAAAACTCAATTGATAAAGCGATGAACAGAACGCTCTTTGGTTAGACAGCTGTGTAGTTAAACAGCAATGGAGCAAGGCTGGTCGAACACGCCCTATATCACTGGTTAGGAACTACCACAGCGTTAGCCTAAGCAAGCTAATAATGCATTTCACAAACAATAACTGTAACGATTCATGTTACAACCATTCGCAACAAACTGGTTGCTTCTCCAGTCAACGCCATTCCTCCTGGTTTTAGCGTTCTTAGCTAATTAGCCTTATGGTGCCCTTGTGTGTTGTGGGAGATTTGTGAAACCTTTGGTAGCTCCGGTACCACAGGAAACGAGAACCAAATCTTTTTTTGGTATTGACTAGGTACCAAAGTATTGGTTATTTTGATATCTCTACTTGGACCACTCCATCTAGGATGCAAACCTAGGACCTTCTGGCTGCGAGATGACCACCATGTCATTTTTGTTATCATACAATGTTGTTGTAGTTATTATTTGAACCCTTCGTTATTACTTACCATTCTTTCATCTGCTGTGCTGTAGGCGCCGCTTTGACCTACAGAACCCATCCAGACTGGACCGGAACGTAGAGATGTTCGTCAGTGTGGAGAAAGCTCTCATACAGGTACTGAGCAATTAATGCATCTAGACTGGCCAGAAATGCTGAAGCTACTGTATATAGGTCTATGGATGTGTTAAAACGTAGGCAGCGGTCTACCTAGGCTGCATTAAAGCTTGAGAAGTCAGCAGTTCAAAATCCTAGATGCCTCGAAGAGGACATATTATGAAAATTACCATTTGCCTCCTTTTTAATTGTAATGTTCTACTGATCATTTAAGCCCTCCAAGCACAAAACAACAAAAAACTCATCTCTTTTCTCTCAGTCAAAAAAGATTTTGATTGAATGAAAACCTAGTGTGCTGCCTTCCTCCAAACACACACACACACACACACACACACACA
>JAYDZF010000013.1:8135096-8156338 GCA_034509105.1 Microcambeva barbata
ATCGTTTAATAACAAACCAAAATATTTTTATTCCACAGCTAAAATAAGGGAATTGGCATCACTGTTCCAATACTTTTGGCGACGTCAAGAAATAGATCTATAAATCTAGGAACTTTTGATACTGTATTAAAAATCGGTAGAACAGCACTTGTTTTGTCATGTTTAAAGCCGGTTGAGTAGGCGTGGCTTGGTCACAGGAGGAGGGCTCAGAGCGCAGTGCCTTCATCTAAGACCCGCCCATGCGTAAAAAGTGTTTCAAAAGTAAGAAGCAAAAAATAAATAAAAAAAAATTCAGAAGCAAAAGACCTTACAAAAAACAAAAACAATGAAACCAAAAACTGGTAAAATGCAAAAATAAATAAATAAAATAAAAAAATCAATAAATGTTTTGGTATATATTTTATATATTTTATACTTTTGGTATATTTTTGGTATATATTTTTTAGTTTTGGTATATATATATTTTTTACTTTTGACACAAATTTAACTCATAGAGAGACGTAGGCCAATAGTGTATTTTTCTTAAAACAAAATAATGACCCTGTCTGTGCACATGCTTGGGTAGTTTACCAGTTAAAATTAAGTGGAATCTGCAAATGAGACTTAAACATTATGACAACTGTGACATAATATAAGCCTGAATATACAAAATGTATTTTTAACAGATATTTTATTCCAAAGAGGTTACGAGGTCAAACTATCTAAAATAGGAAATTGTTTCCTCTTAATTGTAGTTTGACTAACAGTGAAAGCTTACATGCTGCCTTCTTAAAAGTTTGTGTGTGCTTTCTACATGTATTGTTTATGCGGTGTGGCCGCAAGGGCAGAAAAAGAACCCAATGCCACTGGTTAGCTTAGTAAGCAAAATGCAGTGTAATCACTGTTTAAGTACAGTGTTCGAATAATCTGATAATCTCTACAAAAGCAGCTGCTAATGCAAGCATTAAGCATCAAGGTAGCTCTCTAGGTTTTCAAACATACCAGGACAAAATGTTAAATGTTACTTGCTAGATCATCAGAGACTTCACCTCATCACTCCAAAACCCTGTAGATCCTTTACAGTTGGCATACCATAACCGCTTCACAGACAATGCCATCACATACCTGCTCCACACTACACTGTCTCACCTGGAGAGAAGTAATTATGTCGAAATGCTGTTTGTGGACCACAGCTTTGCATTAAAAAAAACAACAATAACAAAATCTCAATGACCAGTAGGCCTGCCCTGTCTGAAAATATATAACTGAACTGTTCAGAACAAAATGTATATTATTTATAAAATTGGGTACTGTAAAATCAGCTCTGTCATTCGTGCAAAAACAAGCACCAAACATTTAACCAGACAGCTAATCTATTCATCATTTAGTAATTCTCAGCTTAATAATTTTAACAGCTAAAATTCCCCCAAAACATTCAAAAATAATGTGCAGATGCTGCATCAGGCTGCTCTCTCAGAGTTATCAGTGAAGAGATTAGTTCGGATTGGATGCTACGCGGCTTGTCCCGCCTCTCCACGTACAAAGATATGATTGGATGATTTGATCTCTTCTCACTTCTCCCTACCTTTTACAATACTAAATCAGTTCTGATTGGATGTCATCCTTGTCAGACATTTTCATCTCGTTATTCACAAAAATGTCAATTACTTTCCTCATCGTTTTTATCTTTGTAAGTAGTTTTAATTTAGTTATCATCTCGTTTTCATCATGATAAAAATTACCACTGGTCTCCAATCAAAAGATGTTCTATATATGGGGCAGCAGACATTGCACTTTACATAGTAATGAGGGCAATGAGGGCAGAAGTGATCTCACCTTCACCAGACCGTTACGATGGCCTGGAACAGAGCCATTTACATACAAGATGTTTTGTGTCGTGTTCACCCTCCAAACCTGTACAAGAAGGAATCAGACAAATCCTTATTTCAACTTAATATTCTTTTTGACTAAAAAAACTTCATGTAACTCATCAAAAAATGTCAAGGTACTACAGACAAATGAAAGGAAAACCCTAAATGAACAAGTGCAAAAACATAAGAACAGGTGCTTTGAAAGTGACTTTGACAGGTACAGGTTGGATATGCTTCATCAACTATCGATAGGGCAAGTACAAGTAGAGGGCATGTGGCGTGCTGTGTTGTCTTATAAAAGCAATTTTAATTCACACCAGTACAGCAGAAGTTCCTGATGGTTTATCTCTCTTCGGCATGTAGGTAATGGCTGCTATTGCCATTTAAGAGAACTGACCATAAAACACATTTTCATTCTGGTATATGTTTTTCCTACATTTGGCTCCAATGTACAGCTTGTTTTGTGGTTTATTGTTCCATTCATTCTGCCATTTCTTTTAGTATAGTGAGAGAACATTTAGAAAGGCGTCTGGGGGGAATGAGTCGTGTGGTTATTGTGTCTTCAGTGGATGTTCTAGTGATCAGATCTGGTTGCCTGGAATTCCAGTATGGGTTGGAATCCAGTATCCAATATTGCCTTCTTGTTCTTGTCATTCTTTGTCTTTTCTCAGTATTTCATAGATATTGGGGTGGTCTGCGTCAAGGTGTTCTAAGTCTTTTAGGAATGACTTTGAATCTGTAAACATTTTTAATGTTTTTTTATGGTTTCTTGTTTAGATATATACTAGGGCAAATATTAGAGCATGGCCGTGGAACTGTAATTGGTAATCGGATGCTGTGTTGGTTTGAGGATGTCATTAATGCTGTGACTTCTAGAAATAAACTGTAGTATTCATTTAAGTAAGTGTTTTGCTTTTGGTTCTGGTTCAGTGAGACCAGGTGAAGTAATAAGACTTCCAGGTCTGATTTTACGTGAGGTTTTAATAGGTCGGATTTGCATTGGTTTAGCCTTGTAGTGATTATCAAAATAAACTGTAGATTCACTGTAGACTTTGTAGATTGTCATAGATTTTCTTAGTGTACTTAAGTGCCAGAGTTTGTTGCCATAAATGGAGTGGTGGTTAATTTGCTTCCACATAAAAGCTTTTTACTCGGGAAGTTCTGGATGCACCTCGAGCCATTATTAGTCCTTGATGATGGATTGTGTTTAAAGGTTGTAGATATGTTTTTCTAGTTGCTCCCTATATGGTACCACCATAATACAGTCTGGGTTGCACAAGGGTTTTCTACAGGTGAGCAGGTGGAAATTTGGTTCCCATCTGGTACCGGCTAGCACTGTTATAAAGTTTAGAGTTTTTTGGCATTTGTTTTTAAATACTGGATGTGATGTCTAAAAACTTAATTGGCAGAAATGATTGCAGATTGTTTTCAACTTTGAGATCTTAAAGCTTTTAGGGTAATCCACTGCAGGATGTTTTTTATAGTCCATTGAAGTTTCCTTTGAATTGTTAGCATGTATTTCCCTTTGTAGTATATAAATAGATCAACAGTGTGCTTCTTGTGCTAATCCCTTAACTATCATTATGGTAGAATGGTGTTGAAGACAAAACTGAAGTCAACAAATTGTAGCCTAGCACACAATGGAAATGCTAGAATATGTTAGCTCTATATGTGAAATGCAATGAGTCGAGTGTGGGTGGGAGCCAGGAAATTAATGTGACGTTTAACCAGTTTCTTCAAAAAACTTCATAAAACTGATGTCAGAGTGTAAGTCTTTGAGGCTGCTGATCCTTTCTATACAGTGTTATAATTATGGCTGACTTCAGACATGGTGGTGTGAAAAATTCGGACAGTGATATGTTGAAGATCTTCGTAAAATGCCAAGCAACTGATCCTCACACTCTTTGAGGACCCTCCCAGTCACTCCATCTGGTCCAGCCGCCTTTCTGGGGTTCACCGCCCTCAGCGTGTGCTTCACTTCATGTTCCTGCACTCTGAGGCAGGAGTTGGTGAAGTCAGATGGTAGGGCTACTGCTGCCACTGAACTTTTCATCTCAAATTGTGTGAAGTTATTATTCAGCTCCGCCACAAGCACCGAGATATCCTCAACAATCGTAATGTTGCTGGACTTGTAGTGGGATAGATGCTTGACTCCCTGCCCCACTTGCCTCGTGTTATTGACCCTGAAGTAGTTCTCAATCTCTGTTTTGTACTACAACTTGGCATTTCTGATCCCTCTCCTCAGGTCAGCTCTGCCAGCTCCATACTACACACCATCACCAGAACGTAAAGCAATGTCAAGTTGCCTCAGCTGTCATCCATGGTTTCTGATTGGGATATACCCGAGCACAGTTGTGGTCTATACCTCTTGGTCCTGATGTTCAAAAACCCTCCAATTTGTGCTCTTGAAACTCTTGAGTCATGTAGCTTATGCAATGCCTTCACTTGCCAGGTCTATGTGGCTGGTGGAATTTTCTTCCTGCATGGTGTGTGTATACATGAACAGCATGGATAAATGATCTGATGACCCCATATGTGGTAAAGGATTTGTTCTATAGCCTTTCTGTTATACAGCTCAAACAGAGCCCGGTTAGCATTGGGGGGTATGTATACTGCCGTTACCATGATTTGGTTAACAATATTAACATCTTTACATATTTACACCAGCTGTTGTTTGTATAAATGCACATTTTTGTATCTGCTTTTACCAAAATCCCTGTTTCTATTGTAGTCATGAGCCGTGTAGCATGTTAACTCGATATCTGGTTTGCGAGGAAGCTGCAGTTTCAATGGGCTCTTTTGCTGTGTTACCGCTTTTTGTTTCCTTTGTTTCTGTTTCCTCTGGGCTTCTGCTGGGTAAAACAATCCTCTGAGACTCTGGGGTCCTGGCTATTTCCTCGTGTATATCATGGAAGCTATGGTATTCCAAGGAAATGGTGTTTCCCGGTTCAGGAGATCCTGATAACTGATGTATGTTTGCTTTGCTCAAGCAAGTTCCCTCAAGCACCAGGATTACTTCCTACACACACGTGGCAAACAAGACACCCCATTTATTTGTCCCTATTCTATTCCCAAGATTCTAACAGAAGGGAAGTGGGTTGTTCTGACATTGAGGTGTTTATTTTTTTTGGTACCCTGTTACCATCAAATGGAGAGTTAATCTAGGCTCCTATCTGGCTGTACCTGCTACCAAGAAGCAGGGCAATCTACACAAGTGCCAGTGTAAATGATAAACTAAAAGGTGCTTAACAAATCATACGTATCGTCAATGCACCTTGTGAAAGAGTTGACAAATGTATTTTCCACACCTTCAGGCCGTAGGCAGTGTCATAAATGTTTCCCATTCTTCCTGGCATCTTTTTTCCTTTAAAGACTTTAGCAGGGTCCTACAAGGACACACAATGAATTATTCTTTTAGCCAAAAAGAAAATGTGAGATAAAATAAAATAAAAAACATTACAGTAGACTCACCCCTCCCGGTCCCAGAGAGCCAGGTCTCCTGTGGGTTTTGGTTTGACCATGAGTGGCCGGCTGACCTTTAAATCCCCAGCGCTTCA
Source organism: Microcambeva barbata (assembly GCA_034509105.1). Classification (NCBI taxonomy): domain Eukaryota; kingdom Metazoa; phylum Chordata; class Actinopteri; order Siluriformes; family Trichomycteridae; genus Microcambeva; species Microcambeva barbata. The sequence goes on from JAYDZF010000013.1 coordinate 8,140,504, forward strand.
TTACACCCTGGAAACCTTTCCCAATTCTGCAACCACATATAGTCACATCACATGAATAGAATTTAAATTTGCAACAGGAGCAACAAAATGAGTTCCAATATTTAAATGATACATTGTCAGTTTATTTATTTATTATTATTTTTAAAGTGAGGGCTCTAAACAGTTTGCACACAATTTAAAACTGCATTTATAAAGAATTTCAAAACCAAATGACATCACTGTTCTACATAATCATTTTTGGGGATTTTTTACCAGCATTCATTATTTTATTGGCATCAGCAAAATAGTTTTGTCTGAGCATGTAGCCACTAGCACCACTGCTTTCATATTAAATGAAAATCTTCCTTCCCTTAAAGCTTCTTTGAGTGTCCAAAAAGGTGGAAATGAAATTAAGCTAAATCGTGAATCTAAGCTTTCAGACATGACCAATTAATAAACCAGCACCTTCTTGCTTTGAGGTGACAGTACTACCTACTCAGGCACCAAGCCATCCTGAGTATTCCTCTTAAACATTTACAAAATGAAATGCTGACTAATTACGGATGAGTTTTACTGAACTGTGTGTACATTAGCAAACAGAAGTGAATGTACCACTGTGAACTCTCTTTTTAAATGAAATAAATAGAGAAATATAAGAAACAATTCTGTACTTAAAAGCACACACATAAGGGGAAATATAGTTTTCGCTTGAATCCAGGAACAAGATACAGAAGATGCAAAACACTTGATAAAAAAATTCATGATTAACAAACTCAAAATACCACTTAGATTTTCACATATTGGTAAAAACATAAACAACCAAAGTTGAGGATTATAAACTTTTTCATCACTTCTTCCTTCAGGTTTTAACTTGATAACATTTGTTATGCTTATAGTCTTCATAAGTCTTTGCACAGTTTAATTCAACACAGCAACACCATGATGTCTATACACCTTTTACTGTAATCTACTTGCAAAAAGATTTCCAACACATGCCCACACTTACAGTGAGGGAAATAAGTATTTGAACACCCTGCGACTTTGTTCTCCCACTTAAAAATCATGGCGGGGTCTGAAATTTTCATCTTACGTGCATGCCCACTGTGAGAGACATAATCTAAAAAAAAAAAATACAGAAATCAAATGGCTAAGACCAAAGAGCTGTCCAAAGACACCAGAGACAAAATTGGCTGGAAATGGCTACAGGGCAATTGCCAAGCAGCTTGGTGAAAAAAGAAAAAACTGTTGGAGCAATTATTAGAAAATGGGAGAAGATAAACATGACTGTCAATCTCCCTCGGACTGGGGCTCCATGCAAGATCTCACCTTTTGGCATATCAATGATCCTAAGAAAGACGAGCAATCAGCCCAGAACTACCTGGGAGGAGCCCAGAACTAACTGTTTCCAAGATTGCTGTGGGTAATTCACTAAGACGTCATAGTTTAAAGTCATGCATGGCACGGAAGGTTCCCCTGCTTAAATCAGCATACGCCCAGGCCCGTCTTAAGTTTGCCCATGAGCATTTGGATGACCCAGAGGAGTCATGAGAGAAAGTGCTGTGGTCAAATGAGACCAAAATAGAACTTTTTGAGTGGCTCCGTAAGAAGCATATCAAGGTTCTGCAGTGGCCTAGCCAGTCTCCAGACCTAAAACCTATACAAAATCTTTGAAGGGAGCTCAAACTCTCAGTGGCAGCCCAGAGACCTGGCTGATCTGGAGAAGATCGGTGTGGAGGAATGGGCCAAAATCCCCATTCTCCAGTGGATCCCTGCTGCACTGTGTGCAAACCTGGTGAAAAACTACAGGAAACGTTTGACCTCTGTAATTGCAAACAAAGGCTACTGTAACAAATATTAACATTGATTTTCACAGGTGCTCAAATAATTATTTGAAGCAGTAACACACAAATAAATTATTTTTAAAAATCATACATTGTGATTTCAAGATTTTTTTAGATTATGTGGACATGCACCTAAGATAAAGACAGGGTGTTCAAACACGTATTTTCCTCACTGTATCTATACATCCTATCTAAACATTATCTATACATTCTCTTCATTCTACAATACTACGAAGAGGTTTATCGATTTTGCTAAATGAAAAAAATTATAAATAACACCATAAAAAAGACCAGGGAGGACTCTTTATATTAATAAACATGAACTTTAATAGCACTCCTATAACTATCTATGGTCCTAACAATGACGACCAGCAACTAATCGAAGAATCACATGATAAATTATTTTGCTTTCATAAAGAGCAAAAATACAAACATATGAGATAAAATAATACAAAAATAATGTGAATATTTATAAATGGCAAGTATAAATAAATAAATATTATATAGATACATTATATAGATTAGATAAGGTGAATAAGTACCCAAGTCTTCTTGGGAATGACGCAACAAGTTTTTCACACATGGATTTGGGGATCCTGTGCCATTTTTCCTTGTAGATCCTCTCCAGCCAAGCAGGATGGTGAACGTTGGTGGACAACCATTTTCAGGTTTCTCCAGAGATGCTCAATTGGGTTTAGGTCAGGGCTCTGGCTGGGCCAGTCAAGAATGGCCCCAGAGTTGTTGCAAAGCCACTCCTTTGTAATTTTAGCGATGCGCTTAGGGTCATTGTCTTGTTTGAAGGTGAACCTTCGGCCCAGTCTGAGGTCCAGACCACTCTGGAAGAGGTTTTCTTCCAGGATATCTCTGTACTTGGCCGCATTCATCTTTCCTTCAATTGCACTGCAGTTCAAAAACACCCTATAGCCACCACCATGTTTCACTTTTGTTTGATTGTATTGGGCAGGTGATGAGCAGTGCCTGTTTCGTCATATCAGACAAGAGCATCTAATTTCTCATAGTCTGTGAGTCCTTCATGTGTTTTTCATATGTCTTGCACTGAGGAGAGGCTTCCGTCAGGCCACACAATGAAACAAAGAGTGAAAAATTTCTCATACTTAGAAAAAGAAGTCTAATTTTCATCATATGCACACTTTAACTATAAGAGACTAAAGGAGGAAAACAAATCCAGAAAATCACATTGTAGGATTTTTAAATAATTTATTTGTACATTATGGTGGAAAATAAGTATTTGGTCAATAACGAAAGTTCAACTTAATACTTTGTAACATAACCTTTGTTGGCAATGACAGAGGTCAAATGTTTTCACCAGGTTTGCACAAAATGTAGCTGGAATTTTGGCGCATTCCTCCATGCAGAGCAGTGATGTTTTAGGGTAGTTGCTGGGCAACACAGACTTTCGACTTCCTCCACAAATTTTCTATGAGGTTGAGGTCTGGAGATTGGCTAAGAGACTCCAGGACCTTACAACGCTTTTGATGGAGCCACTCCTTCATTGGCCGTGTTGTGTGTTTGGGATCATTTGTCATGCTGGAAGACCCACGTTCCACCTTCAATACTCTCACTGGTGGAAGGAGGTTTTGGCCTAAAATCTCAAATGGCCCTGTTCATTCTTCAGTCGTCCTGTCCCCTTTGAAGAAAAACAAAATTGTGTTTTCACCACAATGCCTCTCAGTAGCTATGGTGTTCTTGGGGTGCAACTATGCATTCTTGTTCCTCTATGACGAGTTGAGTTTTTACCAACAAGCTATATTTTGGTTTCATCTTATCACATTATTTTCTCCGTATTGTCTTCTGGATCATCCATATGGTCTCTGGCACACTTCAGACAGGCTTGGACATGAACTCGCTTAAGCAGGGGGACACGCCTGGCTCAGCAGGAAGTGTCTTGTCGTAGTGTGCTACTGACAGTAGCCTTTATTACTTTCATTTCAGCTCTCAGCAGGTCATTGTTCAGGAACCTCCATTTAATTCTTGGATTTTTGCTCACAGGATGAGATCTTGTGTGGGGCCCCAGATCAAGGGAGATTATCAATGGTCTTGTATGTTTTCCATTTTCTTACAATTGCTTCCACAGTTGATTTATTCACACCAACCTGCTTGCCTATTGTAGATGCACTCTACCCAGCCTGGTGCAGGTCTACAATTTTCTTCCAGGTGCCTTTCGGCAGCTCTTTGGTCTTGGCAATTGTCGAGTTTGGAGACTGTTTGATGCTGTGGACAGGTGTCTTTAATACAGATAACAAGGTCAATCAGGTGCCATTACTATAGGTAACAAGTGGAAAAAAGTTGTTAAAGGTCTGCAAGAGCCAGAAATCTTGCTTGTTTGTTTTCGACCAAATATAGTTGAAGGGTAACACTGATGAAAATTACAGACCTCTCATCTTTTTAAGTAGAAGAACTTGCACAATCAGTCCCACTGTACATGTGTGTTTTAGATTAAGTTTTATTTTTATTTATTTAGTTTTTAATGCCTTGTCATACACTCAATTGTGTTATATATGGCATGAACAGTCACATATTCAAGACCATATGATGTAGTGTCTCTCTTTAAGGCATTCGATTAGGATGTGCTTTATTGTCAGCTGTGTTTGTCATCTTTCACATGTAAGTGGATTTGTCTCATTTAATAAAATAAAATGAGTAAGTTTTGTATGGCCTATTCTACATCTTGTGTGTATTACTTGATCTTACTTGCTATTCTTACTTGGTCTATTGTGGTGTATTTTTTGTTTCTTGTTGATGTATCTCAAGGAGGTTGTTTGTTTGTTTGTTGTCTGTGAGTGCCATTTCCCCTAAAGTATTTATTTATTGCTGATTTGAAATTTGTCACATGGATTTTGTGAGTTATTTTCCTAGCGAGTGTATCCACCTTTTCATTCGACTGTGTCCTGCACCCCAGCACAGCTTTATAATGTAGTTCATTTCAGTTAGTCTGACGATGTTTTTTGTATATTTTTTTTAATTCAGATGGTCTGCATTGCAAGATTCCATTGCATTTAGGCCTGATTTAGAATCACTACATATGATATTTGCCTTTAAGTTCTCTTCTGCATATTTTAAGGACATTTATAAACCATGAATATGGATGCAAGTTGAGGTATTGTTTCTGTTTAGGATAAATGTGTTTGGTTAATGCAACTGTTGTTTGTTCTGTACATTTTGATCCATCAGTATACATGAAAGAGGCATTTCACTTATCTTTAAGGAATTGGGGACATATGCATGTGTTGTGTATTATTTTTCTTTTCTTCTGCGAGATCATAAATTATGTCAGGTTTCTTGCACTCCCAATGGGGTATGTTAGAGCAAGATATTTAAGCTATCATCTTTGGGTTTGCCTTTATTTCGTAAATGTACCAAAATTATGAGGCATCATGTGCACCATTTTTGTTGTATAAATTCAAGTATGTATATATACAATTACTGATATTGGCCAGATCGGTGCTGTGGCATTACAGATCACAGACTTTAGAAAATGGCCAACAGTCAGTTGAATGAAACTTTAACCGTCTCCAAACAGGGCATAAAGAATATTGTACAAGTGTGATATAGAATAACTACTGCAAAAGAACACTGATCATTAAATAGAACATATAAATATGCATAATTGATTATCCATTTTATTTGAGGTCAGGAGTGTCTATTTGTTTTTGGTTCAGATCCTTTCTTTCTGTGCAATAAATATAGTGTTAAAGAACGGAAGAAAAAAAGGAAGGAAGGAAAAAAGAAGGAAGAGAGAAAGTTAACATGCAGTCATGTCCAATTTGGGAACAACTGGCATACATTAACTTTGCGTGTTTTACTAATGAATCTCATGTTTATATAGTACTAAATTTGGTTTTCAGTGAGGTCCATTTTTGGACCAACACTTTGCTCATTTCTTTATGAAGGTTTCGTGAATAAGGCCCATCTAGTTTAAGGGGACATTTAAGAGCATCGAGTTTCAAAAACAACAAGTTTATGGGATGTTAAGTTACAAGGTACCACTGTACACCAATAATGTGTTTGTACTCACGTTTTGGCGGTGACATCCACATACTGTCCTGGACGGAAGTGTGCAGCATACAGTGGAGTACCTAAATACACACATATATTAAATAAAATCATCATCTAGTCATTTCTTACCAAAAAAATAGATTTCCCTGAAGATGGGGCATTTTGTAAAAGGCAACAAATGTGAACAAAATCCTGCCGGGTTTGTATTCATTTTGGTCATTGAAAGCTTTAGTTTTGTAAAGCGACTGGAATAAAGAAATCCAAACTGCTGTCAAAAAATTGATCAACAGGTTATTCTTGGTTTTTGGCTGGAAATCACTATTGCAATCTGGCCCTTAAGAGGCTGTTAATTACGAAGCATGTAAGGCAGTGGCATATGAATAACAATTACACAGTTGCTATACTTTTTGTATTCCTCAGTTTTCATGACTTCTTTCTTTATATTTCTTTCAATGATAATGTGAAAATCAATGTTACTTAAAATAAAAATTTAGACCAACAAATGCTGCTTTTTACAGAGTCATGAGGTCTTTATTGTCATTTCAGAAACATACAGATACATATTGAAACAAAACAATGTTCCTTAAGCACCACGGTGCAACATAGAAGAACAAAAGTGCAAAACAATACAAGTGACAGTGCAGATACACAACAGTACAATAAATACTAAATAAATAAATAATAAATAAAGGTCTATAATGAATACAAAATATACATTTCTAAAAAAAAAATAAGAGTCATTTAGAGAGTACTGAGTATTCTCTGATATACAGTAAGAGTACATTTTTTTTGTTTGTTTTTTAGCAGCAGAGATAAAAAACAGATCAACGTGCAAAAAGTTCAACAATTGTGCAAGTTGCAATAAATGCACAGAGATGCAGGTAGTTTGTTCACAACAGATTATAAACATGATTGTGTGTCTCAGAGTGCAGAGTCTGATGGCTTGTGGGATGGAGCGGTTACAACACTGGTTGTGTTGGTCCGAATGCTGTGGTACCTTCTCCCAGATGGCAGCAGAGTAAACAGTCCATGTGATAGATGCGATGGATCCTCCACAATGCTTAGGTCTTTTCAAGTGCCCCCGTGTTGAGGGTCCAGGTGAGGTTCTCTGCCAGGTGGACACCAAGGAATCTGGTGCTCTTGATGATCTGCACAGAAGAGCCGACGATGTTCAATGGGGAGTGGTTCCTCTGTGTTCTTCTTAAGTCAATGATCAGATCAGACTTCCAATTTGGGAACGTTGCGCGCGCGTCTTGCTGCCACTCCATCTCGACTTCGTTTATGTTTTTCTGACTTTTTCAAACTTTTTCTTACCAACCTCTTGCTGATTTAAACCTTTGCTTGGATATTTGATATTCCAGTTGGTGTTGTAACCTATGTAACTAGCCGCTATTTCAGTGAAACAACTACTGCTGCTGCTGTTTTTTTACCTTCCCGGACATGTCGCTTTTGCAAATGGCTGAAATAGCGATTACCAGCTTTAATTTTTGCTTAATGTTACTTTCTCTATAAATCGTACAACAAGGAGCAATTTATTTCAGTGGATTTTTCTACAAAACTTTTTGTGGAGTAATCGTCTGTTTTGCGCTTCCTTTGGCTACCACGTCGGGTATGGTGCTGGGCTGTCTGTCTACGAGCCTTCTACTGGTCGTCCTGCATAAGCCACAGCTGTGGTGAGCGAGTTATCCCTCCTTCATTCATCTGTGTGCTATCGGCTTTCCTTTGGTTATATCGATAGCCAAATGACTGCATGATTGAATGTGGGTCTCTAGGTCGGCTAACATAGTTTTTGAGGTTGGTGGCGGCTGAAATTGCTCTCTTATTCAACTTAATTCCTGCATAAACATTTTTGCACTGGTTGGTCACTTCACTGCAATGTTTTGAACCACGGACTGCACCTCAGTATGCAATCAATACCCTGGCTTCCATGATCGCTACCTCATTGTTTATTCTTCACCTGAGCTTCGTCAGCTATGTTCCAACTATCAACTTGATTTTACAACCTATAGCCTCTGCTGTGGGAATTCTGCAGCACCCACGCTACATTCATCAAGAAGACACCATGCTCACAAAGCAACTCTACAGCCAACCATCTTCTGCCTCATCTATCCCAGTCATCTGGTCTTTAGCTGGCAGGCCCAAGAAGTACTTCAGGCAGTCAAAATATCATGCAGCTCCTGGAGTCCATCGCAAGCTTCATCGATCTCCCACTTCATCATCACTATCCAATCTCTCCCAGGCTACATAATCTCAAAATAGACTGTTTACTCTGGCACTTTTCAACCGTCAATAAATTACAGACAAAACTACTTTAATATGTTACTGTATTCTCCATTATCACGTTGATTTCCTTTTTCTCACAGAGCCTTGGCAGTTGCCTGACGAATATATTCAACTCAACACTGCTACCCCATCTGATTTTAGACATTTTTCGTTGCCTAGGTAAACTGGTGGTCTCGCTGTGCTTTTTAGTAACAATGTTAATGTAAGTTTATGCAAGTCCCTGTTGGTCACCTCCTTTGAGTGCATGATCATTAAGATCCTGGGACGTGTTACATCATTTATTGTAGTTATACCGTCCTCCTAAGAACTTAATCCCAGTTTTTATGTCTGAGCTAGCTGAAGTTTTAAATTTTGTCAATGCAATTACAACCTCCATTATTTTTACTGGGTGATTTTAACATTCAACTTGATACTAACTCTTCCACCTCTGCAGATTTTTTGTCTCTATTGAACTGTTTTGATCCCCAGCAGTATGTCACTTTCCCCACACATAAACAGGGCCACATTCTAGATCTCATATGTGCAACTGGCAACATTATCAGTAACGTGTCTGGTCATATCGCAGGTGTTTCGGACCATCTTTTCATCACCTCCTGTCTCTCTCTGCCTGTTACTACGCCCTCTCCAAAGACATTAATTTCCTACCGTAATTATTCTTCTGGTAGTCCACAGTCACTCCATAACTACCCTGTTTTGCTACTGTTTGCTCTCCAGAGGAGGCCGTCTCTCTTTACTATGAATCCATTACTTCTGCTATTGAGGTCTTGGCTCCATTGAAGACCAGGTATGTTCCACGGTCTCACTCCTCTCCCTGGTTTTCCCCAGAGCTAAAAGCCACTGGTAGGCACTCAGTGCATCTTTACAGGAAAACCAGGTTAGCTGCGCATTCTCTCACCTTTTCTACACACCTGGACAACTACAAGGAAGCACTTGATACTGCTCGAACCACATACCTAATTGATAAATTCAAAAAAGCAGGACAAAATCCCTCCCAATTATTTTCAAATGTCAAGAAACCCCCCTCCACCATCTGACAATTTTCATACTTGTCCAGAGCTCTGTAATTCCCTTTTAACTTTTTTCGAGGACAAGATCACAAATATTTATGATAATTTATCCAACTCCCCTAAGTCACCACTAGTTACTGTCCCTTCACCCCCATCATCATGTTCTCTGCTTTTCTTCTCTGCTGTTGACTCCTCGGATATTGTACAGATCTTGGCCAGATCAAAGCCCACTACCTCATCTCTAGATCCTGCCCCTACTCATCTTCTGAAGTCCTGTAGATCACTATCTATCTGTCATCTCATTAATCTCTCTCTCTCTCTTCTGGTTTTGTTCCTCGAGATCTCAAAACTACAGCTGTCACGCCCATTCTAAAAAAATGGGTCTGGGCAGATCTGAGTTAAATAATTTCAGACCAATCTAAAATTTAAAAGAGCTTCACTCTCCATTTTCACCAACACTCCCCTCCGATATTCTCTGTCACATTTTCAGACTGTGTACGCAACCTTGGTGTATTTGACCCTCTGCTCTCATTTGAAGTCTCTGTGCAAATCAGCCTTTTTTCACCTTCGCAATATAATCTGTCTCTGTCCCTTTCTCTCATTTGAGGTGGCGGAGACCTACACCCTTTTGTCACGATTATAATTCCCTTTTACTTGGACTTCCCAACAAAACTCTTCGTCCACTGCAAAATATTCAAAATACGGCCGCTAGGGTTCTTACATTCACACGAAAATTTGACAACATCACCCCCGTCCTCGAAAAACTTCACTGGCTTCCAATTCCCACACGTATCAAATATTAAGTCCAGGTCCTCACTTTAAAGGCCTTCATAGCCTCGCACCTGGATATCTCACAAAACTTCTCATGTCACACACCTTTACGCAGACTGAGATCATCTGATGCTAATCTTCTGTCTACACCCCGGTTTAAGTTGTCTACCATGGGTGGTAGATCTGTTAGTGTTGCCAATTAGACCAAGTTAATTAGACAATAAATTAGACCAAAGAATCAAAACCGGGACCATCTTTCTAAAGAAAGAACTCAAAGTTTTCAGTTTCTGTTACTCTCAGAATCTCTCAGATTTGCTTCAGGATGTTACCAAAACAATACAGTAAAACCAGTAAACATATTTCCATATGCCAAAAACAAAAACCTTCTGAATGCCAGATATGTACCTGGTTTGATAATGCTGTTTTCTGTCACGCTAAATGTTGTAAGTTTTTCTTTAGGGGGGACTCCAGCATTGCAGAACATCTCCAGGTATGCAGGTGACTTCTAAATAAGGACAAAGCAAGAACTGCACATCAGAAAACTACAAAATTGATTCATGACTCTTCGTACACACTGAACGAATTATATTTGTTTTTGTTAAAACCTTTCCTCAGCCATGAGTGGCAGAGTGATAAAAGACATGTTCATCCTGCTCAATGCACTCCTTCATCAAACACTGCTATCATGCGATGACTGCTGTTACTTGGACACGAGCTCGCACAAATAAAAATCAGTAGTCGAGAGAACTGGGAAAAAAATAATTAACTGAGAAAGGGATAACATTGAAGAAAGTGAGGGGCAAAGGTAAGCATGACTACCGTATAAGCCGCTACTTTTCTTTACCGTTTAATATATACCTATAGCTATCTAATATATTTCTATCTATCCAATATATATATCATTTCACAACCTAGATATCAGCGGCTTATATACATATGTGTGTGTACATTTCCATTAACGTAGTAGGTGCGGCTTAAATTGGGGTGAGCTCTATAGTCCGGAAAATACGGTACTTTTTTAATCCACTGAATTCCAAGAAGAAGGTGACCTTGCTGCACTCATCGTAATTCCCCTATACAGCCACTTCAGTTCTCATTGCTCAGCCACTCTAAACAGGTCTGTTTAGGTCCATTTCAACTCCCCATCCATAAGTCAAACATGTGGATCACGATTTAAAATTGAGTGCTGATAGAAGTCTCCCAGTTAAGGAAAACTTGCATGTGTGTGGAAGAGGTGGCTTTAACTCACATAGAAGGGGGAGACATTTTTAGCTCCAACAATCAGAGCAGCAGATTTGCCATTATAGTTCTCTTTTGGCAGGTGCTTGATCACATGGCAGTCCTGAACCTGAAACATAGTGGACACACCTAAATTATCAGAACTTCAGAGCACATGTGCCTCATCTTCCTTCATAGAACTCCACACACAGTGTGTGAAAATATTTCTATTAAACACAAATGTACATAGTAAAAGAAGAGACCACTTAGATTTACAATATCTGTTGATGTGTGTGACCAAAATTATTAGTTTTGTTCTATTCTCTTAGAATTCTTATTGTAGTTCACAGAAAAAAAAACAACACTGCTCATTTTGGTCAAACACACAGCCTTAAATTGCAAAACAAAAACTGTATATAATCATGAAACAAGGTTTCTTTTTTAACATCATGTTTGGTTACATTCATGACAGACATCGTAGTTACTTGTTACAAATAATTCGAGTACACAAGGTTGTAATCGAACATATACATTGAGTCATGGACAACTGTATATCTCCAGCACTTGAAACCCACACAGAAAATATAGAATATACAAACTCCACAAATGTACCCAGACAGCTAGAGATAGAACTCAGAACCTTATTGCAAGACAATTTGATGTAAACTTTAACAGAGTATTATGTGAAAGAATCTGAAACATCAAAAAAAGCACAGTGTCACTATACTTTTAGCCTGATTAGACATTATTTGAATGACATTGTGCCAACATTTTATGATTGTATTTTCACCTGAGGGTTACAAAGGTCAACAGTCATTACCTGCAGCATAGTCACCACGTGTCTTTCTCCTGACTTGGTCCATATTGGCATCATTCCTAACTTGAGAGCAACAAGACCAACTCTCCTGCTCTCTGTAACAGAGAAACACCTCATGATTTAATGCTTAAGTTGTGTGTTTACACCTCTCATAATAAACAATTGTTACATATTTGAAATGTGACTCACTTTCCATCCACTCATGACGAGGCCAAGGTTCATCTTTGAGGGGGTTCAGCTTGGCTTTAGACAGTTCATGATACTCCTCAGCCACTTCCTTCTTGACAAGCCAGGCATTATCTGATGTCAGATGTTCATCCCACCATGTAGAAGTCTTGATAGTTCTATCAAAATAGTGGATGTTATTGAAGGGTTATGAATTGTGAGTACTACTTCTAAATTGTGTGCCAGGATTGGCGGTTTGGCAAATCAAGTAAAACCAAGTGCCCATAAGGGCTTAACAATATCAAACTGCACATTAACCACAAATGATTACACAGCATTTGGTATTGCAGCTGCAAATGTTACTAATATCCTTCAAACCACAACTTAGATCATACTAAACTGGAATATCTGTTTAATTTTTTAAAAAGCATAAATTTTAAAAGAAGAGAGCTAATTACACCAATAAATCGATTGATAGAATGAATGGAGGTCACAATAAACAGAACCGCCTAAATGATTAGATGTAAACTAGGAAAGTGATTGAATACAGTTATGTAAAATTCAAATATCGTACTTTATTTGTACTTGTTAGAAAACCCACAATAAACTACTAAAAGCATTAACAATACATTCACTGCTTCAAGCATGACATTGTCACTGTTCCACCCGCAGTCAAGAAAAATAGCAACTGTTAACAGATTATAATTAAATTGCTAATAATATCATTCATTAATCCAAATAATGATCTATATCACACTTGCTAGGATTGCTAATTGAAATAGTGAATTAAATGAAACATAATATTACAGTGAGAAGAATAAGAATTTGAACACCCTGCAACTTTGCAAGTTCTCCCACTTAAAATACAGCAATCACAATGTATGTCCACCTCCACTCCACTTATTATTCTAAATTAGAAGCACCTGTTTGAGGTCGTTAGCTGCATAAAGACACCAGTCCACGCCACACAATCAGTAAGACTCCAGGTGATAACATGTCTAAGAAACCTGCCCAAAGACACCAGAGACAAAATTGTAGACCTCCACAAGGCTGGAAAGGACTACGGAGTAATTGCCAAGCAGCTTGGTGAAAAAAGATCAACTGTTGGAGTAATTATTAGAAAATGGAAGAAGCTAAACATGACCGTCAATCTCCCTCAGACTGGGGCCATGTTTAGAGGACTGTGAAGCATGTCTAAACACTTCTACTGTGAAGCATGGGGATGGAATGATCATGCTTTTGGGGTGTTTTTCTGCACATGGGACAGGATGACTGCACTCTATTAAGGAGAGGATGTATTGCGCCATGTATTGCGAGATTTTGGGGAACAACCTCCTTCGCTCGGTTAGAGCATTTAAGATGGGTCATGACTGGGTCTTCCAACATGATAATGACCCAAAGCACACAGTCAGGATAACCTTGCAGTGGCTCTGTAAGAAGTATATCAAGGTTCTGCAGTGGCCTAGCCAGTCTCCAGACCTAAACCCTATAGAAAATCTTTGGAGGGAGCTCAAAGTCTGTTTCTCAGCAACAGCCCTGAAACCTGGCTGATATGGAGAAGATCTGTGTGGAGGAATGAGCAAAAAACCCTGCTGCAGTGTGTGATAAGCTGGTGAAAAACTACAGGAAATGTTTGACCTCTGTAATTGCAAACAAAGTCTACTGTAACAAATATTAACATTGATTTTCACAGGTGTTCAAATACTTTTGTGCAGCAGTAACACACAAATAAATTATTAAAAATTATAAAAAAGATTTCCGGATTTTTCTTAGACTATGTCTCTCACAGTGCATATGCACCTGCGATTAAAATTTCAGAACCATGTCCATATGTTGGGTCTCTTCTCACTGTTTACATTATCGAGTTACCCTGGTTCCGTGAGAAAAGGCAGCTCATAGGCTAGTCTGGTTTTCCCGGGTTTAGATCAAATACAGTGAGGAAAATAAGTATTTGAACACCCTGTGTTCTCCCACTTAGAAATCATGGAGGGTTCTGAAATTTTAATCGTAGGTGCATATCCACTGTGAGAGACAGTGAGAAAATCCGGAAATCTTTTTTTATAATTTTTAATAATTTCTTTGTGTGTTACTGTTTTTCAAGATGTCAAATGAGAAATGTGTCCACATGTTGTGCATTTCTTAAAATAGAACCAAATAAATATTTTGTACTATGTGGTCACAATGATAGCTCAGAGAAAGCAATGTGATGGCATTACAGCATCTGCACTTAATTTTTGAATGTTTTTGAGCTGTTTTGTTATATGTTTGGTTTGTACTCATGACAGCTTCTTTTACAGTACCCAGTTTTATAAAGAACATAATATGCATTTTGTTCTGAACAATGCATATATTTTTCAGGCATTAATATTTTGTTACTGATATGCTCAATAATCAAGGTCAGTTAAATAAAAATGTTTTAAATAAGTTAAACCTGCTTCATGTGTATGGCATGTTCATTCCATAACTGGTTAAAAATGTTTCATTTTGTGAAAGTTTATATACTTATAAACTTTATTTACTTATAATGACAATTTACCTCAAGGTGTACGTAATCATTTTTTATTGACAATACATTTCTACATGCTCTTCGATTTTGAACAAGTCAAACTAGGTTCTTGAATCACAAATTAACCAATTTTTTAGTGAGCGCCAGATACAGAAAAACAAACAAAGGGCCATGCCACACACCTTTTCTTGGTACATTATTTCTGTGACTTTGATGAGGCACTGCTGTGATTTGCTTGTCCATTTGGCACCAGTGTATGAAATGTAGCTCTGATGATTGCCATCATAATACCAACTAACATTATACTCTTTTCATCACAGCTTCATTTCAAATGAAACATGACAGCTTCATTGCAAATAAAACTGGTACACTCTCTGTTGATTTCATTGAAGAGATATTCATTTTCCCTCGTGTTTGTTTGACGTGATTTTTTTTTCTTTGCTTTATTTCATTTAATTGAGACGCACTTCCATTAAGTGTTGAAACAGGGAAGTGCAACAGAGTTGAGCTCACTCTTCTTGTGCGAGCCATATTGAATTACATTTTCAGAATTTGCTTAGGGCCACAGTTGGCTCGCAGGCCAAAATTTGGACATTCCCGATTTATGTGAACTGATAGAAACGCATTTACATTTTACATTTAATTGACTATATTCTTCTGATAATTAGTTGACTAAAACTATATTAAAACAACTTTGACCAAATGACTAAACTATGACTTAAATTAAATGACATTGTAAGTCAAAACACTATGACTAGAACTAAACCAAAATTTTCTGTCAAAATTAACAGTCATGCACTCACAATTATATAAATATATGTATATAGAGAGGGTGTCAATTTGAAAACTTCCAACCCTTAAGTCAAGTCAATTTATTTGTATAGTGCTTTTGACAATACAGTCATGGCCAAAAGTTTTGAGAATGATACAAATATTAATTTTTACAAAGTCTACTGCTTCAGTTTTTATAATGGCAATTTGCATATACTCCAGAATGTTATAAAGAGTTATCAGCTTAACAGCAATTAATTGAAACCATTCATGTGTGGGGTTGCTTCTCAGCCAAAGGAATCGGCTCTCTCACAGTCTTGCCTAAAAACACAGCCATGAATAAAGAATGGTACCAGAATGTCCTCCGAGAGCAACTTCTCCCAACCGTCCAAGAGCAGTTTGGTGATCAACAATGCCTTTTCCAGCATGATGGAGCACCTTGCCATAAAGCAAAGGTGAT
>JAYDZF010000013.1:8177997-8188224 GCA_034509105.1 Microcambeva barbata
TCAGCTCTGGGAATCGAACCGGCAACCTTCTGATCACAAGCCCAGTTCTCTAACCACCAGGCCACGGCTGCCTCATAAAGATTAAATTCGTTTTAAAATTTTGCAGGAATAAATGAATATTTGATCCCTCTAGCCTTAATACTTGGTGGCAAAACCCTTGTTGGCAAGCACAACATTTTTTGTAGTTGACTATGAGGTTTGCACACATGCCAGGAGGAATTTTGGTCCATTCATCTTTGCAGATCAATGGTTTCTTGATGACTTCGGTCCCAGCTGCCTTAAGATCATTAACCAGTTCCTGTTAGAGGTCACCACTCATTGTACACAGCATTGAGACCAGTATAGTAGCTAGGATGGCACCCAACAAACTGGTAACAATGAGATTTTAACTTTCAGACTTTCAACACTTATGTGGAGACAAAAACACCACTACTCCGCCTGGGAGCTTTTACTGCTACTATTATTTTTGCAAATACTTGTACTCCTAGAGCCATTTCAGCTGCTACTACCACTACTATTACTTCTTGCACATGTTTTCAACAGTAATTTTAATATAGTTTCATCATTTCAATTGAAAGTGAAGATCCACTGTTGCTCTCATGCACAAAATATGTCTACCCATGATTATAAATCAGTATAGCAAAAATACCCAATGATACCAGAGAAAAGTCATAAAACAATAAAAGCTGACACTTCTAGGACCAGCACTTTAAACAGTCGATGAATCTGTTTCAATAATTAACACAGCCTTGGCTTCATTTAGGCCATTAATTTTCATTTTAATCTCATGAGATGGTTGAAACATGACTACTAGCTAATGATCTGACTCTCAGATCTGTGACCTACAGTAATACTGTTTGCATTCGTATTTACTGGCCATCCAAAACAAATATGTAAATCAATGACCTGCTGTCCTGTGGTGTCCGTTGGCTAGTGCTCCTTGGAGACTTTAACATTTATTTATGGTGCCCTAACAAGTCCATTTTGTAGTGTATTTTTTCATTTTGATGGCCTTCAGATTTTGATCAGGAGTCTATCTATACTTTAAACGCTGTAATATAAAATAATAGTTTACTGTTTTAATTTGAGGTTTTGTTAGAAAATGACAGGCTTACTGTAGGCTTAAAACAGAGAGATGAAGATGAATAGAAGTTACAAGTACAGTTGGGGGACAGTATATAAAATATTATTATAGCTGTACCACAGAGAAAATATTATTATTCTTTTGTGTTTACATAGATAATGTGTTCTATGAAACAATAACAAGTTTGACAAATATGCGAAAGAAGACAATAACATGTTATAAGCTGTAATATATACAGTTTTGTAAAATGAGAGTTGTGCCCTGTTCACACAAAAGGTCAGCAATGTTGTGGTATTACAAGTTTGATGTGAAACCTAGTGTGATCACCCATTGTCCATTATTGTAAGTAAACAGACAAAATAAATCTAGGGCAAAGCACTAAGCTTTTGAGCTGCAAGTTTTCAACAGGTTCTCTCTCCTCAGTGATCCACCTCCTAGCCTGTTTAAGTAAGTGCTCTGGCTATAGGATTTGGGCGTATAGTAACCCCCATAAACACTCCAGCAACCATAGTCACTTACACCCCCCTTTCCTGTTTCTCATTGCAAAAATAAGCAAAAACAGTATCAAAAAGTATGAATAAAATAAATATTTTTGTGCATGATTCTAACCATTTGATCACTTGCATGTAAACTGTAATTGTTAATTAAAATTTAACAGATAACTTAATGCACTTTATTGAACCAGAGACCTGGGATAAACCTGATGTGTGTTTAGGTTTAAATTAAGCTGTTCCTCCAGGATAAAGTTTTGAATGTTACGTTTTAGGGCTCTTGGAGGAGGAATAACTACAAATTATGATAAAGACATTGCTATTACTGTAAAATCAACTAACTTGTTGGAAGTTCTTGTAGCCTACATATTCAATAAATCTTCATTTGATAAAATTAGTATGTGTAAGCTAGCTAAATTTTCTTTTAAAATAAGTCTTATCAACAGACAAAGGGCGCAAGGCACATGGCAACATCCTGGAAGGGGCAACAATCCAAAGCAGGAACCTACAGGACAATTCAGTGTCTCCAATCAACCTGGTAGGGTCTTTGGACTGTGGCAGGAAATCAGAGTACCCGGAGAAAACCCACGCAAACACAGGGAGAACATGCAAACTCTGTTCAGAATGGATGTAGATCACCCCACCTGGGGATCAAACCCAGGACCTTCTTGCTGTGAGTTAGTCAAATAAGTGAGTGCTTTAAAATGTCCATATACTATTTTTAATCTATAAAAATGTGTTTTTGTATTGTGCTTGGGACTATAGTGGCTCAAGCAAAGAAAAGTGGATTGAAAGGTGTGTTTTATTATTAGCGTAGGTCTTTTATGGTGTGTCATTTGCATTGAGCTAACTGTCAGCTCATTGCTCCAGTAAGTAATGCTAGCTAATTATCAGGCTCTGAGAAATGTCGATTCACATACTGCAGTGGAACAGAGGCTGGCTGGCTTCACACTAATCTGCCAAGTTCATTCATCTCAAAAATGATCATTAGGGCCAACAGTGAAAACTATATGCCATTTTTCTGTTTCTATCGGTAGCCATCTGCTTTGAAACACACATTAAAAAATTGACAATTTGCTTATTCCAAACCCACTCCATTGACACTGAATAATAAGATATTTTTTAATCTTCTGCGATTTAAGTGCATACATGGTAAATGCACGAATATAAGTGGAACATCCTCAGGAGGGTTTCCTCAGACATCATTGCATCAAGTGCAATCAATTATCAATAGCTCATATAACTACATGGGCAAGGGATTACTTTTGAAAAAGTTTATTGTGTATATCAGTTAATTTACCATACTGCAAACCCTATTTTGATAATTTCATCTTTTACCATTTTAAAATAACAAAAATGGAAAAGCACCTGAACCAAATGTTTGGGCATCCTGAATGGTTAGGAATTAGTAGCACCAAAGAGGGTATCACAGCGTGTAGACACTTTTTCTAGCCAGGCTTTTAATTCTTGTTTGATGGCTTGTAGTTCTGTTTCAGTTCTCTGCCATTTTGAAGACCACATGTTCATCTTTGTAAATTCAGATGACTTGTTTGTTTTGCCACATTTGGCATGCTATCGCAATTGATTGTTTTGCAGAGTCAGATGGTATCTTCAGGCCTTGCCTAGGAGAGTTGGAGGTGTAGGTTCAAAAGGCCCGAAGTAACAGTACCTTTTATTTTTCCTCAGGGAAAGAACAGTGCAATTTGTTTTTACAATCCTTGAACTACATGTATTTGCTTGTGAAGTTTGTCTCCATTTCAGGTCAGTCAGAGGCTATTGGTTCTAAATGCTCTAAATGCCATCTAGCACTGCTCCACTTCTCAGTGCAGTGTAGTTCATCAGCATTAAATACCTTGCACATCCATGACAATAGTGACATCTGCATCTTGCTTCCATCGCATTGCAATCTACACGACAAGCATAACACCCAAACCCTTATGCTCATCGTGACCACTGCTTTTCAGAAACAATGTGTCCCAAATTGCAGGGACTCAGGTATCGAAAACCTGTTTCACTAGCTTCAGTTTCTAATTGCGTTCACCGATGAGTTGGGCTCTTACATGGGCTACTGTGGGAGCAGAAAACCTCCAGAGAGCTCTCTCTGATCACTCATTTGCTTGGTGGTCCACAAGACATTTAATAATTCCCAAGAGATGATTTTGCAGATGCCTTTATCCAAAGCGACTTAGAGTAGTTAGAGTATAGAGTTGATGCTGATCAACATCAACCTGGCAGTGATGAGATTTGAACCAGTGACCTTCAGATTAATAGTCCTGTACCCTACAGCTTGGCCGGGCAGATAATAAAGATTTTATTCATGATGTCTGGTAAAGAAGTCAGTGCTACGGCAACCTGCCCCTAGGGCTGGACGTAGCCTAGTGGTTAAAGTACTGGACTAGTTATTCGAAGGTTGCCATTACAAACCTCACCACTGCTAAGTTGACACTGTTGAGCAAGGCTCTTAACTCTCATTGCTCAGACTGTATACTGTAACTACTGTGAGTTGCTTTAGTTAAAGGCGTCTGCTAAATGCTGAAAATGTAAATGCCCGTCATCAGCAGTGACCCACCTCCATGCTTGATTCTTCTTGTCCTTAGTTTGACCTTTTGCACATACCATTGGTCCAAACTGTTCTAGTTTGGTTTTATCAGCTCACAGAACGACCTCCCAAAAACTCTGTAGCCATATTTAAATGACTTTAGCATATTCTAGTTGACTTTTAAGGTTTGTATATGCATCACAACTGAAACAAAAAGGATAACTATATACAGTGGGGCATAACGGTATTTAGTCAACCACTGATTGTTCAATTCAATACTAACATAACCTTTGTTGACAATGACAGTGGTCAAACAGTCTTAACCAGGTTCACACACTGTAGCTATTTTGTAGGTATTTTGGGCCATTCCTCTATGCAGATCTCCTCTAGAGCAGTGATGTTTTGGGGCTGTTTCTGGACAACACAGACTTTGAACACCCTAAACAAATTTTCTATGCGGTTGAGGTCTGGAGAATATGCTAAGATGTTCCATCTTCAATGCTCTCACTGATGGAACTCATTCATTCTTCCCTTAACACAGAGCAGTCATCCTGTCTCCTTAGCAGAAAAACAGCCCCAAAGCATGATGTTTCCACCTTCATGCTTCACAGTAGGTATGGTGATCTTGGGATGCAACTCAGCAGTCTTCTTCCTCCAAACACGAGTTGAGTTTTTACTTAAAAATATGGATGATCCAGAAGAGGATTGGGAGAATATGTTCCCTGGCAAGCTTCAGATGGGCCTGGAAAAGAACTGGCCTCAGCAGGGGGACACTCCTGACACTGCAGGATTTAAGTTTACTTTGTAACTTTGGTCCCAGCTCTCTGCAAGTCATTCAACAGGTCCCTCCATATAGTTCTGGGATTTTTGCTCACAGTTCTCGTGATCATTTTGACCCCAATGGATAACATGTCGCACAGGGCCACAGATTGAGGGAGATTATCAATGGTCTTGAATGTCTACCATTGCTCCCACAGTTGATTTATTCACACCAACCTGCTGGCCTATTGTAGATACACTCTATTGTAGATGGTCTTGACCATGGTTGAGTTTGGAGTCTGACTGTTTGAGGCTGTGGACAGGTGTTTTTATACAGATAACAAGGTCAAATAGGTGCCAGTAATACATGCAACAAGTGGGAGTTTGTTTTCCATTGTTTTTTCCGTTCGCGATTTCACCCCTACCCGGACTCACCTCAAGCGTCCCAGGCTAGACCGGATTTGGCCCAGTGGCTGGAAGAAAGCCGCACACGGTTGGCTAAAATAAAAGCATTAGGACAGATGATACGCACTGGTTCTCCAGTGCAAGTCGATCCCGGTTTTGCCGCCGTTTCGGGGATATCGTCGTTCGCCTCCGCTTCCACCGGAGGCTTGATTCTGTCTCGGTTAGCTTGGGGTCCATCCGAGGGTCCGATCCAAGTCCTGTTGGCTCTGGTTCCGTCCAGAGGTCCGACCCTGTATCCGTTGGTTCCGGTTCTGTCCGGGGTCCGACCCAGTTCCAGTCGGCTCCGGTCCCATCCGGAGGCCTTATCCTGTCCAGGTGAGAGCCGGTTCCGTCTGCTTCACCAATCCTGTTCCTGTCGGCTCCGGTCCCATCTGGAGGCCTGATCCACCGGACTTATCAAGGTCACCACTTTGCACTCCCTGTTGTCAGTTGTTTGTTCTCCCTGGTTCTTGCTCGCTTCGTGTTCGAGTCCTGTCCGTTGCCCTAGTCTGTCCGCACCTTCACGTCCTAGTCGTTCAGGTTATCGTTCATGTGTTAGTCTTGTTTTTGTTTGTAAATAAACGTCATTTATGTTTTCGTCACCCCTGTCTCCGTGTCGTGAGTGTTGTGTGCAAAGTCTGGGTTCATCATCATTCTGTCTGCACCCTCTGAATCTTAACACCAGAACTACACAGTAGGAGCTGGTCTATGACCTGAAGAGAGCTAACACCACTGTTTCCAAGGTTACTGTGGGTAATACACTAAGACGTCATAGTTAAAGTCATGCATGGCACGGAAGGCTCCCATGCTTAAATCAGCACACATTCAGGCCTGTCTTAAGTTTGCCCATGACCATTTGGATGATCCAGAGGAGTCATGGGAGAAAGTTCTGTGGTCAGATGAGACCAAAATAGATCTTTTCGGTCTTAATTCCACTCGCTGTGTTTGGATGAAGGATGAAGAATGATGAGTACCATCCCAAAAACACCATCCCTACTGTGAAGCATTGGGGTAGTTTTTCTGCACATGGGACAAGACGACTGCATGGTATTAAGGAGAGGATGCCTGGGGCCATGTATTGTGAGATTTTGGGGAACAACTCCTTCCCTCAGTTAGAGCATTGAAGATGGGTCGTGACTGGGTCTTCCAACATGACAACGACCCCAAGCACACAGCCAGGATAATTAAGGAGTGGTTCCATAAGAATCATATCAAGGTTCTGGAGTGGCCTAGCCAGTCTCCAGACCTAAACCCTATAGAAAATATTTGGTGGGAGCTCAAACTCCATGTTTCTGGCTGATATGGAGAAGATATGTGTGGAGGAATGGGCCCAAATCCCTGCTGCAGTGTGTGCAAACCTGGTGAAAAACTACAGGAAATGTTGGACCTCTGTAATTGCAAACAAAGGCTACTATTCCAAATATTAACATTGATTTTCACAGGTAACAGCAGTAACACACAAATAAATTATTTAAAAATCATACATTGTGATTTCCAGAAAAAATCACGTTTCAAAATAATTACAACTTGCCTGCACTGAAATGTATTCTTTTTAATATTAATACTAAAAATAATATATGTCAGTGCAGGTAAGTTATAATTATGTTATTTTTGGAACGTGATTTCTTGGAAACTACCAGTCAAAAATTATTGGAAAAAGAATGAAACGAGCTTTAAAATGATTTGCAACTTGTGCTATATCTACAAAAGAACCAACTTTTCAGGGGATGCAAATAACTCAGCAAAACATAATTATCAACACACACATGAATGAATTGAAGGATGTATGGTTTTGATGCACAGCTGTAGCAGCAAATGGAGACACTCATAAGAGTATAATTATTATTGGACAGCACCTATATATTACATATACAACAGCTTGCAAAGTAGTTATACCCTTTGAACTTTTTCAACATTTTGTCACCTAAATGTATTTTATTGAGAATTTAAGTGATAGACCAACACTAAGTAGCACAAAATTGTGAAGTGAGATGAAAGCACATGTTTTTCCAAATTGTAATAAAAATATGAAAAGTGTGATGTTCAAAAGTATTCTCCCCCTTGACTGTCATACCTTTACAAAATATCCAGTGAAATCAATTGCTTTCAGAAGTCACTTAATTAGTTAATAGCTTTGTGTAATTTACTCTCAGTAAAAATACACCTGTTCTGTGAAGGCCTCAGTGGTTGGTTAGACAACACTAGTGACAAACAGCATCATGAAGATGAAGGAACTCACCAGACATCAAAGATAAAGTTGTGGAGAAGTTTAAAGAAGACTTAGGTTACAAAACATCTCAAGTCAATCATCCAGCCATAGCCTAGTGGTTAAGGTACTGGACTAGTAATTCGACAGTTGCTGGTGAAAACCTCTCTACTACAAGATTGTGGCTTTTGGGCCCTTGAGCAAGGCCCTTAACCCTCATTGCTCAGACTGCATACTGAACAGTAAGTCGCTTTGGATAAACGCATCTGCTAAATGCTGAGAATGTAATAAAAAATGACATGCCTGTCAGCCCAAAAGCAGAAACCAACTTTAAGTAATGCACTCCACAAATCTGGTCTTTAGTAACTGAAGGGCAGCAGTAACTGAAGCAAAAGGTGGCTCTACAAAACATTAATATATAGGGCTGAATACTTATTCATGTCACATTTTTCAGATATTATTTTAATAACATTTTAAAAACCACTTCACATAGTGCTACTTTGTGTTGGCCCATCACTTAAAATCTCAATAAAATACATTTAGGTTTGTAGTTGTGAGATGAAAAAATGTGAAAAAGTTCCAAGTGTATGATTACTTTTGCAAGTCACTGTAGCTTAACCCCAAGATGTTTAATGTTTTGTCAACTCAACTTAATTTCATTGATTACAACACCTTTACTGAATTTAAGTGAAACATATTGGGACTGTGGTGAAAATACTGAATTATGATATTCCAACCCGGTGATTGTGACCAAGATGGAATAATTCCTCTACAGTGCAAATTATTAAATTCAGGGAATGAGAGATTTCTGTAGGTGGACTAGAGATTTCTGTAGCTAAATGCCAATTCAATGATGGCATTGCATCAAGAACGGCCTCTCGACAAGCTGATATAACCACACGGACAAGGGATTGCATTGATAAAGTACAATACAGATTTACATTGGCATATAGGGTGTATAGGTCTTTATTTGGGAAAAATTATCCAGACCAAAAAGACAAAAAGGATGTGTGCAGGATGAATGGGACAAATTAAAAGCTGAAACACTAAAGCACTTGGTATGCACGTGGTGAAAAGGAATTTTAAAAACTGGAAGCCTAATAACTTTCTACTAGGACTTCATAATGAGTTAAATACTTAACAAGAAGATTAAAATATGATGGATGCGATTTGTGCTTCAATCCTCTAAAAACAAAGTAAAATTTAAAGTGTTTCTCTAAACTCTACATCAAACTGAGTACATAAAAAGCACTTACCCTCAGCTCACGCTCTTGATCACCACTACAAAGTGTGTTTAGTGACACCTTAAACGATTTCCACACCGGGCTTAAATTGTTCATAATAGTCTGTAAGAACATGTTTTGAATGTAATTTACAGTAATTAAATGTCTGGCATATTTACTTTTAAAAGCAGTGTTTTTGTACATGTTATAAAAACATACCTCAGTTCTGTGCACAAGAGATCCAGTACCATCATCATTGACTCTGAACATTTCCAGAAATGGATCTGATTTGCTAAAAAAATCCTGAAAAACAGATAACCGTAATGTTTCGTCCAAAGAAAGTTTTTCGTTTTAAGAGTAAATGGGTGAAATTGTTCTCTCTTTACAATGTCTACAGCAGAGGAACTTCACAGCAAACAAATGAGTAGAGTAATGCTAGAAGAGTTATTGTAGAGAAATGCCAGAACTTGTGCATAACTCAATCTACCATTTGGGTTGAAAAAAAACCCTGATAGAACGCTAAATTATCTTGTCCAACCTTAGTGTCTGAACTCACAAATGCTGTTTACAACTGAATAGGCACAAAAAACACTAGTATTCAACTTTATATTCTGATTAGGGTCCGTGGTTCTGTAATTCTCTAAGAAGCCATCAGTTGTCAGTGCACTTTTGGTCATACTCTAATGGCCCATGACTCTAATCACACCTAGTTATAAAAAGCAGCCAATTCACCTAATGCCATATTATTGAGATGTGGGAGGTCACTGAAGAACCTGGAGATAACATGTGGGAGTCGAGAAGACAGTAATCATAGGTAAGCATCAAACCTGTTATCAGTTATGAAGTTTTGGTGTTACCTTGTCATCAAGCTTTTTGGCACAAAAGGCCAGCTCCACGTAGTCGTCATTGCCTGATAATTCCTCTGCTGTCAGCTGTGATGCAAGGAGAGAAGCAGAAAATAGGAACTAGCTGTTATGATGTTTATGGATTATCGTGTGTGCAAAACAATGTAAGTGTTTGTTTGCCTCATACCGTTATAGAAGACTTGCCCGCTGAGTTGCCCGGTTTCAATAAAGCTTTTGATAGTTTCCTCTGAGACACAATCTGCTTGGAAATCAGAGTTTCTTGAAATAATTCATTCATGTTTTTTATTTTGATTTAACCATTGTTAAACTAAACAAGTTATACAGTTGCCCTACAGCTCTAGTAATTAGTCAAACCTGTCCAAGTGTGCACTCCATGGCTCCCAGAAAGTCCGTTTCTTTGAGTCCATTGTGATTGCTGCTGATATCTTGAAGTTCGAACCGCAGACGCTGGACCTCCTCAAAGTAATAGTCCACTGTAAATACCTTGGAGAACACAGGACTTATGCTGCTGCGAATAACCTCTGTACGATCCACCTAAAAAATATTTAAGTTGGCTTAATAAAAACACAGTCACACCACATTAAATTTAGATTTACATTCCCTTTCCTTTTTTAA
>JAYDZF010000013.1:8188668-8201308 GCA_034509105.1 Microcambeva barbata
CACCCCTAGTTTGCAGGCTTAATCAAAAGCCTGAGTAAATAAATATGTTTTTAACCTAGACTTAAACATTGAGACTGCACTCACCTGTCACACCTGTGTTAATGTGGCGTGAAATAAAGAGATTTGAGATTTGATTTGATTTTGGTGGGGTGTGTGTGTTGGAGGGTTCCAAATGGCCGGAGCATTCTGTTAGGGGGGGCTGAGAAGGGGAAAGGGAAAAACGGAACCCAATAATTAACAACACACACACAGAGAGACAGAGATCAGGGATAGGTTCGGGAACAGACTCGGACCGATACCGGGCATACACAGGTAGAACGTAGCAGAACAGCTCAGGAACTGACTAGGAACCGGACCGACATGTGATGGCGGGTCGTGACAGCCAGCTAAAGAACCAACCTAGAACGAGACCTGAAATACCACAGCAAAACGTAGTGAACCGCTCAAGAACAGACGTGGAACGAAGCCAGTAGCCAGAAGCCGGTAGATCTTAGTAGATCGCCCAGGAGCAGACTAGAAACGAGACCGTGCATGCGCTGGTAATCGAGGCAGACCACTTGGGAACAGGCTCGGAAAAACAGAACAGGTAGCAGGCTAGAAACAGACTCAGGCATGACTTGGAAATAGACTCAGGCAGGACTTGGAAACCGACTAGGAACGCAGAACAGACAGGAAACAGAAAGTCCTGAAATGCTCCGGCCCCAATAGGCCGGCAGAGGGGAGTATAAATAGTGCTCTGATTAGGTGAAGGTAATCGTAACTGAGCGAGCCAGGAGGGACGTGGTTACAGAGAAACAGAGCCGCTCGAGCTCAACTCCTAACACTCTCTCCTCTGACACCCGGGAGTTTGTCTCTGCCTGGCCTGTCTGTGCCTGTGGAAAAGCCTCTCACCAGCTTCCAGCAGGCCTTCTTGCACCACTGCCCATTCCCGGATGGCCGTGGTCTTACATGTCGTCTTGACTAGGCTGGTAGCCCTTCCGAAACTCCCTACGGCCCTGGAGACAGCCCAGATTCTGTTTGACAATGTTTTCAAGGTTCACGCCATACCCTCCGACATCATTTCGGACCGTGGGCCCCAATTCATGTCCCACGTTAGGAAGCCTTTTTGTAAGCGCTGGGGGCCACGGTCAGCCTCACATCCAGTTTTCACCCCTTCAAAACCTCTCTCGGGTATCAGCCGCCTCTGTTCTCTGCCGAAGAAGCCGATCTGTCTGTGCCCTCCATGGACCACCATATCCGCCATTGTTGCATAGTGTGGAGGCTCACTCGGAAGACCATTCAGAAGAACCGCTCCTCTGCCGAACTCTCAGCCAACCGGAGCCGACGACCCAGTGCACATCCTCCCGGAAACTAGCCCATCACTTCATTGGTCTGTTTACTATCAAGAGCATCATCAACCCTTCCGTGGTCCACCTGGACCTTCCTCGGCACATGCGCATCCACCCCACCTTCCATGTTTCGCAGATAAAGCCAGTATCCCAATCCCCCTTATACCCTCCTACCAGACCCCCACCACCCACCTGTCTCATTGATGGGCAACCAGCCTACACAGTGCACCGCCTCCTTGATTCCCATGGGCGTGGCATACAGCCCTGAGGAGAGGTCCTGGGGCCCCCTCTCTCACATCCTTGACTTGTCTCTAATCCGTCAGTACCACCAAAATCATCCCGACAGGCCAGTTATGGTGTCAAGAGGTTCTGTTAAGAGGCGAGTGGGAGTGTCACGTCTCCCTAGGCAACCAACGCATGCGCATAACCAACAATAACAAGGAAGCCGAATGTGCACGCCCGCCGATGTCTAGCGATCACAGCAATTGTGGCACCACCTCCCACGCTACACCTGCAGCTCGTTCACGTAGCTAATTACAGTGTCCTTTTATTTCCTCCGGCTGCCAGCGACAGGTGCCAAATTATTGTTTTGCGTACCATAGTTCGCTGAAACTGCTGTGCCTGCTTGTCGTTCCATTTCTAAACGAAACTACAGCACTTAAGTACGCCTTACTGGTTTGCACCAAACCCCAACAACATGTCGTTTCTCCAGCAGACAAAAAGGACAAATTCTCCTAAGGCTTCTTGGTCTCATTTTTATTACAGTTCACCCTCTTGTATCGTCCGGGATGCTTTTACAATGACAGTACCCAACGTCATCCTTCCACTTTCTCAGATCAAAGCCCCTGTTACCTAAGGGATCTAGAGAGCAGTGGAACAAGCCGTAGCTGGAGAGCCAGATCCAGGAGAGCACCGTCCCAAAAACCATAATGTTCTATCTGGGGTTTACAATGGGCACACACTTCCACCTTCACAGCCCAGCTGAGAGCTCCAAAGACCGGAGATCTCCTCTGCAGGCATTTTGGTGGTCTGGTATGGAAAACCAGGTGAGAGAGTTGTTCATTTATGCAACACTTTTGCCATCAACAAGAGCCCAAGAGGGCACTTCAGGGGCCTGCTCCATCCAAAGCCAGTTCCAACCAGACCTTGGTCACATATTGCCCTGGAATTTGTCACTGGCCTTCCAAAGTCCAGGGGCTTCATGGTGGTTTTAGTTGTGATTGGTCGATTCTCCAAGGGATGTGTGTTTGTACCCATGCCTAAACTCCCATCAACCATGGGGTCTGGTCAGGCAATCTTGGAATGTGTGATGAGAGCTGACAGGGTTCAATCCGACATTGTCTCTGACTATGGCCTTCAGTTTGTCAGCTAATGTTGGCAAGCCTTCTACCAGCTACTGGGAGCTACTGACACTCTGTCCAAAAGGCATATTGAGATGCTCATCCATGACCTGGGAAAGAGGCTTTACAGCGGTCAACTTGAGCACCTGGACTGACTATCTAATGTTCAGTATCTTTTTTCTTTAACCAGCCAAAGTGCTTTTTTTCCAAACTTTGCATTGTCTTATATTTTTGGTGAAAATAAACAGTCGCTATCATGCCTTCTCCATCCTTCTTTCTGCATCCTCTCTATCCCATAACAGTTAAACTATCATTGTTTTTGTTTGTAATCTGCTTCTTTGTGTCCTGACTCTCTCTCCATCAAACAGTCCCTGTTTCATCCTGTGACTTGACTTGTTAGACAAAAGGTAAATTTGCAAGCAGTTTGCAAGCAGTGGGGCAAAAAAACATATTAAGTCAGCCACTTTTGTGCAAGTACTCCTACTTAGAAAAATAAAAGAATTCTGTAATTCCAGCTGGCGAAGACTTACAGGAAATGTTTGACCTGTTTGACCAACAAAGGTTATATTACAAAGTATTGAGATGAACTTTTGTTATTAGATTATTTTTGTTAAAAATCCTACAATGTGATTTCCTGGATATTTTTCCTCATTTTGTCTCTCATAGTTGAAGTGTACCTATGATGAAAATTACAGACCTCTTTCATCTTTCTAAGTAGGAGAACTTGCACAATCAGTGGCTGACTTAATACTTTTTTGCCCCACTGTATAAACTAACAGCCTCAACTCCACTGTCAGAAGGATAGTTCAATAGGGAGGAGTACTGGAACTGTATTCACCTTGTGCTTTACCAAAGTGAAATACTTTTTTGTTCTTACTTCATGTTCATCTGTATTTTCATTTCATGTTGTGTCTAATTCAAAATAATTTTTTTTGCTGTGTATTCTAATTATGCAAAATAATTTTGTGGAACATGCTGTAGAATCTTCACATTGTTTACAGTTAAGCCCATCCAGGGTGTTTGTGCCTATAGAAAAGTAGAACAGGCTCCAGAATCTACTTCAAACTTTATTTTGACCGTCCACCACTGCATCAAGAAATGCAACCTGAAACACTTTTTTGTAAAGACAAACCATGCAAAGTAATTCCTTCCAGAAGGAAATTATCTGGATCAAGGGCCAATGTGTAAAGTTGCCCTTGTGCAGTTTTATATTGGAATTTTAAAAAGACCCATAATTACTTCAGCAAGACAATGTTCTATTCTGCACATTCTGCTTGAGCATGAATGCTATTTCAAATGTGTTACGCTGGGTCCTACGGACCCTAAAGAAAAGGAAAAGTGAGATGCGTATGCAGAATGGCACGAGTTTATTATTAAATATAATTAAATAAAAACAGCGGCATAAAATATTTAAAGAAATAAAAGGTAAAAATAAACACAGCCCTCGTGGCAGCTGGCCGCTGTAGGAGACGAGTGTAGCCCGGGGTTCGAACCGCGGACTCCCGGAGCGGCGTCGCTCCCGGAGCGCCACCGCTCACGTGATAGTCAGCGGCATCGATGGTGTGTTCCGCCGATGGTGGTGGCTTCGCCGACACCCCGGGCCGGGGGGCTCGCTCCTATAAACAAAAAACAACAGAAGTAAACAACATAAAAAACGATAACGAAAATAAAACGAGCGGTGTCACTGATCGCTGGCGCCGGCGATTCTGGCGATCCTCAAGCGTGACCGGGAGAACATAGACCCGCACAGCCTATAGAGGGCGCCAGAACCACCATGGGAGGACTGGCTCGCACGATCAGGCCTCGGGAGGTCCGTGCACCCGCTGGATGCAGGGCGACGAACGGCGCAGCCTTCTGAACCGTGTCTGCCCCTAACATCCAGGGGTGCCGCGTGACCGCCGACCTTTCGATCGTACGCTCCCGAGCCCCGTTGGGCCCGGGAGATACTAGTCTTTCCCTAACAAGCACAGCGATCAGGAAACACCCTCGTGAGCGTAGAGCAATGTGGCGCCGCCGAACTGAGTGCTGCACCCGGCTTTATAGGGGAACGCCAGGTGCACGCACTCAGCCCAATTAGGGCTGCACGCCACATAAGCCCTTCAGGGGAGGTGATCTGTAACGCCAACCACGCCGGTTCGACGGCGTGGTCGGTACCGTCACAAAATGTATGCTAGAATAAATGTATAAAGAATCAGACTACTGATGACCATAAATTTGTGAGCAAAGACATATATCAAACAATAGTGAGGAAAGATTTCTCAATCTAACACAGTTGCAAAAATATTTTCCTTACTTTTTTGGGTCTGTTTCAAACATTAGATGTATTTTTTTTGTTACAAAATCCTAAAAAGAGAAATATTTTTTGTACTTCTCTTGTACGTTTGTTAATTAAAAGTTCAAAAGAAATAACAAATATATGAAATTATTTTTTGTTGTTTTACATTTACACAATGTTTTTGAATTGCATTTTACAGAAATGGGGTTTCTAAGTCTTAATTAATTTTAATTAATTAATTAAAAGTTCCTGATTTCAATACTTAACTTGCCCTTTAGAAGTTGTTATATTATAATATTTATTACAAATAAATAAATTGCAATTATATTTTGGCATTTTCCCTAATCTTCTCGTCTGCCTTTGCAAATCCCCACACTGAATGTGGAGAGCCACACACTATCATACAGTACGCAGTCATACTGGTTGTTTTCACCTGCTGTTATGTGGGCAAAGATGGAACACAAAGATGCAGAACAGCGTTTTCAAAATAATAATTATTTATTAAATAAATCAAACCACAAACAGAACTGACAGATAACAAAGGTGCCAGGATCGAACCGACAATGTCCGGTATGGCGTGCAGAGTGCAAATTTTGCCTCTGGAATATTTTTTTACTTCTAACTTTTGAAACACTTTTTATGCGTAGGCAGGTGTTAGAAGAAGGTGTTCACCATTGGTCACTGACACAGAGCTCTCAGCCCCCCTCCTGGGACCAAGCCACGTTCACTCCATTGGCTTTGAACGGATGTTGAGGGATGTTCTGCCGACTTTTCCTCCATTATCGAAAGTTCCTACCATAGTCTAGATTTGTGGATCTATCTGTCAATGTCTCCTACCTTATTAAAATGTATTTATCATACAAAATATTTATTATTATTAGTTTTGGTCTGTATCTTACTGTATAATAATGGAAGCACATTCTGATGGGTCTTTACATTATCATAAAATATTATATCATATTTATTTATTAGGATTTTGCTTTAATACTTTAACAACAGACCAGTACACGCTAACATTCATAAGTGTATAAAGCTATATGTAATGAACATTTTTATTTCACCTCAATTGCATGTATTTGAGCTGTGTGATAACGCCACTGAGCTCCCAGAGGAAACCCATAGACACACATGGAGAACATGCACAACTGAAAACAATAGATAAAAATTATGTACAAATTAGTAACGTTAAAAATATAATATATATAATAGTTGTGCGTTTTTCATACCCCAGCATAATCTTTGTTTTCTGGGCCTTTTTTCAGAGAATATGAATGATAATACAAAAACCTTTTTCCTCACTCATGGTTAGTGGTTGGGTCAATGTATTGTCAAATGACAATACATTTTTTTTCTCTTCTTAAATCATAATGACGACCAAAAACATCTAAATGACCCGATCAAAAATTCACATAACATGGTGATTTTGGCCTGAAAACATGCACAGAAGTTGACATAAATGGGTTTGAATGGCTACTAAAGATAACAGTAATATCAGTGTGCACACATAAAAAGCTGAGCGAGTTTCTGGGATCCAGACAGACTCTTGCATCTTTCATCCAGGCACTGATGTCTCTGGATTTAGTCATGGGGAAACAATTGTCAAAACAATTGTCAACGGATCTATGGGAAAAGGTAGTTGAACTGTATAAAACATGAAAGGGATACAAAAAGTTATCATAGGAATGTCAGTCAGCAGTGCTCAAACTGTCATTGGTGGAGTCGCCAGAAGAAAGCAATTACTGCACAAATGCCTCAAAGTATCTGCCAAACAGCACAGAGAGAAGCCTCAAAACTTCTCAAAACTACAAGGTATTTTGGAGTGAAGAGGCCAAAATCATTTTTTTGGCCACAACCAGAAAAATTTGCAGAGGTGTCAAAAAGGCCTTTGATGAAAGAAACATGTCAAGTCAATTTATTTGTATAGCACTTTTTACAATAGACATTGTCAGAAAGCAGCTTTACAGAGTTTAGGACCACTAGACCAAACCCCCCATGCACATTCTGATGGATCTATACATTATTATAAAATATTATATCATATTTATTGATTAGAATTTTACTTTAATTACTTTAATGATAGAATAGTACACACTAACATTCATAAGTTTATACGGCTTTATCAAATAAAGTAATGGACATTTTTGCATGTCTTTGAATTGTGGGATAACAACACTGAGCTCAAAGAGGAAGCCCACAGACAGACATGGGGAACATGCATACTCCACAGAAGAATTCCAGACTGCCCCACCTGGGGATTGGTGCCTAGAACACCATTCCAACTGTAAAGTACAGAGGTGGATTGCTGATGTTTTGGGGATGTGTGAGCTACAAAGGCACAGGGAACTTGGTAAAAGTTGAAGAGAAGAAAATATAAAGCAAGCTATCTGCAAATACTGGAGGCAACTTTGCACTCATCATCCTGGAAGCTGCGCATGGGAGGTACTTGGAAATTCCAACACGACAACAAGATCCAAAACACAAGGCTACAGCAGGTTCTGCAGTGGCCATCTTAGTCTTCTGACCTTAATACCATTGAGTGACTCTGGGGAGATATCTCTCTCTATATATATATATAGTGGCTTGCAAAAGTATTCAGACCCCTTGACCATTTCCATATTTTGTCACAATGCAACCACAAACAAATATATGTTTGAATCATTGTGTATGATTCAAAACATTTTTTTACAAGTAAAAAACTGAAAAATGTGGCGTATTCAGCCCCTTTTATCTGAGTTCAACCAATTGCATTCAGAAGTTGCCTGATGACTGCTTATGACTGTTTATAAAAGGGTCCACCTGTGTGTAATCTAATCTCAGTACAAATATAGCTGCTCCGTGAAATTTATGACCAAAATGCAAATCGCTATGTGTGGCGGAGAATTAACACTGCACATCACTCTGAACACACCATCCCCTCTGTCAAATATGGTGGTGGCAGCATCATGCTCTGGGGCTGCTTCTCCTCAGCAGGGAAAGAGAAGTTGGTCAGAGTTGATGGAAAGATGGATTGTAGCAAATACAGGGTAATCTTGGAAGAAAACCCATTGAACTCTGCAAAAGACTTGAGACTGGGGCGGAGGTTCACCTTTCAGCAGGACAATGACCCTAAACATGAAGCCAGGGCTATAATGGAATGGTTTAAAACAAAATATATTCATGTGTTAGAATGGGCCAGGCAGACCTAAAGTTCAGACCTAAACCAATCGAGAATTTGTGGCAAGATCTGAAAACTGCTGTTCACAAACGCTCTCCATCTAATCTTTGAGCTTTGAGCTGTTTTGCAAAGAATGGGCAAAAATTTCAGTCACTAGATGTGCAAAAGCTGGTGGAGACATAACCTAAAAGACCCAGCTGTAATCGCAGCAAAAGGTGGTTCCACAAAGTATTGACTCATACTTTGCACACATAAGTGTCACTCACATTTCTGCAGATATTTAAGTATATCTTTTCATGGGCCATTATATACAATATACAGCCATTGATGTCTAAACCACCAGCAACAAAAGTGAGTACACCCCTAAGAGACAACACCCCTAAATGTCCAAATTGAGCACTGCTTGTCATTTTCCCTCCAAAATGTCATGGTACTAGGTCTCAGGTGTGCATATGGAGCAGGTGTGTTCAATTTTGTAGTACAGCTCTCACACTCTCTCATACTGGTCACTGAAAGTTCCAATATGGCACCTGATGTATCTTAAAAGACGAATTGTTGCGCTACATGAAGATGGCCAAGTCTACAAGAAGATTACCAACACCCTGAAACTGAGCTGCAGCACAGTGGGCAAGATCATCCAGTATTTTAAAAGAGCAGGGTCCAGTCAGAACAGACCTTCATGTTGGTCATCCAAAAAAACTGAGTGCACATGTTCAGCGTCACATCCAAATGCTGTCTTTGAAAGATAAGCGAAGGAGTGCTGTCTGCATTGATGCAGATATTGAAGAGGTAGTGCTTAGACCATGCAACACAGACTACATCAAATTGGTCTGCATAATTGTCACTCCAGAAGGAAGCCTCTTCTGAAGCCTGTACACAAGAAAGCCTGCAAACAGTTTGCTGAAGACATGTCAACAAAGGACATGGATTACTGGAACCATGTCCTATGGTCTGATGAGACCAATATTAATTTGTTTGGTTCAGTCTCAAGCATGTGTGGTGGCAATCAGGTGAATACTACAAAGATAAGTGTGTCATGACTACAGTCAAGCATAATGGTAGGAATGCCATGGTCTGGGGCTGCATGTGTGCAGCAGGTGTTGGGGAGTTACATTCCATTGAGGGACAAATGAACTCCAATATTTACTGTGAAATACTGAAGCAGAGCATGATCCCCTCCCTCTCAAAACATGGTCGCTGGGCAGTGTTTCAGCATGATAATTACCCCAAACACACCTAAGACAACACTGCTTTATTTAAGAGGCTGAGGGTAAAGGTAATGGTCTGGCCAAGCATGTCTCCAGACCTAAACCCAATAGAACATCTTTGGGGCATCCCAAAGGAACTTTCACTAAAGGGTGTACTCATTTTTGTTGCTGGTGGTTTAGACAATAATGACTGTATATTGAGTAATTTTGAGGGAAGAATACATTTACACTGCTGTATAAGCTGCTCATGGAGTACTTTTTTATTGTGTCAAAGTCTCATTTTGTCAGTGTTGTCCCATGAAAAGATATATTTAAATATCTGCGAGGGGTGTACTCACTTTTATTATACACTGTATCCTTTTGTTTGAGGTTTTGCATTATTTTATTCTGAAGCAGAAACAAATAAGACAAAATAATACAAAACTAAACTCAATATGTTGTAGAGCCACCTTTTGCAGCATTTACAGCTGCAAGTCACTTTAACCGATAGACAGCCCTCTGGTTGTCATGTTTATTACTTTTGTAGACAGACATTCAGCTGGGACATTCAGCTGTAGACAGGACACACCTGGGTAAAAAAAACATGCTTAACCATCACATGTTCAATACATTTGCTCACAAAAAATGGGTGAGTTCAGACAAAAAAGATTATCGTCTGAACTGTGTATTAGATCCAGATGTAAATACCTGGTAATACTTTAGCATATGTGGAATTACTGCCTGCTACAGATCGAAATAAAGACTAAAAGACTCATGACATGTTTAATGAACCTTTATTGATAATAAAATAATGGTGTTGGTGTGCACATAAAACGTAGAGCAGACCGGACCGGACTCTGTAAACACAGGAAAAATGTGACTTCATTAAACTTCTCAGAGTGACCCCACAATGCTTTTTTCCGGACAATGCTGGTACGAAAGTAAAAATGATAATATAAAGAAAACTTATTCGTAAAACAACAGGTTTATGACTGACTGTTAATATTTAGCACACTTCACTATTGTGAGCTTTTTAAAGTTTTAGTGAATTAGATAGAGGGAAAACACTGAAGTATGAATATTTGCAATATCTACAGACCATTTAGCTATTAAATACAAACTTTATGTTACGACACGCTCCGGAGCAACAGCCTTCGCGGAGTAACAGACGGCGCCACACGAGTGCGAGAGCTGGATGGGGGCATCAACCGTTGCTCGGCAACCACGAGTGGCGAAGCTCCGCCTCTGCTACTACACCTGCAGCCGGTTATCCTGATGATTACCTGCCCTTCAAAGACGCCAGCGTTCCATGTTTCTGGTGCCAGATTATTGCGTGAACTCATTGTGTGACATTGCTGTGCCGTGTTTCCTGTGTCGTCAGTCGGAGAATCCCTGTGTCTGTTCCTGCGTTAAATCTGTCAAGCCTTCATGTTCTGCCTTCCTCTCCGGATCTCCTGGTTTCAGTCTACAGTCTTCATATCGGACTCAGCTGTTTCAGGGACTCTCATAGTTGTCTGCGTTAGTGTCTGGACTCTTTGGTCATCCGCATTCCCTGTTTGTCCTGTAAATAAATATCTCTCGATTCACGCTCTGTGTGTGTGTGTGGTTGGCTCCTGGGTTCCGGACTTAAGTCCAACAAATTTGGGTCGTGCATCGCGCGTTGAACCGACGCCGACCCCTTAACACTTTAATGGTAAAATTCAGTTTACCTGTTGCTGTGAATTCAACCATGTTTGAAAGTGCTGGAAAGTCGGTGGAGTGGGCGTGGCTTGGTCCAAGGAAGAAAGCTCAGGGGTCTGTGTCAGTGACCAATGGTGAACACCTTCTTCTAAGATCCTCCCACATGTAAAAGGCTTGCAACCTGGCATGCCACCTAGCGGGTGTAGATGGGATCAAGACAGAAGACAGCACTGACACGCTGCATACCGGCATGCATGACTCGTGGACAGCCATGACGCTATATCTGAACGATGGCAGAATCCGCGAGCCGGTGCACGGCTCAACAGTGTGCCGGAACCCTGCCAGTTACAAGGTCACAGAGAGCAGTTTGTGTACTACTATTTCACACTACTATCTGTGAAACTTCCATCACTGCATACAACATAAAGGCTCCATTTTGTTCTGTGTATAGGTACACAGTTAGTCACATTCAGATTCACATATCTGCAGTCTAATTATACTGTTACCTCCAATGAAGACCTCCTCCAGACACATTTAAGCCAAAGTAAACACACAGTCATAACAAGGGTAACAATACTTCTGGAATTGCAATTAGTAATCATAATCTAAATTATTGTACACTCAAGGGATAACACAGAAATAGTGTATATAGGCACCTACCTCAAACCACTGTCCATGAGACTGCATCTTAAGCACCACACATGGGTCTGGTTTGGACAGTGCATCCCTGTCTGAGATGCCTTTGCAGGCCACACGCAGCTCTACTTTGGTCAGGCATGGGCTGTTGAAGAGGCCTAATGTGTTGGCCGCAGACTCATAGATGTTGCTCATTTTGAGCTTGGCTTAAGCTGGGAAACAAAAAAAACAGAGCAATTTCTATAACAGCATTTCTGGCCATTTACATTCATGACAGAGAAAATGATCTTAATAATGGCCATGACGAAAAGTACTGAAAAATACAAGATGAGCTAGAACTGAATCATATATGACACTTTAAAAGACAGAATTAACCAGGGATGTTGGTCAACTTAATTTTAATTATTTTTTCACATCAATTTAACAGTTTAGTACAGTTCCTGCAGATGGGTCAGTGTTGTATTTACCACTTTTTAACATTATTCCTTTTCACCACATTTAAAATATATTTTGTCACAGAGGGTACCAGAACATTTAAATTGGTCAATAAAAGCCAATTCAATAAGAGTTTCGGGTTTTATTTTGTTCCATTGTCCCTCCAACAATATGGGGTCATTATTGTAACTTTCTTTTTCTTTCAAATTCTCCACACATTCTCTATTGGGGGGAGGTGAGGACCGCAGGAAGGACAGTCCTGGTGGGTTTGCATAGGGTGTGTTCCATTTCAGGGGCTGCATCCTTCAAAGGCTGCATAGGCCACATTGGCCGAACCGAAGTGAGATTTCCTGTTTGCATCACGGCCCATCTTTAAAAACATATATATACAGTACAGACCAAAAGTTTGGACACACCTTCTCATTCAAAGAGTTTTCTTTATTTTCATGACTATAAAAATTGTAGATTCACACTGAATGTATCAAAACTATGAATAAACACATGTGGAATTATATACTTCAATATAATTGAAACAACTGAAAATATGTCTTATATTCTAGGTTCTTCAAAGTAGCCACCATTTGCTTTGATTACCGCTTCACACA
>JAYDZF010000013.1:8206200-8223073 GCA_034509105.1 Microcambeva barbata
TAAAACTAAGTGTATGCCACAAATAGCCAAATTTGTGCTGGAGTGGCAATAAAACCCCAACAACCAACCAACCAACCTTTGGCTGTGGACAATGTGAAACATGTATTGTTCTCTGATGAGTCCACCTTTACCACACTATGTGCTTTTTCATCTATTTGGATGCAAGGCACCACATTCTGTTTATTGACTAGGGCTGTGTTTCACGTGCAGCCCGGTGGCCAGAGTATCGGTTGCACAGAATACTTTCATACAGTGTACGTACATAATAAGTACATAAATCACCTAATGATTCAAACGTGCAGTGATCTTTCACCAAAGAACAAAACCACATGGTGTATGCCCAATAAACAGGCTGCAATGAAGAGTGGGCCAATTTGAAAGACCCAGTGCCAGTTATTGTAACCCCTTTATTGCTGTTGTTGCTCCCAATAGTGGGACATCTAGTTATTAGGGGACAATAACTTTTTCCCCATTGGATCAGTTGGTTTTTTCTCCTTTATTAAATAAAAATCATCCGGTGTTCCTGGATCAGATACCACTGGACTTCAGATGGCTAGTGGAGTCCATGTTTTATTGCTGTTTCAGCTATATACAAGTACATATTCAAATTGCACTTTTTCTGACCTGGAGGACCATAATTCCATTTT
The DNA here is from genome assembly GCA_034509105.1 of Microcambeva barbata. NCBI lineage: Eukaryota > Metazoa > Chordata > Actinopteri > Siluriformes > Trichomycteridae > Microcambeva > Microcambeva barbata. The sequence continues at coordinate 8,206,848 of JAYDZF010000013.1, forward strand.
ATTTGATAAAAACAGTGCAAGTAAACAACATTAGATTAGAAATAGCATTTGTATTTATTGTAAACTGTAATTACGGAAGACAAGACTGTTGGTCAGTACATAGCCCATTTAACCTCAAGGAGATGCTCCAACATTTCATTGTACATTGCCAAAAAAAACATGTGGACGAAATATGATTCTTTCACACGAATAATGTTTTTTAGAAGCCAGACCTTCATTCTTCTCCATTTATTAGTAATAGTGTGTATTTTACATGTGGTATTTGCAGCTATTTTTAATTCAGAAGAACTACCAATTTTTGTTTCTCGGATTTTATATTTTTTGTTGTTGTTTTGAGGTATTGCCATGATTTGCAATGTTATTTATGCTTGTTTTTTATTTTAATTCTTATATTGTCCTCTTCAACTCAACCATCACTCACATCCAACTCGATCTCCTTATCCTCTGATAAATTTGTACCAGATACCTGATATTTGCAACAGCACAAATAAAACATCCTTACTGCATGTTTTACCAATAAAATAATGCTTCTAATAAAAACTGATAATTATAATGTGAACAGCACTTGCCATAGTCCAGATAGCTCTGTAATTAGCACACTGGACAGAAATTGAAATAAAATATATTGCTATGATCAGTACATGTACTAAATGATGGTTGCACTATGTTTTTGTACTAAATTAATTAAACCAACATACTGAACAAGCTTAATAAATTTAATTAGGCTTAATAAATCACCTATTTTTGGCCACTTAATATTTGCCTTACAAGCTAATAAACATTTACGAGGACAGTTGAAGACTGAGTAAGTCAAGGATTCAGTCACAGGATGCTACTTGGAATAACGTAAATCATGGCTGAAGGACTGTATACTAATAAGATTTTTTTTATTCACTTGCATTGTCTTAATGATTTAGAATGGGACAAACATGTATGCCATAAATAAAAAAAATGTTTTTATTGGTGGTCTCAGAATTTTGGCCCGACTATACACACTTCAAGTTCCATTGTGGGACCAGATCATTGTTTATACAATCAGTCAAAGTTCTGAATTTAGATGTATTTTGGATATTTAAACATTTTTTAAAATTTTATTAGCTTTTATTAGAATAATTATGGCTTATAGTAACTCAGTGTTGCCACCTGCTCAACCAAACTCCATAGCCAAAAGGAAGGTCATCCATATTCCACATCACCAAATTACTTGATCTGTACATATATTTTGCCCATGCATGTTTGGTTATATTTTGATTTTGTTTCAGTTTCGGTCGCATCTTAAAAAAATCAGAATTTTCTATTTTTCACAAGAAGAAACTACTTTGAGTTTGAGTAAAGATTGGCATATTTGAGGCCACATAAGTGTTGTGTGGATGTGGGTGGATTGTTCCTGTATGTGTGTGTGTCTGTGTATGACTCATTACGTGTTTATTTATCAGTCTATGTTTACCTGTTTAATCATGTCTTTCATCCTGTGTTTAGCCAGGGGATGCTGGCCACGTTAAGGTGTGTGTTCATGCAGAGCTCATGTACATATGTAACCTTCTAATCATTCATTTATTTCTCTATGGACTTATTTAAACACAACAGAAACAGTCATGCATCAAATAATTTTATTACTAATTTTAATTAATCTTTTGTTTCTCACAAGTGTAGCAATAAAATTCACTGAATAACCATGCCAAACCTGAGGACTGAAAGTTTGTGATGAACAGGTTTCTTTGAACCTTTTAGGAATTGCTTTTGAACTTCAGGAACATAATTGCCACAGAATCCAATCTTTTTTCTACAACCTACCACTTATCCTATTATTCAAATTTTTCTTTAGGCCACCTGAGGCCATGCTATGAGTCTGGGTCTCACAGGGTTTCCTTGCCACTGTCTTCCTTGGCTTGCTTAACATGGGTTTTTGATCTGTCAGTCTTGGATTCTGTAAAGTTGCTTTGAGACATTGTCTATTGAAGAAAGCTCTATACAAATAAATTTGACTTGATGTGTAAGTTTGTAAAATGCAGAGCAGTTGATGAAAGAAACCAGATAATCCAGGGTTCTATTTGTCATCTCGCTTCATAAATGATCTATGTCCTTTCTTGTGGAATAGTGCATAGATTATGTAAAATGTGCTTTATTATGTGGTCCCAGATTTGGCAGTTTGATTCTGGCATGGCTATACATCTCTCCCATGTTTTATGTAAATAAGTTTTTAGCAAGCATTTAGTTTTTATTGTATTTTATGGTTTTAAATATTTTGAACTGGGTCATTCAGGTGTCACAGTCACAAAACATGAGAAAATTGCAAAAAAATAAAATAAATTGAACTGGGCATAGCAGCAGGTTATACCACCCCCAGAACAGTCAGTACAGTTAACTTGGCCGTGTTTCTATGTACAGACATGATTTGTGTCTGATTTGGTCTAGGCCATGTTATTGATCAGGATATGGAAAAAGCTTTGTAATAATGTTTGATCATTTACCAGACTAATGTGTTATTATGTATAGCAGACAGTCACATATTTTGGCTATATGATATATTAAGGTGTATACATAGAAAAACTATTAGATGTTTTGACATCTCTCTTAAAACACAATTTTATTAGTGCCTTTATTAAACTTGAATTGCTAGCTGTGGGTGGATGTCTAAGCTCAGTTGTGAAGTGGGTAACTTTTTTTACACATACTTCGGGCCATGTGTAAAAAAAGTTATGACTCTTATATTTAGGAATAAAACTCTGCACTTCTGCAAAAAAAAAAATGCATGAAGGTTCCAGTATTGGAGCTACCATATGTGCACCTCATATAATGTTTTATGTTTCTATTTCATGGCTGCTACAATTGCATTTGTGTACATGTCACTGTCTGCATGCTGTTGCATGTATAGTGGGTTGCATGCAAGTGGGTTGCCTGTATAGAAAGTGTGGATTGCTCTATTGTCTAATGTCTATACTAGCTTCATAAATAATAAAATTTTGATTTATTCAAATGTTTTTAAAATTACCCATCCTGATTCATTTCACCGAAAAGCAAGTACTATGAAATAACGTGGGACGGTGGTAGTCTAGTGGGTAGAGTTTTGGGCCATCACCCAGAGATTGGCGGTTCAAATCCAGGCTCTGCTAGGCAGCCACTTTTGGGTCCTTGAGCAAGACCCTTAACCCTCACTGCTCCAGGGGCACTGTTTGATGGTTGACCCTGCGCTCTGACCCCAGCTTCCAAAGTTGGGATATGTGAAGAAAGATTTTCGTTGTACTGTACATCTGTATATGTGTAATGACAAATAAAGGCCTTCTTCTTCTAACTGACAATGAAATTAAATTGAAAAATTAAAAAAGCTACTTTGAGGATCCCTGAATGGAGCAGCAGTTTCATGGAGCAGGCTGGGTTAAGGACCTAATAGTGCCTGAATAGCAAAGCCTTTACTTGAACCAGAAAATCTTATCGTTGATGGCCCAAAGCTCTACCCACTAGGCTACCACCCTCTCATTCAGCAGAGGATAGTGATTAGAGCAGAGGTTTTTGATGAGAGGACTTGATTTTGAAGTCTTTTTTTTTATTTCATAAAAATTACGACATTAAGAAGACTAGGCTGAGACAGGCTTGTTTTACATGAGATAAATTAATGGTGTGGGAACTGAGGATACCAAGTGCAGCTTGCAAGTGGAAAATTCACCCATTGTTGCTTGCTACAGGGTTCTTAGCAGTTCAAAAATAGTATTGTCTGATTATTCCCGTAATAATGCATTATACATTTTCAATAGGAGACATATCTGTTCTGCAGTCAGGTTTGTCAAGCACATGCCCTTATCATCTCTGGTGCAGCATTAGACTGGAAGTCTTCACACATATACAAATAACCAATTTTCTAGATAGGTGGGGTGTTAATCCTCTTTTTATACTCGTTATACAGTTACATGTTACTTAGCAGTTCAGCCTGTAGATTGGCCATCTTTTTGGCTAGCATCTGTTAGTGTACAGTTTTTTTTAGTGCATTTTAACATAGTGAAAAAAAGGCACTATTGTACTCAGTATGTCCATATATGTATGTATGTATAAGTTGATGGACACCGTTCTTAGGCACTACATTTTAATAAGAGCCCTATATATTATATATTTTTTGATAGGTCTCATCAATCCTGATATGCACGACTAAAAAAATTTCTTGAAAGGGGGCCTAAATGAGGTTTTGGGGTAAAAATCTGAAAGTAAAATGGCTATCATAGACACTTCATTTGTCCGATTGTTTTTTCGCTGTTAAAAACTGATCTAAGAAATAGAAAATGCGCTGTTTGTCACTCACTCCAGTGAGTACTGATCTATTTTTTATTATTATGGTCCTCCAATGCTGGTCTGTGAATCTGGCCAACTTAAGTGGTTCTTTGGATCTTGCTCCTTTATTAATAAATATGGAATATGTATGTGTCTTCATCTTAACACAGGGTCAGACAGTGGCGAAGTTGCTAGTCCCTGAGGTTTTCTTATTATCTTTAAATAATAGAATAAAGTCTATGGTTGCTTCAGGAAGGGCATTCTGTGTAAAAACAATGCCAAAATCACTAACCCCTAACAGGAATATTTGAGTGGTTACATAATTAGGACCAAATGTGAATTATTTTAGCTTCCATACATGTCACAAATGTGTCATTATTGTTGGTTCTACACTGTGCATTAATTCTTTGGAACAATTCTGTATTTTCCAGGCTCCAAGTTTGGTTTGACAGATGTCCAGGTGGAGCTTGACCGAATTTCCAGCAAGTCTGATATGGATTATTATGCCTCTAACTCGACCACCCCTCCCACTGAAAACAATGAATCTTAAACAAGTAGCTGGATGATTCACTGTCCTGTGTCCCTCCCCTCTACTGTACACCCTATCTAAATTTTTCTTTATTTATTTTTCTGCCCTCTGTCCTGTATCTTTCCTTTACTCTCTAAAAGAGCAGATTTTGTATTCCCTGTAAGGCCAGTGACTCTGGGCAACATGCTGGTACCTGATCTTTTCTGTTTACATACACTGATGCGATTGAGGGTTGGAAGGAGTTCAGAATTGAGTCTTCTGTAGAAAACCAGGTCTTCAGTAGAAAATGTTTAATGTTTTTTGTTGTTGTTTGACTGAAAATATGTAGGTGTTTTATTTGTCCTTTTTTGTAAATTGAAATATTTATTTCTTGTAAAAAAAGGAATCACTTGTTGCCCGGTTCTGCAGAACACGGTGTGGCCAAACTTGATTGCTTTGTATCATGACTGTTCCATGTCCTACTGTTATATAATTTACCATTGGATAGTTCATGCACACTACTCTCATTTGCAGAAACCAGACACCAAAAAAAATCTGCGTTGAGCTTCCATTTTTTAATTTTTTTTGCTTATTTTAATAACACCACTAGCACAAAGGCTCTGAATTACTAAGATGGCATAAACTTGGTGTATCACCAGTTCAGTTTAGAATCTATGCTGGTTTGCAAGTGGAACATTTTACAATGACACTTGGGTATTTTAATGGGTATATTAAAATAATCATGGAAGAATTCATGCTATAACAACCAATCGGGATCAAATATCGCACATGCTTATTTTTTGGGGTATTCACAGTCCTAAAAAAAGGGTCTTTAAAGCCGTAGTCAAACCTAACATAAGACCACATTGCTAGAAGATTGGTAGAAGCTATATTATTTGGGAATATGAATAATTTACTTGTAGAAATACATTACTGCAAAACAGTTTAAATAAGAACACACTTTATAAAGCTACCAAGGTTACAAGGTAAATTTGGGAGCTTGAAAATATTGTATCCTGTCTTGATGGACTCTCATAACTAATGCAACTACAACCTCTACTGGCTGATTGATGGCTCCTACACAGAGGTAGTGAAAAAGTGTTGTTGAGGGTGTGTCCAAATACACAGCTGATCTGCATTGTACTCATGTCGTGTGGGTAAAAAAATGTTTATGGCTGCTGTACATGTGTTAGCTATTTATTATTTATTTCATTTTTTATTTGGGGTCGGCAGTAGTGAAGAGGCATGGCTTAAGGCATGTATGGTTTCTGAAATAATACAATATTACTCTGTCCACAATGTCTCAAAATGTTTAAAGGAAGATCAGTTGTCCTGGGTTTGGTAACATAAACAAAATAGTCAAACAAATGTACATGACTGAACAATTATTTATTGTACATCTCACCCTAAAATGACAGGCAAGTGTAAAGCATTGCCTCCTCACTTATTAGCTATAATAGCCTCACTTGTTGGGAAGGCCTGTCAAAATATATGAAAATATCCGAAAATGTGCTGATTAGTTAAGTCATCACCTATTAAACTTGAACGACAAACCAACTCTTTTGCAAAGCTCACTTTGTGTACAATGCTATAGATGAGACATATTGCTATGGTTCTTGAAGTAATATCATATTCTTTCAATGCATGCCTCCCCCCTGCAAAGACGTAGTGTGTCACATCTTCCTCCACACAATACCCCATAGATTTTCTATGGTTTTAAGGTCAGGCGAGTCTGCTGGCTAATTAAGAACAGGAATCCCATGATCCTTAAACCAGGTACTGGTATCTGTATCACTGTGCATCTGCATAAAATTGGTCAGCAGCAAACTTCCTAGTAGACTGCTGCGTTGCCATTTGACCTCAGAAAATATGATGTACCAACACTAGCAGATGACATGGCACCCCAAACCATCACTGACTATGGAAACTTTACACTGGATTTTAAGCAATGTGGATTCTGTAACTCTCCTCTCTTCTTCCAGACTCGGGGACCTTGATTTCCAAAGGAAATGCAAAACTGATTTTCATCAGAGAACATAACTTTGGTCCACTCAGTAGCAGTCCAGTCCTTGGCCCAAGTGAGACACTTCTGACGCTGTCTTTTGTTAAAGAGTGGCTTAATACAAGGAAATCTTTTTGAATCTCGCCACATTTTTGAATGGGTTTTGTTAAATAAAACTATGACAAAATGGTATTTTAATTTCACACGATAATGTGATGTTTCTCTGGATCAGGTATGTAAGCATTTTATTAAAACTGTTGGGCATGGTTATTGTGACTACTGGTTAAGTGACTACTTAAGTTTTGTCCTTTTGTAAAAAAGCTGTATATAAAAGAGCCGTCATCAGGGTGTAAGTGGTAGGTCCAGTACCAACAAAAAAACTTCACTCAAGGTGGGTTCTCTCTCTTAATTAAAATTAAAAACTACTTCAGTCATCGGCTCACACTACCAGCCCTGACCATAAAACAGGACTTGATATTTTTAGTGCAGTGAAAAAAATGCCCAGTCTTTCAAACATTGTTTTATTTACTTTAGTGTTGTCCAAATTAGTGTGTTAATATAAATTAATGCAATTTACACAGCTGGGTGTTTACTTGTCGATGGGCAGATTCCCTCGTTAAACAAATATAGAAACAAATTCAGAAACTGAACTGCGTAAGGCCAAATAATCATTCTGTTTACACTGCTGAAGAAAAAACTAAATTATGAAGGGAAACTACTCGGTCTCTTTATGAAACGTGTGTATATTGCGCACTGTGTATTGCAATCACACTACTGTTTGTAAAATCTTATATTTATATAAAAATTAATTTTATAATGTATTATAAAAATGGTGTACTTGAGTAAAGATAAGGAACCACCCGCCTGCAAAACCCGTTGGTTTTCAAACCAAATAACAGAACGATTACAGGATTCATCCATTTGTAATGATTAAAAAAAAATTATCTAAGAATTTGAAGGGAAGTGGGGTATATGATAGAAGAAGATATGGCAGTACAACATTTTGCAAGTAGTAGATATGGAATTTAGAGTCTATGATGCATTGTGTGGTTAAAAGTAAATTTCAAACTTCAACCAGTAAATTCTTACGTATTATTATTGTTAACAATTACTGTTTTCTGTAAATGTCTTTAAAATAATTGTTTATTGTAAGTTGACAAAAGTTGCATAATTAAAAAATTATTGATAGTGGTACACTTGCGAGATGCCGAGGGCCTGGGTTGCCACAATTACCCACAATTTGGGGAATTTAGTGTCTTAGGGATAAATTGTCTTAAAGATAATAGTGAACACATAGTGGTTAAGGTATTGCTTTTGATTTTTAGAGAGTAATTTGGATTTTTAGATAATTTATTTCATGAGGGAGTTTTCGGTTTAAAATCGTGAGGTTATTATTAAATTATGGGAATAAATATGCTATAGATATTGAAAAGTAATTGAAATAAATTGAGAGAATTGGGAATGAAGTTAGGCTAAGAGCAGGCAGATAGCATTCCTGGACAGAGGAGGAAACGACATAGGAGGCATACTGACCCATACTGTTGCTTCTGATCCTCTCATGAGCAATTCGCACCTTATCATGAGTCAAGGCCAATGCTTGAGTTAAATAGCAGTTTTGAGACAAATGTAGGGGAAAGAACATATTGTATTCATCATGTATTCAACTGTAGTTATCTAAAAGGGCCAAAACAAATATTGTCAAATACATATACTCAAACAATAACTAGTTTTTATAAAGGGAGGCCAATTAGATGCTATATTGATATATTACAGAAAAGAGAATATGATAGGTAAATTGGCTTAAGCTGTAAAAAGTCTGAATTAAGAAAAACAAGTTAAAACTGTAAGACCACCCAAATAATAATACTAATAATAATAATTTTTTGAACAAACTTTCTTTAAGGTTATAAATAAAAAAGAAACACAACTACATTTTGTCAATCTAATTAAAATAATGTTCGCCTTATCCAATTCAAGTCTTTTAAAGTAAGATGTATAAGTAAGCCTCTCTGAACATACAGACGAATTAGATTTACTGGTGTTTATCCAACTCAAAACACGTAGTTAGATATACATAATAGAATTGTTGACATCTAATTGAGTTACTTTACCTCAACACAAAACTCTGAAGTTCAAATCGCTTTGTAGTTTAGGCATTTATTAAACATAATGGTGTGGTGGTGCTGAGAAATAATCAGATCACACATGTAACAAATGTACAAAAGTGTTGTTTAGAAAAATAATATAGGTGTAATAATATACATATAATGACATTTTTAAATAAATAATACTATCAAACGAGGAGCTTGAACTTGAAACACAAGGCTCATTCTTTGAGGTATGTTTAATCAGTATGAGCTCCATCAAATACCTATGTTACGACACGCTCCGAAGCAACGGCCTTCGCGGAGGAGCGGACGGCGCCACACGAGTGCGAGAGCTGAATGGGGGTGTCAACCGTTGCTCGGCAACCGTGAGTGGCGAAGCTCCGCCTCTGCTACTACACCTGCAGCCGGTTATCCTGATGATTACCGTTCCTTCAAAGATGCCAGCGTTCCATGTTTCCGGTGCCAGATTATTGCGTGAAATTATTGCGCCGTGTTCCTGTGTCCTCGTTCGGAGAATCCCTGTGTCTGAGTTCCTGTCTTATATCTGTCGAGCCTTCATGTTCTGCCTGCCTCTCCGGATCTCCTGGTTTCATTCTACAATCATCCTATCGGACTCAGTCGTTCCGGGACTCTCATAGTTATCCGCGTGAGTTATCTGGACTCTTAGGTCATCTGCGTCAGATCGCGTTCCCTCTGTTATCCTGTAAATAAATATATCTCTGAGTCAATTTACGCTCTGTGTGTGTGTGGTTGGCTCCTGGGTTCCGGACTTACGTCCAACAAATTTGGGTCGTGCGTCGCGCATTCAACCATCGCCGACGCTGACCCCTAACACTATAAGGTTTACAACTAAACAGTTACAAGGTTCTTATGGCAATTAGTGGGGTAGGGGCAGTTAAAATCAACCAAAGTATTAATAAATCGGGTAATTACTTATTTTAGAAGCAGTGGATTTACTAACAAACAAGCCATATATAGGGTGAGGGTTTTGTGATTTACTTAATGACTTTGGCCTAAGACCTGACTAGCACAGGTTGAGGTATTAACAGTATGTTATGGACCATTTTAGATAACATTAGAACATAAGAAAACTGTGGCTGGTGCCGAATAAATAGCTGATTTAACATGTATAGCTTATGACACAACATGAAAAATAATAGGCAATCTGATTTATCTTATTAACATATGACAAAGCAACTTGACTGAAGTAACAGTATGTCAGTAGGACAGTAAATAGTCGTTGTATTCATTAAACATGTCACAGCATCAGTCATGCTATTAAAAATTATAACTTATAAAGTCCATGTTTGTTACGAGATGAAAGAGTGGTGGACCCAAATGTGGAGCTCCGGGTTTATTGAGTGGTTGGGAGTGGCACTGCTTTGACCAGGAAAATACTGATATGTGGTTATAATGGTGGGTTAATACTCCCAAGATGGCGGGTCAAAAGAAGGCGGGAAGGACAAACAAAGGAAACGCCAAAACTAGCGTGTTCAAACAAAGGAGAATATATTTTTATAAATTGAAATAAAACTACCCTTCTAGAGTTTCTTTAACTTAAACAAAGTGAGCTGAACCCTTTAAGTTCAACCCACCCTTCTCTTAGAAGTTCAATTACAAAAATATGTTGCAATCATTGAATGCAAGGGACATTCTACATCCAAAAGACATGTAGGGACTCATTTCACTAATACGTATTTGCATTAAGTTGAATCACATTTGGCCAATACCAAAAGTTTGACTCTGTGTTCCATCCCAGTTCTCAGGGAAATTTGGGGGGAACAAATCAAACTCAAAAGTTTAAACTGGCTAAAAACTAACTGGGTAGACGCATTGCACTTATATTCTCAGCATTTAACAGATGCATTTATCCAAAGCAAATGACCAATGTTCCTGATGCCCATGAGAATCTCTTCTTAGGGGGACGATGTCAAAGATTACAATACAGGCACTGTGGCTAAATAGGTAGCACATTCACATCACATCAAGAATGCCCTGAGCTTGATCCCCACATGAGGTGGTCCGGGTCCTTTCTGTGTGGATTTTGTATGTTCTGCCTTTGTCTGCATGGGTTTACTCCGGGTTCTCTGGTTTCCTCCCGCAGGCCAAAAACATGCAATTTAGGCTAATTGGAGATAAAATTGTCCATGATATAAACTTGTAATCTTGTGTAATGAGTAACCAAAGTGTTAAACATGACATTAAATTCAGAATAAAGAACAACTATAACAGAGAGTTACATAAACAAATGACATTTTCTTTTGGAATAAATGGTTGCTCTGTGCTCCATATTAAAGATGAAAAGGCTTTAACAGGTTTTGTCATGGTATGGGAAACTTTTGGCAAAAGTAATTTACACTTCTTGTTAAGGGCTCGAAAGCATCCGGCGCTAGCTGCGCTGCAGCATGACGTTTTACAGCCTGATGGAAAGTGCCAGAGTCTGTTTTTTCTCGTTTTTATTTTACATTTCAGTTTCGATTTAGTTACTGTTTGTTTCTCGCATTTTCGTCACTCCCCTTAGCGTTTCTTCACCCCTGGACCTCCTCTCCCCATGCCAGCGTTTAATAATCCTTGCCGCTGTTCCTACACACATCCAAGATTCCTGGTCCTATGCTCCTAAGCACCCATGGTTCCTGACACTGTTTCATCTCTGTCTTCCACCCATGCTCCTCAGCATCCAAGGTTCCTGTGTCCTGTGTCTACACCGTCCTGCACCCGCGATACCCAGCATTCAAGGTTCCAGATTCTGTGTCTCCTCTGTCCGGCATCCCCCCACTTCTGCTGTGCTCATGTTTCCTGCTCCTGTGTCTCCGCAAGCTCCTGCACCTCCCTGCATGCACTCACCTCCGCACTCCGCCAGGTCACCCTACACGCAATCACCTTTACCCTTCTCAAGTTCACCCCCAAGGTCTCGCCCATGTGTTTCTGCCCTGTCTTACCTGCCTTCTGCCCTAGCTAGCCCGCACCCCTATTATCATCACTGTGTTACCGTTCTCGCCTGTTCTGCCCATTGCCCTAGTCAGTCCGTGCCCTTGTGTCCTAGTCCTTTGGGTTTTTGAACAAAACATGCTGCCTTCAGAAAGTCAGATTTTTCAGGATATCCAAATATTTTTCAACAATGCTGCACACATTACAAAGGCTGCCAAAGAAGAAGGTATGGTTACTGAAATGGCACGTCTGCAGTACTGACCTGTCTCCACTTGAGAATTTCTGGGAAATTTGAAAACAAAAAAATGCATCAACAAAATAAGGAGAAAAAATTGTAGACAATTTATTTTATGGAAATGGTTTTAAACACATCTGAATTTGATCATCCCAAAGGTGTCCATATACCTTTGATGATCCAAACAACACATTGATGCACTATGCAATTTACCAATATTGGCACAAAGGGTTTGGTCTTTTAAACCATGCAAGGAGGGAGAAGACTGTAATCATCCTGGCATGAACACTTTGTTAGCAAAACAGATAATGAAAGCTTTTTAAGCCTAATGTGATATCCAGCAGTAGAGTTGTTTCTCTCTATGCAAACTATAAGGTGCTCATTGCATGATGATGAAATGATCCTACCATTATAACATGAAACAAATCTACATAAAAAAGACAAATATTGAACAAATAAGAATGAACAGAACTGTCCTATTTACAAAAGCCTGAATGTGCTTGATCTTTAAAACCACACAACATGAACAACTTTACCTTGTGCACTGGTAACATCACAACATAGCCATTTGCAATATTTGTACTTTAAACTGCTGTGCATGATGGGAGAGGTCTGTGACACGGTCCACCATCTCCTGGACGGTCGCTGTGTTGGGGTAATGCAAAGCGGCAATCTTGGTGGCCCCCACCACAGTCTTCAGCATCTCGCACAGTATGTTGCTTGAGTCCATCATCCGATTGGCCATGTCCGGCATGGAAGCCTGTCTGGAGAGAGTATCTCCTATGAATACCAGCTTGTGAGCACTGAGGATGACGAATTTAGCATGAGCAACAAAGATGCGTGGAGGCTGGCCGGCCGCCACACAGCCAAAAAATGCATCCACTGCATTCAGCAAAGTCACAAAGTGCTGCTCGCACTGCTCGCTGTAGAAAGCCAGCAGCTGCCGATCCTGAGCGCTCAGACTGGCCCTGTCACCTGCTGAGGACACGGAGTTGGTTCGGGAAGTGGAACATGAAGATTGCTGATGGGTGATCCACTGACTGATGTCGTTCTCCATCGGTTTGATGATCTCTTGCTCCAGCTGCTTCAGCTGCTTCAGCTGTAAATGTGGAAAGAAGAAAAGAAAGGCAAATTAAAGAGGGGGAAAATGTGCATTCAAATAAAAAGCTTTTGTGTATCAGATAGTGTTGTCTTGCTGACTGGCTGCAATGTATTACATGTTAGCCAGCCAACCTCCCTGTCAAGCTAAAACAAACAATGTATCGAATGAGTCACAGACAAATTTCTTGTCCTGTGGAAGATAGCATGTGATGGATTAACACAATGCTCAGGGTGTTCCCTGATTTCAGTTCAGTTCATTTTCTTTATGCTCTTATCCAATTTAGTGTCAGGTAGGGGTGCTGAAGTCTATCCTAGCTCTTCAACTGGCCCAAGGCATACGGAAACACCCCACACTGCCCCATAGTAAATAATGTAAATAGAATTAATACAGACCTCCCAAACCCTCCTCATGTTTCTATTGTCTTAAATGGCGTCAGGAAAAAAAAAAAAAAACATATGGGTTAGATTACATGGTGACATAGAACACCTGTCACATTCATTCACATTCACATTCTGTCACAGCCCAGAGTGTAATTCAAAAATAGGGAAGATATGCAGTGACGTATTTGGAAGTATCTAAACAAATGAGAAGCTGGTATATTGAAATCTGCAGATAACTAAGTGAAACTGCATAAAACACCATCTTTTTGAAGATCCTGAAAGGAAGAAATGCCTATTGTTACATCAGTCAAACCCGGGGGAAATAAATGGTTATTCAGTTTAGGCATCTTCAAAGAAGGAAATGTGAATTTAAAATGAAATATAAATTGTGACCAGAAACAAAGAGAAGAGAGAACCAGTGGGTTATTTTAATTTAATTGGAGCCGTTAGTAATGTATGTACTGAAGAAGGACAGCAAGAGAGAGAGATTCGAGTCTGCACCATAATATTTCAGGAAAGTGAAACCAGTACCTACGTGATTATTAACTGACCAGAAGTAATACAAAAAGTTGGGAATGGAAAGTCCACCATCAAATTTAAATCTTTGTAGAATTGGAAGTCTAACTCTGGGAATCATCCCATCCCATATGAAGGTATAAATAAGTTGGTCCAGTGATTTAGATAAGTATAAAGGAATAGTTTTGAACAACAACAAAAAAGAAATATTGACAATACATTCATTTAATTATGTTTATCGTAGCAATAAGAGAGAGGGGAAGATATCTCCATCCTTCAAAATCAGACCTAAGTTTGTCTAGTAGTGGGGAGAAGTTGTATAGGAAAAGAGACTGTAAGGTTCGGGATATGAAAATACCAAGATATTTAAAAGGGAGAATGGACTGGTCAAGCTGCAAAGCCAAAGAGTTCACTGGATAACACTCACTCTTTTGTAGGTTTTATTTATATCCAGAAAAAGAACCATATTTTTTTAACAATGACAGAATCGATGGAAGACTACTCTCAGGGTCTGTTACTGTGACGCAGAACGGCGCTTTGTAAGGAGGCCCACCGAACAGACACACAACGCAGGTAAAAGCGAACAGTGGACTTTATTTAATAAACAGAAATGAAACCTGGCACGAGGACCAAAAGATCCTGAAGGGAAAACACAACAAAACAAACAAAAATTGTTTGTACATTGTTAGTATGCAAACTGCCATGAGGAGATGTGTATAATGATTTAATCCAGGCTATAAAAACTTGCCCAAATCTATGTAAAATAAAAAAAGAGATCTTTTATCTCCCAAAAGCCTTCTCTGCATCTAAAGGAACAACCACCTCTGGGCTTTACATCCACGTTTAATAAAGAAAGAGGTCTGTATGAAGCACAAAGATTAGGGTCTTTGTATTTCTTTAAAATCAGGGAAATAGGTGCCTGAGTCATGGTAGGGGACAAAGAACAAGAGGATATAGACTCCTCAAACACAGCTACAAGAAGAGGAGCAAGCTTATTCATAAACTTTTCAGTAGGGAAACCATCTAGGCCAGGAGCTTTAATAGTTTGCATTGCTTTAATAGATTGGGTAATCTCCTCCAAACAGAGCGGCATCTGCAACCGCCAGATCAATAGTTGGAAGCACCAGGTTCTCGAAAAAAGAAAACATTTCAGTGTCATCGGATGGAGATTCAGATGTATAAAGGTTAGAATAAAATGACTCAAATTAATTAATAAATTGTGGGTCCGAACAAAGGTCTCCATTAGAGTTCATAATTTGTGGTATTACCCCTCTTCAACTGGGCCAAAAGTCTAGATGGTTTGTCACCGTGTTCATAGTATGTACTACGAGTAAGCAATAAAAGTTTTTCTGCTTTGGAAGTTGTAAGATCAATTTTAGACTGTAATTGAAGTCGCTGTTTGAGAAGAGGTTATGTTGACAATAAGCTTGTCCAGCTCTGCAATTCCATTCAACAGCTTGCTTTCTGTAATTTATTCAGGTGCACAGTGTAGGAAATTATTTGTCCATGCAGATAGGATTTAAGGAATTCCCACAAAAGAGAGGAAGAAATAGAATTACCTTCATTAATTGTAATGAAATCATCAATAGAGGAGGGAAAAATTGATTAGTAATACAATGGAGGAAAGACTAATTTGAAACAGCTGCCAGTGAAGTGGTGATGGGGCAAGGGAAGAGGAGGGAAGAAAGAGAAGAAAAGGAGAAACAAATAAATAAATAAATAAAAGAAAAAAAGAAAGAAAAAAAAAAATAAAAAAGGCACACCACCCACAATAATAAACCAACCCAACATCTTCCACAAACAGCGCTCCCGGTAGGACATACATAACCATCGAGCCCTACAGAGCAAGAGGTCTCGTAAAAACATAAACATATGCGCAATGTACACAGAAATGTTTAACAAACGGAGAATGAGTAATGTATACTCAGTAAATATCATTTCTATATAAACTAACTCTATATTAAATATTATAAATCCGCACATAACTCTCAAAAAGGCACAGAACGGCATAGAAATACTCATCAAATATTCAATATATATAATGAATTAGAAAAAAAATCAATGCCGAAGTAAGAGGCAACAATATCAAGGCAACTGTTTTAAAAAGATGTACCGTAAATTCCGGCCTATAAAGCGCACCTGAGTATAAGCCTCACGCTCTAATTTTAGAAAGAAAATCAATTTTGT
>JAYDZF010000013.1:8250396-8271855 GCA_034509105.1 Microcambeva barbata
AAGAAGGAGAGTAGTCATGCAGACCTTTTTAGGGCTTTAACAAACAACCTTAATTGCAACACCTGGTTAACGAGAAACACCTTTCAGTCACATGTTCCAATAGTTTTGCTCACTTGAAAAATGGGTGGGTTTAAAGAAAGACATCTGATGAAAACTACCAGGAAATAAAAGCTGAGATTCTGAACTCTTGTCTCATACTAACCTGTTTGTCATAAATCGAAATGACTTTGGTGCACAACAAAAACAAGACAATTTGCCTTGCCGTTCCAAGTATTTTGGAGGGGACTGTAAAGCTCTTTAATGTTGATTAAAAGGTAGAGGATAGCACATAGACTGAAAGGATTATTTTTTCTAGATATTATTTAATTTAAACAGATTATTATTTAAAGCAAGTCAACAGAAAATGCTGTTTGCAGAAAAAATAGATTTCTTGATCTTACTTTAACACCAGATCTAGTTTGCAAAATATGCAGAGCTGTAAGTGAAGTGAAAAAAGCTCATGAAACTTTATACAATATAAAAGAACCAAGTTAGCTAAGATATACAGTGCCTTGCAAGTATTCATCCACTTGACATTCTTTTCTTTTTTTATTATCTCACAACCTGATAATGAGATAATGAGGCTCAGGTGCAGGTGATAGGTGTGGGTTGTGGTGGCAGGTAGAGTTGTAGGCGGAGAAGCTCTGCCCCAGTCTCAAATCATTGACAGACCGAAACAGTTTTTTTTCAGGAATAACCCTGTATTAGTTCAGGTTTAGTCTCATCTGACCAGATCACCTTCCTGCATACATTTTGGGGAGTCTCCCAAATGCTTGTTGGCAAACTCAAAATGAGCCTTCCTGTACTTGTCTGTAAGTAAAGGGGCTTTTTTTTGGCTCTCTTCCATAAAGTCCAGCTCTGTTGAGTGTACATCTTATTGTGGTCATATAGACAGATATTTTTGCAATGCTTTGTAGGGAGATGACTAGGAACTTTGCTGTACAACACCTTTGACATCATTGTAATGGAGCTGTTTTTATCTCCTTAACACCCAGAACCACAAATTAGTCATTGTCACCCCTCCTAGGTGGTTCACCTAAATCTCTGACATTGTTTTACGAGGAATATGAAGCAAGAGCAGGACTTAAGCTTTCTTCATCCCTCTGTTCAATCTTTTCATTCTCATTGTGCCATTCTTGCATTCTTGTTTTCCTATTGATTCCACCCACTCACAGTGCCTGAACTCTATTCAGACTTTCATTTTGAATGTCTGTCAAGCACTGACTGTTTATCAGATTAGGGTGACTAATAACGAATCAACACCACCCACCTGCTATAGGCTAAATGGACTATATGTGCGCGCACACTTGTACTGAAGCCTATGTGCCTTACTAATTTATAAATTTCTATTTCTGAATCATGCCTGGCTAATGTAATGTGTTTTACACTGGAGAAGAATGTGCTGTATTAAAATCAGTTTCACATTAAGTTTTCACATTTGCCACACAGCATTTGCATAATGCTAAACACATCATGGTGACATTTATAAATCTGCACACCGAGTTGTTTCTTTACTACAGGATGGCACTGTGCCGAAGTGGGTAGCACCATTGCGGCTAACAGCAAGAAGTTCCTGGATTCGATCTCCATGTGAAGTAGTCTGTGTCTTTTCTGTGTGGAGTTTGCATGCTCTCCCTGTGTCTCAGTTTCCTCCCATTGTCCAAAAACATACAAATGAGTTAAACTGTAGACTCAAAATTACCCACGCGTTTCATATAAACTTGTGAGTTGAGAAAACTTGATTCATGAATAATTACCTTGTGTCTGTCATGAATGTAACCAAAGTGTAAAACATGATGTTGAAATCCTAATAAATAAACAAACTACAAGGCTGCAGCCATTTACTTGATTATTAAAACACTTATCTTAAACTGCATGCTTAAATTACAGTTTAGCTCATATTTGAATTATTACATTTGACAAAGTGATGCTTTAGTTGTGTCAGATGTTAAGTAAACTGAATATCATGCACTTAATTAGTGTATTGCAAATTTTGTTGTTGTGCATTTTATAAGTTTACTTCACGTGGGTGGCACAGTGGCTCACAGCATGGGGGTTGTGGATTCAGTCCTCAGAAGGGGCATTCTGTGTTCTTTCTGTGTGAAGTTTGCATGTTCCTGCATGGGTTTATTACTTCTTTTTGTAGTTATTACTTACTAATTGTAGTTATTTATTTTGTTTGTACAAATGATTGATACAGCAAATGAACAAAGAAAATGACGTAAAGTAAAATTATATCCACGTACCAGGCATAACATTATGACAACTGAGAGATGAAATGAATAACACTGATTATCTCTTCATCATTGCACCTATTATGGGGTGGCATTTATTATGCACCAAGTGAACATTTCATCATTGAAGTTGATGATTAAAGCAGGAAAAATGCGTGTTAAACCAGAGACAGTGTCATGGTCTGGTACTGTACAGCTTATACTGTAGCTCAGATTGCTTAGGAAATTGATACTGATAGAGAGGTGTCAGGATACACACTGCATCATAGTTTTTTTGTGCATGAGGTGACATGGATGCCGTAATGTTATGCCTGATTGTTGTATTGTTAATACTTTAATGTTAAGTAAACCTCTGCATAACAGTGCTGATCTTAAAATTTAATTCTAGTTTGTGTATGTAGGCTGAGAGCATGTCATTGGGACCTCAGCATTCACCAATTCACAATCTCTGGATGGTCTTTCCATGAATTATCAATATCACATCCGAAGCAAATTGATGCTTCAGTTGTGAAAGTGATGCATCATGGAAACACCATCCAGAGAATGTTCAGGGTGTGCCAATACTAAAAAGTTATCAAAGTATATGGTAAAGAAAATCCAACAGGCAACGGTCCATGGCCCAGTAGTTGAGAACCAATGACCTAGGGCAGGGGTAGCCAACTTGCCGCTCCCGAGCCTCATGCGGCTCTTAGGGTGCACTCACACAAACGATCTGTGCCGTGGCCTGGTTACATCATCAGCTCTGAGGCTGACAGACTGCTACATAATCATGGGGCACGGTTTGTTTACAAGCCTAGTGAACCGCTAACACTTGTGCCACTAACACTGGTGTAGTGGAAAACGTGAGACTAGAGGCATGAAGTATCTGCCGCGGTCTGTTCTCTTCTTCCTAAAGGTGAGCGCAGGTCAGTGCCGTTGTAACGAGTGTTGTTAACGGAGTTTATCCACTTTTTACCTAGAAAACAACAGTTGTGTACATAACGGAGCTCGTTATGCGTGTGTGTGCGCATGCGCAATCCCGCTGCCGTGATGTTCAAGTGTGCCCATGTGTATATGATGTGGCTCTTTGCTATAACACAGTAAAAAAATGTGGCTCTTGGTCTCTGATGGGTTGGCCACCCCTGACCTAGGGTATTAAAAAAAGCATTACTATTTTGTTTTAATCTAAGAAATTTGATCTAAATAGTTACAGTACCTAGCAAAAGTATTCGGCCCCCTTATGTGAGCCTAGTTCCCCAGGACATGTCACTGTGTGCTGTCCCCACTGCCACCTTACAACTCTGGTGCGGTCAGAAGAGTGAATGTATGTAAAAATTATAGTGAACAATTGATAACAATTGATTTTAACTGTATATCCTTCTGTGTGTGCATGTGTGCTGTCTGAAGCACTGGCAGTGCTTAATGGTTTGCTCAAAAAAGCCTAATGTTGCAGTTGCTAGGGAAACAGAACCAATATTAACCTGCATGTGCAGGTCCAATAGCTTGTGTCCAACTGGCAACGTCAATGAGAGATGTGTGTCTAAAATGGCAATGAACTAGGGTAAAATATGGATATATTATATAGTATATATATATATATATATATATATATAATGCTTTAATGCATTAAACAAGTTCAAGTAGCATAAATAGCAAATGCACCAAAGTCAGAACGCACTGGACTTTTAAAGGGAATGGCAAGTGACATGCTGATTGGTTTACTCTTCTCATTAAAAATGCAATTTTCAGATTACAGGGCGGCACGGTGGCTTAGTGGGTATCACTGTCACCTCACAGCAAGAAAGTACTGGGTTCAAAATCCAGGTGGGGTGGTCCGGGTCCTTTCTCTTTTGAGTTTGTGTGTTCTCCCCATGTCTGCCTAAGTCCAAAAACATGCAGCAAGGTTAACTGGAGGGGTAAAATTGTCCATGACACAAAAAGTAAATAAATACATGTTTCTGTTAATATACACACACATTTTTTTTCAAATTTGTTAGTATTAATTAAATAGTAATTCTTCATTTCAGTTGCACTGTAGCCACACAACAAGATGGTTCTTGGTGCAATCCTTTCTGTGTGGAGTTGCATGTTCTCCATGTGTCTTTGTGTGTTTTCCTACCACAGTACAAAACATGATTATTGTGTTGTCCAATAGATACCTAGCCACGGGGGTGCGTATAATAATCATATAATAATGCAGAATCAACAATCCGGATCTTTTTACAGTGCCTTGCTAAATAATTCACCCCTACTCCCCTTGACATTTTTCATGTTTTGTTACCTCACAACTTGAAATTAAAATTTATTTTAGTCTCAAATCACTGATGGACCGAAACAGGAAGAATATCCCTGTATTTAGCCCCACCCATCTTTCTCTCGGCTCAGTTTCCCCATCCCTGTTGCCGTCCTGTTTTCTCTGGAGATGGTGTTTATGGGGTGATGAAATGTGTTGGTTTTGCATCAGACATTTTCTTTGGTGGCTGAAAAGTTCAATTTTGGTCTCATCTAACCAGATCACCATCCTCCATACATTTGGGGAGTCTCCCAAATGCCCTTTAGATATTCCAGCCACTGCCTTGGAAGTCTGCAGCTCCCTCAGGGTTGCCTTTGGTTTCTGTGCTGCCTCTCTTATTAATGCCCTCCTTGCTGGTTTTGAGCATTTTGGTGGGTGGCCCTCTTTTGGAAGGTTTGTTGTGGCACCATGTTCTTTCCATTTGTTGATAATGGATTTCATGGTGCTTCGGGGATCATCAGGATTTGGATATTTTTCATAACCCAACTCTAACTTGTACTTCTCTACAACTTTGTCTCTGACAAAGCTCCTGAGATTTACTTGATCTTCATTAAACTGGTTTTCAATTTAACAGGTAGCCAGTGTAGCGATGATAGAACAGTGTAATATGATCAAACTTTTGTACTTTCGGTAACAGTACCGACCATGCCGTCAAACCGCAGTTCGGCATCCAGCGTGGTTGGCATTACAGAGCACCTCCCCCGAAGGGCTTAAACGGTGTGCAGCCCTAATTGGGCTGAGTGCGTGCACCTGGCATTCCCCAATAATGCCAGAATCAGCACTCAGCTCGGCACCACCGCATTGAATGTACATGCACTGAGCGCACACACGCTACCATCGTGCGGGTGTCCCGGTCGCTGTGCTGGTTAGGGATAGACTGGTATATCCCGGGCCCGGGAGCATACGATCGAAAGGTAGGAGGTCATGCGGCCGCTCCTGGAGGTTAGGGTCAGACACGGGTCGGCAGCGCCATTCGTCGCCCCGCACCCAGCGGGTGCTTGGACCTTCTGAAGACCAATCAGTACCAGCCAGTCTTTCCTCGGCGGTTCTGGCTCCCTCTATAGGCCGTGATGGGTCTATGTTCCCCCGGCTGCATTTGAGTGGAGTTAGATTCGCTGTTGCCAGCAATCAGGGCATCGCTCCTTTTCTTTTCGTCTGTTTAACGTTTGTTGTGATTTGTTATTTCTGTTGTTTTCAGTTCACAGAAGCGAGCCCCCCAGCCACCACCACCGGCTAAATACACCTCGGACGCGGCGGGCTACCACGTGAGCAGTGGCGCACCGTGATCGCGGATGATGCTGCCCCCGAGAATACGCGGTTCGAGCCCCGGGCTTCACTCACTTCTGTGGCGGTTTAGCTTCCATGAGGGCTGATTTTTAGTTTACTCCCTTTTATTACTTTCAACGTTTTATAACTGCTGTTTTTAGTTAATTTTGGTTAATAAACTCGTGACGATTCTGCAGTTGTCTCCCTTCTGTTATTATTTATTTTCTGTGTTTAGCATCGTAACAGAAAGCGGCAGCCAGCGAGAGACACAGCAGAATCTGCAGCGATGGGGGAACTTGCATCGGGGGAGTGCCACACAACCAGCGGCCAATTTGGCTGGTTTCTGTGTCACTGTTCCACTGAGCCCGGACGACAATGACGCACTGCTCCGCGCTTCAGGGCACATCTTGGAGGGCGTGAGCCACGGATCTTTATCAGTGGCGCTTAGAGGGACCGTGGCAACAGACGTTCATCCAGTGCGGGTACGGCCCGCCAGCACCTGTCATCTGGGTTCTAAACCCTTCCCCTCCCTAGCCCCAAAATTTCACGGGGGGTCGGAAACGGTTGCTCTCCTGCTTCGTGGGGGATGACGCAGAGGTAACTGTGTCCGATCTGTGTCATGGATCTGACGCTCCGCACCGATAGCGGAGCAGCTCCCCGCCGGCCGACACTATCAGCCAGAATGGCATCAACGCGCCACTCTGCGCATCGGGGTGCATCTTGGAGGAAGCGTGAGACACGGATCCCACGCAGCAGCGCTTAGAGGGACCGTGGCAACCGATGTTGGTTCAGTGCTGGTCGGCCACCAGAACCCCTTCATCGGGTTCTGAGCCCTTCCCGGGTTCTGGGCCCATCCCCCGGGCACGACCGCTTACCCGGTTAAAGGTTCCTGTGGTGCCACTTAGCCTGGTGTTTGTCCGGCCGAACCTGGCAGATAGCCGCGGGACCCCACATAGGGATCATATTACCCCTGTTCTATCATCGCTACACTGGCTACCTGTTAAATTGAAAACCTGTTTAATGAAGATCAAGTAAATCTCAGGAGCTTTGTCAGAGACAAAGTTGTAGAGAAGTACAAGTTAGAGTTGGGTTATGAAAAATATCCAAATTCTGATGATCCCCGAAGCACCATGAAATCCATTATCAACAAATGGAAAGAACATGGTGCCACAACAAACCTTCCCTATGTGGAGCATCCCTATGTGGTTAAGCATTTTATCCACATTCTGGAAGTGAGTAAGTTTCTTGCACTTTAAATAAGATGTCCACAATGCAAGTTTACCTTTGAAGGCATTCACAGCACTAATCATGTGTGGAAGGTCTTTTCCCTGCAATTCACAATTTAGCTCATTCAGTTTGGATGTTAGGTCCGTCAGAAAAGCCAACTCGACCAGCCATGTGTCATCTGACAACTCCCTGTATTCTTCATTTCTTGACTTTAAAAAAGTCTTGATCTCCGGCAACAAATCAATGAATCGCTGGAGTACCTTCCCACGACTCAACCAGCGTACATCCGCATGCAGAATCAGGTCTCCATATTCAGCATCAAGCTCGTCAAGTAATGACTTAAACAAGTGATGCTGAAGGGCTTTGGCACGAATTGAATTTACAATTTTAACCACAACAGTCATCACATGTGAGAAATTCACAACTTTGCTGGCGCTTGATGATGGATCACAAAATGGTAGCTGACAAAGGCAGGGAAAATGGGATCTTTCCTACAAAGTGCGATAAAACCGCTCATCGCCGGGGCTTCATCTGTTGTTATTGATGCAAGTTTCTGAAGTGGAACGTTGTTCTAAGTTGCATACGTTTTGAATGCACTATATATGTCCTCACCTCTTGTTCTCTGGTTCAAAGGCAAAAGTGTGAGAAAATCTTCCTTGATACTGGCATCATTAAATGCCATGCGAACGAATACGACAAGCTGGGCCGTGTGAGTTATATCTACAGATACGTCAAATTGTAGAGAAAAGAATTCACAAAGAGAGAAATCTCTCGGTACCTGTTTTGATATGTCTTCTGACAATGACTCCACTCTTTTGACTACAGTTGCAGGTCCTAGCGACATATTACATATGACTATTCGGATTTCATCTTTATTTTTAAAGTCTCTGAATAATGAATCCGAAGCAACCAGCATTGCTTCTTTGAACAACTCTCCATCCGTAAACTTTTTTTGTGCTTTGCTAGCAAGTGGCTAACGCAAAAAGCAGCCTCGGTGTTGGCTTTTCCCTTTTCCAACGGTTTGGTTAAGAATGACTGCTGAGCCTTGAGCAAAGCTTTCATCTCTTCAACTTTTTTTGAGTGAATTGAACTACCTGGTGGATAGGTGTCCTTAAACTTTGGATGCATTGGATGCATATATATATAAAATAGACAATGTATGTTTCGTTCGGTTCGGACATAACGCGGCTTTAATTACAAAAGTAATTTACAAAAGTGTTTATGAGCTGGATTACGAAAACAAACAAATGCGTTTCAGACGCCGCTAGCGTGAGCTACTGCGGTACCAATTTCAAAAGAGAGAACTTGTGTACACACGTTAATTAAAGACCAACTAAACAAAATACTATAAATGCTGACACTCGATACTAATTACTACCGCAAAATTAACTTTTTGTTTTGTAGCTTAGAGTGATTTATCGTAGGAGTGACAAACAATGCTACATCCAACGTGCACACACCTACACATGTTTTTGCCCTGTGCAATACTTTTGTTCCTCCTTTTCCTAAGTACCAACTCACACAATGTAAGCTGGCGAATGGTGTACTCTATAGAGTGTAGCAAATCTCGTTATCATTTGTTTTGCTTTTGTTTATTTGCCCTGCATTGGGGACTTTTTTATAAGCTGTCCTTTATTCAAAGTATTTATTTAATTATTTATTATTTGGATTTTTCTTTCAGTTAATTGATTAGTTGGGCTTGAGCTGGCCCAGCAGAATTATTGCTTATAAACACTTTTATTTAGTTCCTTCATGGTTATATCCGTTTTTGGATCAAAGCACACCTGCAATTGAGTCCTTCCTGGTAAATCATAACAATGTTCTGTACTGTTTGTGACTCTTTACTATCATGCAAGAAAAAAAACGTTGGCCTTAAACAATTCTTTGAAATGTTACCTAGATTAGCCCAATAGTGGATATATTATGGGTAATATTGACACCTAAATATCTAAAACCCTCTGGTGGAACACAGAAAGGTATGGCAGCCTGAGATAGGTGATAGCCTCTTGATTTACTTACTATTTAACTTATATCCCAAAAAAGGGCCAAATACTTTTACTATTGTTGCTGCACAGATCGTTTCTAGAGGGTCTCGAACATTGTCGGCAAATTGTCTGCATAAAGGGAGATTTTAATAAGCTGAGAAGACCGAAAAGGCAGCTGACAATAGCTCCAATTCTGAGGCAAAGAGTCTGGTCTTTTTCTCATATCCTGATATGAAATTATTTCACCCCTTTAAACTGGCTTAGAGGATTTCCAAAGGATGGGATTGGATATTAGATCAGATTTATTAGTGGCTAGGAAAAATAATTATAGAATTAGAAATTTCGGTGCAAAATTCCTCACTCGTCAGGAGTAGAGCACTAAAATGCCATGGCACTATATTCAAATTAAAGATATGTAAGAACTATTTAAATTGGCCCGTAGTCAGAAATTGCAATAGAAATAATCAATGCTCCAAAAATTGCTGATCTTTGAAAATATTAGTCAAGAGAAGGAATGGTGTGGTCTTGAAAAATGGAAAATGATTTAAGTGAAGGATTCTTACATTTCCAAATGGATCAACACACACATTCTCCTCCACAGACAGACAGACAGACAGACAGACAGACAGACAGATACTTTTTTAATCACTTTGCAGTGAAATTCGTTTTCCGCATTTAACCCAATCCGTGCAATGAAACATACACACTAGTGAACACTAGGGGGCAGTGAGCACACATGCCTGGAGCGGTGGGCAGCCTTAGCCACAGCACCCGGGGAGCAGTTAGAGGTTAGGTGTCTTGCTCAAGGGCACTTCAGTCATGACCTGTCAGCTCTGGGAATCGAACCCGGCAACCTTCTGATCACAACCCCTTCTGATCACAACCCCCAATGACAGGCAGGACTGGAACAGGGAACAGGTCTACGAGTCTGTGGTCGATAAGATTGGGTTCAGGAATAAGATTGGGTTCAGCATAGGGCACGAATATGCCCCTAGACCTAGGGAAGGGAGGATCATCTGTGCCGGTTGCCTCGTGATACCTGCTCGCGTCTTAACAGGGACACTTTGGAAGGGGTAATGCAGTTATATATATAAAACGACACCAAAATACTCACTTACGTCACAAGCTTCACATATTTTTTGAGCTTGGCATGGATGAGTGTCATTAGGGGGCGAGAACATTGATTGACTGACTTGCAAGTACCTTGACAGGCCATCTGTGCCTATTGTTATAGTTGAACCTGAGTGGCACTGTAGAGGCACTGTTTTTATTTTTATAGAGTCATACATTTCAGCTATTAATGTCGAAATCATGTTTATGGTGTAGTTACTTAAAATACAGAAAATCAAAATGTAAAAGCTACAATAGATTCTTTTAGAAACACCATATTGCTGACATGGCCATTCCCTGAAAAGGAGTTTGCCTATACTCTCTAATGACTACTCTGTACACCATATACTGACACAAAATAGCTTTTTAAATTGTAATAAAGTATGAGCTAGGAAAATTTAAATTGGATTGGAGATTGTTTAATTTATTTTCTATAATGCTTGCTTCAGTTGGTATGGGTTTATCTGGGATTGAGGTTTGTATTCTGAGTAAGCCTGAGCTGAGGTGTTTCTGATCTATGGTGCAGTATGACTTAATAATGCCTCAGGTGGGTCTCATTCACAGATATATTTGTGTGTGTGTGTGTGTGTGTGTGTGTGCGCGTGCGTGCGTGTGTGTGTGTTCAGTCAGCTTGTTTCTTTTCTTGAACATGTTGGTGCTGGCTTTTGACTTGTGCAGTTAAATGATTTGCCTGTAACAATGTTTATTAATGAATGATTGTAATTACATTGTTTTTAAAAATATGCAATTAACAGAATTGTGGTTATTGTATTTAATCACTGAGGTGACATAATCCTTATTTGCATAAATTCTGGCCTGCTTAAAGTAGGGACCAATTAACATAAAAAATCCAAACAAACATACAAACAAACTTGATTATTAGGATTAAACTTTAGTAGAAAAGCTCTGCTGAGTCAGTTTCTTTTTTTACCACAGCTCTGAAATGCAATATGAAGTTATGTTAGCAAAAAACAGGAAATACACATATTTGCATAGTGCAATCTCTATGATTATTTTCTCAGGATTTTAAGGTCTTGCTATTGGTGGGCTTTTTTATTAGCTTGAGTGCTTTGGTATCTAAATAGATGTTCAGGTTTATTTCTTATGCCATGAGCAAGAATGCTTATACAGTGATACATCTAAAAATATTTGAAACGATGTGACAATTATTGTCAAATTTTTACATCTTAAATTAATAATAAGTATTCAATAAACTCAAAGAGTACTGCTTTTCAAAAAAAATATTTTAAATTAACAACAGCTTTGTTAAGCGCTTGGCTTGAGTTGTGTGGTAATATGTCATTAATGTGAGGATTTGAAAGGGTCAACAAATAATAAATAAGGAAGTTTTTTCAACAACAATTTTCGTTGTTGTCCATTGTATTTCAGTGTTTTTTTTACATATTATATTTGTGTGTTTTTTTAATGTTTCACAAGCAACCCCTTCATTTTTACATTAGCCTAAAATACATGCAGTTTCACAGGACCATGGAACACATTAACAAGTTTTCCATAGATGTGAAAAATGAAAAAAAAAAACCTAACACAATTCCACTTAACTTTCAAGGTGCCATTGTGTTGTGTATGATCCAGGTATGTTGGAGTGATAGGAAGTAGTGTTGTGCTCTGTAGTCTTGTTTTGTTGTACATGTGTGTAGGATGATTCGTACTGGTGTATTGCAGTACTGTGTGTGGGTGGCTTCAGAGGAAGGTGTATTAATAGTACTTAGGAATTCATGCACAGCACAAGTGGGTTAGCAGCTAATCTGACTCGCACGCACTCCCAGCCTCTAATTTGAATTACATTGAAAGAAATAAATTAAACATAAGTCTTTCTTTTGCTTCTCCCTCACTTTCTGGTTGAAGAAAGTCTGGATGTGAGGTCTGCACAGGGTTTTCCCTGATTTAGCACAGGGATTTAAACAGCGGAAAGAAGAAAAGGAGGGAGGAGAAGAGGTATAGTGCGAGGGAGAGAGAGAGAGAGCGAGAGAGAGAGAAAGAGAACAAGGAGGTGGCTTGTGAAGGATTGCCTGAAAGAAGCTGTGGTGTGAGCAAGTGAACAAAAACAGCTTTTCTGAGAACCCAGGAAGACTGAAAGTGAAAGAATGAAAAGGACTGAGATTTTGCCATGGCATAAGCTGGTTGCAGGTGTGGCAGTGTGTGTGATAGTGTGCTGCGGGAGTGCATGTGTGTGTATGTGTGAACCATGGTAAAGGAAGTTCCAGGTGTTTCCCGACAGGACTGCCTCACTCCAGGGGAATCCGGCTCAGCTGCAGCCAAGCCAGCAGTCAGTCTATCACTGCTCTCAGCTTCATCAGGTAGATGCAATATCTCTCTCTCTCTCTCTCTCTCTCTCCTTCTCTCTCACTGTGTGTGTGTGTGTGTGTGGGTGTGCTTCTAGGAGGGAGCCAATTTTCTACCTTTGCATCAACAGGTGTGAATATATGTTTGTACATGTGGGAAATTAAAAAAACACATAAACCAGAGGAGACTTATCATACATATTGGTTGTATTAATATACTTCACCAAATGTGCGTATACTTGTCAGGTGTTTATTGTTTTAAATAAGGGAGGGATAATAAGTCTTTTCTACACATTGAAATTAAAGTTCCGTTTACTTGTGTGCTTTGGATAGGTGAAATGTCTGGATGTTCTATGTGGAGCTAATAGACTGCTGCTGATTAGATCAGCATCCTCCTAAATCACCTCTATTCTTACAGATAAGAGTCTTAGCAAGCTTGTCTACTTATCTCCAAGTGTGCTTTCAGTCTGCTGGATGCTGAAATTTCTGCTAATTTAAATCTTTCTGTTTGATGGATGTCCACATAACTGAAATAATTACATATTAGTAAATATTTTTTTGATAATACTGTAAGCATTTATAATGCTATATTTTATACCTCTAAATGAAATGAAATGAAAATATCTTTGTTCAAAACTAAACATGACTAATTGGGTTAAAAACTGCCCAATGTGGAAACAATGAGCCTTACTCATGACATTATTTAATTCTTACTGATTTGTATAATATGCAAAAGATTTAGCAATGATAACTTCAGGACAAATATATACAAATGAAGAATATAAACAAATGAACTAGGCTAATTGATAAAAATAAAGAATAAAGATAAACCCAAATAAAAATAAACAGAACAATGTCAAGGCTATTAATAGGCTAACCAAGCTAACAGACAGGTACATTACAAAACAGTCACCTGACTGGCTGAACAAGCTTGATTAGGAATACCAGGTTTAATGGTATGAAAAAGGACTAAAAAATGACTAACTAAACATACATTAACATTAAACATTTTACTAGACAAATCTGGACTACTAGAACCTGTTAAAAAGACAGGGTGGACAAGAACCAGACCCTACGAAGTGACAGATAGAATTAGCCGGACCAGACAAACCAGGATTAATGGACCCTGACAAACAGACAGGATGTACTTGACCTGGCAAAAGTGTGGACTAACTTGACTGGACTATAGACAAATCATGACTAGCCAAACTAGGACTCTTGGAACAAAAGGAAGAAATTGGAGAGACTTGGACAGATGGACAATGAATGACAGACTGAATAACAGAACTTGCTAAGCTAAAGACATAAGGAGCCAATTAGGTTATCACGAGGAGAAGAAATAAACAAAGCATCCTGAGTAGCTCCAAAAAAAAAAAAAAACTTGGCATGGTCACGTGCATTGCAAGTGGGCACTAGGACCCATCCCACATCCACAGTGGGCACTGGGGGAATGAGAACATCCCCAGCGGGCACTGGATGCCAGATATACACTGCAATGAGCATATTGTAGGACCTTGTCTCTCCCAGATTTTGCTAATTTTCTGTATTTTCCTCATTTTTGTGAGTCTATTCATACAGAGCAACTTTACTTTAAGATCCTATACCTGACCGGTTAGGTGGAAGTCCACACAGATGCAAACACTTAATAACAAATAAAGGCGTGGGACACGTGGAGGGCTAAAGGCTAACACTGCATCGTTTTTCATTACCCGCCATCTTTCTTGCTAATGTGCAATCTTTGGTCAACAAAATGGAAGAAATGTTTTTAACATACATACACATAATATAAATTAGCACACATCATGGTACAAACTAGGTTAATTAGATTTTGTGTGTGCCAGTACATATGCCCCATTGCATCAATTCCATACAGGAAAAGTTTTATATACAGTAATTCAAAAATTCACAAGTAAACTAACATATAGGGCCCTGTCTTACACCTTGTGCAAGGTGTTTCACAATGCACAACTCTATCTTACATTATTGCTTATGTATGAAATTTAGCTGATAGTCTAAACCAGACCTTTTTATTTATTGAAGGTGAATATTAACTGTACAATTATTAGAATTTCATATAAAGAGGCACACAGCTGCAATGGCACAACATGGGCAATAGACACAATTATATAATTTAAAAAAATGTTAATTTCTTTTTCTGTACATTGTCCCAACATTGCAACTGCCCAACACATTTTCCTGGAGCAAAAAGTAACTTAGCTTTTGCCTAACCTACTACTCACAAACATAATAGTTTATAAAGAAAGCTTTTTTCTTGTGTGACTGGACCATCGACTGAGGTAGAACAAACAAAGATGGGTGCATTTAGTGCATTTTTGTGTAAAGTTGTGATGCTGCAAAAGTTATTCTGTGCTCTAATAAATTTTCATTTATATTTTTAGTTAAGCTGATGCTGTTCTTTGAAAAACATGCTATTTTAAGTCAGTTAATGGTGCTAGTCTTTTTTAAACAATGCAAAATGTTTACTTCAACATCACATGTTTATTAAATAATTATATAATCCACCACAATGTAATGGTTCATTTACTGTTTATGAATAAAGTGTTATTTCAAATGCTGTGCACAGTATATATGGTTATGTATTGAGTTAAGTATATTAGTCTGGCCCTCTAAAACTGTTCCAATTTCTCCAATTTCTCATGTGGCTCCAAGGGAACATTAATTGCCCACCCAAACCAACGTGAGATGATTCATCAGGCATTAAGAGTACAAAAACAAATCTAAAGCTCTTGAGTTATTTTACAATCACTCTTTGACTCATCATTGAATAATTGGCAGTTAAACTGCTATTACAGTATTTCTTAAAATAATGTTTGTATTTTTACCATGTTTGTAGATAAAATTTTATACCAGATTTGAGAACATGAACCCCACAAGATATTATATATAGCTTTCAGAATAATTATTTTTAAAAAGAGTAAGAAGCTGAGGAATATATGATGAAGCTAGAGGTGTGATGAATTGGTTGTGGGTAGAAAGAGAAAGATGACAGTGCAACATTGAAATCTATGTGGCAGAAGTAGCTGAAGAGAAAGGTACAGTGTGGGGGAGGTAGAAATGGAAAGAAGACAAAAGGGAGCGATGGAGTGTGGGACAGAAACAGTGGGATGGCTGTATTTTATACATTGCTTATAGTGGGTGTTGTGCTGTCTTGAGTTATATAACACAGCAACCAATTGTTCATCACCGAATAACAAATATTTCTGATAAGCTTAGAAATTAAGACCAATCTTCAGTTGGCCTTAAAGAGGACCCAATCTTTGATAATATATTAAAATGTCACTTGAGCCGCATTTTTGACACAGAGCATTTTATTAAACATAATTTGCTAATGAAACTAGCTGCTGAACCAGATGTTTCAAATCCCCTACAGGATTAACGCATCCATAATTGATTGAGCTAGTTTTAATGTTCAGTTTTATATATGTATCGAGTTAATACATGTTTTGGTATTCAGTAAAGCAGAAATTGAATGTAGTATTTCACATACACCGACCAGCAAAGACATTATAACCGCTGACAGGTAATACTAATTATCTCTTAATCACATCACCTATATTAGCAAATGAACATTTTTTTTATAAAGTTGATGTTAGGAAAAATCTACTGAATCAGGGGGAAAAATGAAAGTTACAGAAGGGCCAAATTGCCTAGACGATGGTCAGAGCAAAACTGCATCTGTACTGAGGTTTTCCTGGTCTGTAGTGGTCAGTATCAATCAAAGGTGGTCTAGAAACATTTACATTTACATTTATGGCATTTAGCAGACGCTCTTATCCAGAGCGACTTACAAAAGTGCTTGTCAAAAGTGCTTGATTGGTAGGGACAATGTACAGAGATGAAAGAAAATTCAGGCCATTCACAATGGCCTGTGTGGTCCTGAATAAGTTAATAGGGGTTATAATAGAATTATGGCAGAATACACAATGCAGTTTGCTGCGTAAAAGGTAAGCCAACACAATATTAATAATTTTAGGCGATGTCCGATCAGTTTCTGATCAAATCCTAAATAATAATAAAAACCAACAGAAAGATACAATATATTTTAAAAATGTCAGCAGAATAAAAGACCATGACTGTATAAACCTCAAACAGTTTGTAAGAAATTCCTAACTTTATTATTTTTCAACACACCTAAAGTTTCACACTGAGGTCAAACACAAGGAAAACTATGTTCATGACCTTGGTTTTGTTACAGCAACCATGTATCATCTTCCATGTACCAGAAATACCATGATCAGACAAAAAAAATGAACCAACCACAAATATGCCTGACATTTTTTAACACTCATTCATGTTAAGGCTTGAAGTGGTGATTAGACACTGATTCAAAGACAGATAAACCATATACCACTCACAGGCAAGGGCCAACTGGAACAAAGAAAATCGTCCTGGCATTGTGGACCAGACCAACACATTCTATAATGTGTCTTTTCAAGCTGTATACCAACTGTATAATTATTAGAATTTCATGTTAAAAGGCACACAGCTGTAATTGCATTACATATGCAATAGACACAAAAATATTATAAAAAAAATTGTTAATTTTCTTTCATCTCTGTACATTGTCCCTACCAATCACCAACATAAAAACTGCCCAACACATTTTCTAGGAGCAAAAAGTAGCTTAGCTTTGGCCTAGCCTACTTCTCACCCCACAAACATAAAAGTTTCTAATGAAAGCTTTTTTCTTGTGTGACTGGACTGTCGACCCAAATAGCCATTTTGCTTCCTTAATAATTATTAATTCTAACCTACATAATATTTAACTGTTTTAATAAATATATAAGTACATTTTAAGCACTCAGTATTATTAATCCAATTTAAGTTTAGGACTGTAGGAGTGGGCAGAATCATGTCTGTGGCTGGCTAGAGCGGGACAAATGCTCAGATGTTTTGTGGCAATAAGCGGGAATGAAATACCGGGTGTTTCACACAGACCTCTACACCAAAGCATGCACTGTAATAGATCATGAACGTTAAACTTTAAAGATGAGTCTGCTTAGGAGTCACCTCTAGCCTGGTAAGTAAATTATATTATTATTGTATAAGGAATATTAAAAGTCTGGAATGGTGTACTGGTGCATAATTGTATTGTATTGGACATTTTAAGGTGCTCACTGGAGTTATTTCATTGCTGAGTTTTACTCATTTCTCCATCACTGACAAGCTTGTGCACCTTGACAGCAAGTCAAGTCAAGACAACAAGTAGATCAGTTTCCTCTGCTGAGAAGTGTTGGACAAGTTCAAATAGCTTAAATTGCAAATCTGCCAAAGTTAGACCACGTAGTGCTCTTAAAAAGAATGACAAATGATTGTTTAATTGCAAAAAATCAAGATCCAAATCCAAGCCCCCAAATCAATCTGTGATACGTGGTTGATGGCTCATCAAAGATCACTATAAATAGTATCCTAGGTGTCTGTAGCACTGCTTTTATCTGCTGATGGGTTTTATTTGTCAAAAATAACAATTTAATTTAATACCCACAATTACTGGATTACTGCCGGATTACTTTACCTAATCATAACTTTCTCTTAAAGTATAAAGACAAATTTCATAATGCCAGAAAAAAGTATTGGACTTATTCCTCAGTATTGCTTCTATTGCCATAACCACCCTTGCCTGACTTAAGGACAGGTCTGGTTAGTGAAAGTTATGAAACTTCCAGTTTTAACACAATGAGGTGCTGTAACTGCTCTGAATTTTGTTGGAAAATGGTTTCTTTTGAAGATTTAGAAAGTCTGTGAAATGTGGCAGGCAGCAACAGGAGTAATGATTTTCCTTAATGCAAGAGCAAAAGTGAGAACGTTTTTGTAAATCAAACAAAATATATTAAGAAAACGGAAAAAAAGGAAACACATTACTCATACACAACGGGGGCCAAAATGTTCTTACTTCAAACTGAATTAAATAAATAAAGTGCTCATAACAGAAAAATTCCCACAACTTTATCAAGTATATTAATAAAAATTTCTGTTCAGTATAGGCTGTTCAAGTAAGTACTGAAAATAATTTAAATTCATGAATTTTTGTGGCATTTATTGACAGGATCTTCCACTGTTTTACCTGGATACAAAAAAGTATTAACCATTCAGGAAATAATATACTGTCCATTTTGTTTAAACATGAAACTTATTTTTTGTTTTGGCTGTATTTTACTAATTACCAAGCAAGACACAGTGGCTGGATATGGCAAATCAAATTGTAACAGGACGAATTAAAGGTGGCCTTTTTATTTTATTTGTGTTTGACATGAATGTTGCAGTGAAAGTATGTGAGAGAGTGGTTCTAGTTTAGAGCAATTACAAAAAAGGTGGTTTCTTGAGTGTGAATTCAGATTTAAATAAAAAAAAATGAGGCTAGAATGTGTTATTTTTATTGGACTGCAGAGTACTGACTGTACTAAGCGTGTTTGGTATGTGAAGCTGCTGCCTCTTTTAATTTGTAATTGAATCAATGCAATATTTGTCTTCTTCATCACAGAATGTGATGTGGTTTTGATCTCATACAATATAGTTAATTATATGATTGGATCAAAGGATCTCCAACACTGTGGTCTGTTCCTGTCCTTACAAACATCTTTAACAATCATCAATACTTGCATACGATTGTATATAATATATAGGCACATTTTTCTGCCTTTAATACGCCTTAATGGCTGAAATGTTTTGTTGCTTTTAAGCAAGCATTTTTTCTGTCCAGCAGCAGACTTCAAGTGTGTGTGTGTGTGTGTGTGTTGCAGAGCCATATCTGTCAGATGATGCAGATCTGCATTGATAATGATATCACTGCTTTGGTTTCTCACATGGGCCTCCCTGCTGTCTGTGTCTTTGTGAGGATGATGTAAACACTATTCACATTGCTGAAAGAGACACTTTCTTAGTAGCAACTGAAATTGTGTGAGTGTGTTTTTGTGTGTATGTGTGTGTTTGTGTGCATTAAGAATGTCACTCAATGGCTATTTTATTCTATCATCAACCTGATAAATGAATAAATACAGTTTTATGTGCTGCTTTGAATAGATTTACCACTTTTTACTGCTTGCTGCTGAGCTTAAAGTTTAATCAAATTCAAATTTGATAAAGCATGTCCCTTTTTTGAGATTGTCAGTCAGATTGAAAGTCAGATTGATATATGCTCCCATTATGAGTCACCACAGTGGATCTTAGAATCTTAATTATTGATTTGGATTATTTATATAGTGTACTCAAAAACAAAGAACAAACATTCTCATTGCTTCTGTACATAACTAATGCCTCTGTATGAACAACACAAGCCTAAAGCAAACCTATGGGATCATCACAGTGTAGAGACTCATAACTCTGTACCCCAGAACCTCAATGGCTGCCCTTCAAGATAAGTGGGATTGGCAAATGGCTGCAATGAAACAAAGAGTGAAAAATTTAAGGGGTCTGAATTATTCCCATACCCACTGTATCACTGTAGTGTGGACTTATTACATTTCCCATAAATTTCTATTGAATACTAAATATACGTAACGTAAAGTAGTGTATTTACCATGTGACTGTCATGAATGGAACCAAAATAATGTGTAAAACATGCTAAAATCTGACATTAAAACAAATGCTCGTCTTTTGGATTGGACCACATGGACCTCTTTGCCCCCCACTTTTATCAATGAGTCTTTGCCGCCCCTGAATGTTGGTATACAAGTCTATAAATATATTTTTCTTGTTGTTCTTCACTTGCTCTGTCAATTAAAGGCTTACAAACGATCGTAACCAGTTTTTTTTAGAATAATCTTTTTAAAATACTCTATTCACTACTGTGCAGTGGAATTTATCATCTGCATTTTAACCCAATCTGTGCAGTAACATATACACTAGTGAACACTAGAGGGCAGTGAACATATATGCCTGAAACGGTGGGCATCCCTAGCCACGGTGCCTGGGGAGCAGTTCGAGGTTAGGTGCCTTGCTTAAGAGCACTTCAGTCGTGACCTGTCGGATCTGGGAATCTAATTGGCAGCCTTCCGATCCCAAGCCCAGTTCTCTAACCACCAGGCCATGGCTGCTTTTTAACAAATAAATCACATTGACACAAAATCACAATTTTGATAATGATTAAAATAAAAATGCCTTTTCATGTCCACCTTGTGTTCCTGCTTTATGTGCTATGTCATCAAAACAGCTGTGTGGACCAGAGGAGTTTGATGGTAAATAGGAATATGTGGGCAATTTTCCAGTCATATGTTGCTAAGTGTAGATTTATTATTTAAAGTTAGTGTTGGCCCTTGGTAGAGCAGATGTTTAATGAATGATTAAATGGATTTATTTCTTAATAAGATGACTTTTACTGGAGCTTGGCTTTTACTGGAGCTTCCTTTATTAACCACATTTTAAATACTACAGATAATTGAAACAGAGAAAGTTTGAGTGACTCCTCAATCAGGAAAAATGCCTTCCCGATGTGCTTTGCAGTTTCCCATGGGTATTCATTTTTCCTCTTTTTCCAGTTTCTTCCTTCAGAGGAAAGGCTGTAATAATTTTTGTAGCAGCGTGCCCACGCATTCTCAGCAGTCATTAGCAATGTCGTCTATCACTTACCAGTTCTTGCAGAGGCAGCCTTGCCTCACACATTTTATTTTGAGAGAGCAAAATATTGACAGAATGCATTACATGTATGACAGCAGTGTTTAAATTAAAATGTTTATGTACACTATGTACACTATGTGCAATTACATGAACTCTAATTAACACAACAATGAACATTTATGGGCAGAGACTATACAATATCTAATGATTGGAGACCCACAGTGTTGAACTTGTCTGGCTCTGGTAAAACAGACATATACATCTTTACATCTTTAAGTTTTTTAATGAACAGATGCACATGTTTGGCAATGAGTTTACCCAAAATATAGTATACATTATATGTAGTATTTCATTTGCAATTTGGTTTACATACAGTTCGATTCCCAGAGCTGACAGGTCACGACTGAAGTGCCCTTGAGCAAGGCACCTAACCTCTAACTGCTCCCCGG
>JAYDZF010000013.1:8271955-8282849 GCA_034509105.1 Microcambeva barbata
CCACACCAGCCAGCACGTCTTCCACTCCCGACACCCGCTGTTCCGCTTCATCCAGTCTCTTAGTGTGGCTCTCGACTCTGGTCGCTACGACTTCCAGTGTTTCTGTAAACTTTGCAAGTTTTTCATCCAGCATTTTACTGATACCCTGCATGATCTCGCGGGACCATTGAGTCGGGCCTCCACAGTCGCATGCGCCGCCATCTTGTACATCTGAGTCGCTTTGCTTACTTCTTAATGATCTTTGTGTTTTAACGCTCTTGTCTGAAGAAGACATAGTTTTTCTCTCCACGACAAAACTAATTATAATTTAGAAACTGTCAAAGTAATATATTACTCGATACTGACTGCAAAAATATTAATTCAGGTCGATGGTCTCGGGAGCTCAGCACACACGCGTCCTCTCAGTATCACACTGCCATCACGCGGTAATTTCTAATACAAAAACCAAACGTGTGGTGTCCTGTGGGATGTCCTTCCAGACCTGGATCAAGATCAGGACATTTTGTCTTTTTGATGACTCCACATTGCAAGATTCCATATTGCAAAAATACAGATGCCTAGAAAATTCAAATTTTAAGTTCTATTTATAATTGCCACTCATTTGGGATTTATATTTTAATTACTAACCAATAATTTACTAATAATTTTTCACCCTCCTTTTGGTGCCAACCATAAGGATATGAAAGAGAAGGGAGGGAAATTTCACTCTGGGAGGGACTGCAGCAGATGTTCAGCTCAGGCAGAACAAGTGACATCAAAAAACTCTTAACACACATTGCCACTTTTACAAAATATAAATCTAAAAACCCTCTACACAAATAGCTATATCTCCACTTGGACAGACTGAAAGAAAAAAAATGTGTGATTTGGTCATTCTCAGTCCATTTAAAAAAATTAATTAGAAAAAATTCTAAACAATCTCTTATTTCACTTTGTCATATTGGGATTCTTTAATCCATTCTAGAATAAGCCATTTTGGAAGAAGTGAAGCGCTGTGACTTCCGAAATGCACTTTCTATCTATCTATATCTATATGTACCCACTAACACACCTACCTATCTGTAGAGATATATGGCAAAGAACTGTGCCAATTCTTAATGATTGTAATTAATGTGGATCACAAGGCACCCCCATACTAAGGGGGTTATGTCTTTTGCACTGAAAATTCCACATACGTTTTTGTAGAGAGGAAAAAGTGTTGCACTAAGAGCTGCCGTGTCCTTAGAAGACATGAAAAACTAGGTTTAGATTTCACGTATTTTATGTGGTACTAAAGTGGACTTCTTTATGAGAAGATTATAATTGTTATTGTGTTATAATATACATCTTAACATAGTCTTACTAGTTGTAACTGCAATATCTGATATTATTGGTTAATGTACTTTTTTCAGGCACTGCCAGAAATTCTGACAGCATCAAAGGATTGAAGAGAAAGAACGTTGCGTCAGAAAACCAACTGAAAAAAATACCCAAATCTCCAATTAAGAAGCAGTCACAAACCAAGAAATCTATTTCTCCACAAAGCTCTGCTTCATCCAAAAATGCCTCACCTGGCTGTTTATTTTCTAAGAGCTCAACAAACAGCTACAACTCTGTGCAAGATTTTAAAAATATTCAGACAGAGGTGTTGTCAGACAAGACTGAGAAATATGATTTAATTCCCTTAGACACAGAGGTTCTGGTCCAAAAAAGGAATGCAAAACTAACCGGTGTTAAAGAGTCAGAACAGCAAAGATTGATAGAAGAAAATAGCAACAAAAGCACATCTTCCTCTAACACAGCTGCTTCTCTTGAAGTTCTTCTTAAAGCTATGGAGCCAGACTTTAACACTTTGAAAGAAAAAAAAAACTGCAACCCAATTGGTCAGCTTGGTAAATCCGTCTCAGTTCCTGCTTCTCAGTCAAAGATGTCTTTGGTTATGCCAGTGGTTAATTTCAGTCCCCGGGGTGAACCTGCCCTGAAGCACTCAAACAATTCTAATAAGCTACTATTCTGCAGGAGTTCAGCTCAGCAGTCCCCAGAGAAGCAGCAGGATAAGACCATTGATTACCAACTAGACAAGCCAAGCCTTCAAAAGAGCTACAGTGCTAGTCCATCATTACATCTGACCTATGCCCCAGTTCCATTGGGGTCCAGTGGCCTGCCTCAAAGCCAACCACCTGTAGTGCAGACATGCCAGTCCCTCTCTGCAACTGTTCCTAACTCTATCCAAGTTCCAGTTACACCAGGGTTTAACCCTGTGCAGGTGGCAACAGTTGTAAGTTTTGGACTTAATCAAATGGATGATGCCTCCGTCAAGGAACAAAAACCAAAAAAACAAGGAAAGTATGTTTGTGAGTACTGCCGTAGAGCATGTGCAAAGCCAAGTGTATTGCTAAAGCACATTCGGTCCCACACCGGAGAGAGACCATATCCTTGTATTACATGTGGTTTTTCATTTAAGACAAAAAGCAACCTTTACAAGCATAAAAAGTCTCATGCCCACACAATCAAACTTGGCCTTACTACAAAAGACTCTGGAAGTGGTTCTCTGTCTCAAGAGTCTGACAAAGGCCTTAGCACTCATTCCGATGTTGAATGTAGTGCTGAGAGTGATGAGGACATTAGTACAGCCGAGTTGGATCCAGACTCCTCACAAAGTAGCCTGACTGCTTTATCAGAGAACAGCTTGCAAAGTTCAGGCACAACTCAAGGCAGCCAAGTGGAGGGAGAACCTCCTATAATATTTGAAAATCATAAATCTATTTCTAGTCTGAAGAGTTGTGAGCCCAAACATAGTGCTGCTCTTCCAAAAGTAGTTGTTTACCCTGTGAGTGTTTCACCACTACAAGCAGACAGTCCGAGAGTTACTGATTGTACTCCAGAGCATGCAATATCACAAAGGCCAAAAGATTTTCAGTCAGCAAGTCTACGATCCAACATTTCTGTGCTGTCTTCACTAAAAGAGGTTGATATCTTCAGTTCCTCTCATGATTCCATTAGTGAAGATGAAAATCAGCAGTGTAAATCTTTAATGGGTACTGGACATGCACCGCTTCAGAGACAACAAGCCACTGACTACTCCCAGCAGCCTCAGGCGAAATGTTTACTTAGCCCCCGAAGTCTCGGAAGCACTGATTCTGGTTACTTTTCACGGTCTGAAAGTGCTGATCAGGCAATGAGCCCTTCAAGTCCCCTGGTTAAGATTACTCCACCAGCTGAATGCACCATGAAAATTCCACAAGCATTGTCCTCTTCAATTGTGGGCACTGTCATGTATGCAGCACCATCTGGGAAACCAAATGTTTTCTCAGGACAGATGCATCCTCCACTGGAGACAAAGGCTCTTTCTCTTGAGGAGCGTATCACCAAGTTGATATCAGATAACGAGGCTGTTGTTGATGCTAAGCAACTTGATAGTGTCAAACCAAGACGTACATCCCTTTCTAGAAGAGGTAGCATCGATTCCCCCAAATCCTATATATTCAAAGATTCTTTTCAGTTTGATTTAAAACCAGTAGTCAAAAGGTCTAGTTCCAATTCTGACATACCGAAAACTCCATTTACACCAACTGATATGTCCAAACCAATATTTCTTCTCTCTGTACCCCCTCAATTTCCAACAATCGATTGTTTACCAATTACAAGAAGCAATTCAATGCCAACAACACCTGGCAGGTCTGCTGTTTTCCCTAATGCAACTCCTCAGCCCCACCCCTTAAGAATCAGCCATTCATTTGATGACAAGATAGGTTCTCTAAATGATGATGTCTTCTCTTCAGCGCCTTCAATGCCAAATCAAGTTCATCGACCTTTAGTCAGGCAGATAGCAGTTGAGGATTTTTCTACAAATGATGGCCATGTTTTTCTTTCAGTTCATTCCATGGATGAAGGTCATCATGAGCCAAACATAGCACATGAGTTTCGAAGTAAATCATTTGATCATGCTCCAGAAAGAACCAGAAAACCCCAAACAAGCAAAGGAACATATGAATGTGAGACCTGTCATAATCATTACAGAAAACTAGAAAACTTTGAAAACCACAAAAAATTCTTTTGCTCTGAATTGCATGGTCCAAAGAAAAAAGCTTTACCTGTCAGAGATACTGAGCCAGAAGTATTTGTACAAACAGTACAACAGCCTGTTTTAAACAGAAATTCATTTTTTTCAAAAACTGTTGAACAACCTTTGATAAGAAAAAGACGAAAAATGAAAAGCGTAGGCGATGATGATGAACAGTCTCCAACCGAAACGACTCCTCCTTGTTCAAAAAGTTTTGATTCTTGCCAAATGACCATGGGTTTTTCAGTGGATTTCAAAACCCAGCAGGCATACCCTTCTACAAATCCTCCTGTTATTGGTCAAATGCAACTATTGGCAAGGGGGAGCGAAGAGGCAAGACAGTCTTCAACGCAAGATAAAAAGATCAGTACACCATGTAAAGAAAAAACAGAACTGCAGAGACAGGG
Organism: Microcambeva barbata; assembly: GCA_034509105.1. Taxonomy (NCBI): domain Eukaryota; kingdom Metazoa; phylum Chordata; class Actinopteri; order Siluriformes; family Trichomycteridae; genus Microcambeva; species Microcambeva barbata. Next base: position 8,276,405 of record JAYDZF010000013.1, read on the forward strand.
AAGTGGTACCTCAGTCATTCGTCACACTAACTCTCTCAGTAGGCCAAACTCTTTTGAAATAAGTGAATCTCCTGAACGATATTGTTCAGTTGATTCTGTAGAAAAAAAAGACACAAATGGTTCCATAAAAAGCAATGTTGAAAGTGTAATAAGTTCTTCTATGAAAAGATACAATGAAAAGATGTCAACACCTAAATGTGCTAACCAAGTATTGGCCAGAAATGGAAAGCAATCTTTGTTAGATACAGTTGACAACTGTTCACATAACCATCTAAAGTTGGTCCGTCAAAACAATATTCAAGTTCCTGAAATTCTAGTCACAGAAGAACCTGATAGAGAGCATGAAAATCAAGTTAGTGAATCAACAGAAAAACTTCCAGAAACATTTAACTGGCCACAGAGAAGTGAAAGCTTGTCTAAACTACCAACTGAAAAGCTTCCACCTAAAAAGAAACGGATAAGACTGGCTCAAATGGAAAAATCTTCAGGTGAGTCTAGTTTTGAGTCAAGCCTATCTCATAGCCTTAGTCAAGACAGTAGTTTATCAAGGTGCTCCAGTGTTTCAGCCTCATTCGACAGAGATGATTCTCCTCGATCAGAAAGTCCATCTAGGTTGGAAATGGTTAGGAAACCACCAGAGGTTCAAGGACTACCTGTAATAAGCAACACACTAGGAGTTCCAGGAATAATGAGACGGGCTGCCTCAGAGCAAATAACTTGTACTCAACCATCTGTAGAGATTTCTTTTGATTACCGGAGCAAATCATTTGACTATAGTAACATTTCACCAAGCAGGTGGTTGACACCAGTGTTAACTTCATTGCCGACAAGTCCCCAGGTACCCCTTATTGAAAGAAGAAGAGGCCCATTGGTACGTCAAATGTCTTTAAGAATTGGGCCAGAAACCCAAGAAACAGCAGGAAACTCGTCAGTCTTAATCAAAAGAGGCCAACCTTCTAATGCTTTTTCGTTATCCCAATATAGACCACAAAATGCAAATAAGCATGGACCAGTTCAGCCATTTGTGTTACATACAGTGGAATCATCTTTTCAGAAGAATGACCACATGGTTCAATGTGTCGACCTTGGCTGCCAAACCCAGAAATCCCAAGTTTATGGTCTTCCTCACCCTTGGCACCAGACCACAAGACTGTCAGTCACAGACTGTCAGTCACAGACTGTCAGTCACAGCAAATGTCAGTCACAATCTATGGTTTCTGTTTTGTCTTGTCAAGCAGACATTCAAAAGCCTATAGATACAGACAATATAAAAAACCTGGTACCTAAATATCAAATGGAGTACCCAGTATTAAAAAATGGGCAAGCTGGTGGTTTTGCTAACATACATTGTGGACATATGTCAATGCCTGTTCTTACAATACCAACTGCCAATGAGGTTAATGTATCAAAGTTAAGTGATGAAATCCAAAATGTTTACGTAACCCAGCCAAGTCACCATAGTGTCCCTAAAGCCTCAATTGTTTTACCTGATGATCAAGTTGACACTACTGCTGTTCCTCAGATTTTAATCACACATGAAAATACACTGCCACTCTTAACAGCTTCCAATGTAAATTTTACTGAAGTGAACACTGACTCAAAAAACAAACCAGAGCGGCAACATGGAAGACGACTCGGGTCAGTTGGCATTCAGATGAAGATGATAGTCATAAATTCGAGTCTTATTACTGAAAGCCAAAATAATTCACCTCTTGGTTCTTTACCCTGCACTCAAAAACTTCCATTAGCAAACCTTTGTCCACAGCAAGAGCCCACTGCCTCAAGCAAACGTATGCTTTCTCCTGCCAACAGCCTTGACATTGCTATGGAGAAGACACAGAAGCGCGCTAAGGACGAAAATGGTGCTGCATGCCTAACAGATAGTCGATCACTTAACCACCTGAATTCAAATATGTCAGAGCAAACTAGTCAGCGGAAGTTAATACTTGTGCGGCAGGTTTGTACTACTGAACTGACAGGCAGTCCAATAGAAACAGACAATCCTGAGCAACTGACTAAAAGCGCTGTAGCTGAAAAAGACAATCAGACAACAATCTGTGAGGGCACAACACTTTGTGATGGCTCTAAACGATATATAGAGATTAGGTCACATACCACCACATCACAGACAGTGCTGTCATCAACCATGAATTTGTCTCCTGTCAAGCCTGGTCCATTAGGACATAAGAATGCTAACCTAAAGTTACAGGAAAAGCCAGATGAGCATCGATGGTCATCAGCTAAATCACACATGAGGCCTTCATCTTCTCAGGGACAAGTCAAATTATCGTCCTCGGTTTCAGTTGTCAGCACACGGGATAGCCATCGTTTGTCTTTTCCAAGTCTGAAAACAGCTACTACCTTTACCTGGTGTTTTCTAATGAAAAGGAAACCCCTTCACATTGAGCAGACAGATCAGAAAATTTCTGCATACTCTACCTGGAGAGTGAGACCCAACAATCCAAATCCACTGGGCCTTCCCACAAAAGTGGCCATGTCTCTTTTTGACTCTAAACAGACCACCAAGAAAATATGCTACACTCAAGCAATAACAACAAGCCTAAAATCAGATATACTCACTTACTCTGGCAAATTGAAGGACATCTTACCAAAGGTTTGTGTTTTCCCTAATATTACGTACTACATATTGTATTTGCATCCTTTTAGGAGTAAAATGTAATAAAGTGTTTTTATCATCATGTTTTAGCTTTTAACCAAACAAAAAACTCTGTCAGTTGAGAATGGTAGCAAAACCATGGCAGAGAATCAGTCAAGTCCTGAGCCTGACCCTTCGAAAACAGAGCCCCGCCGGGTGAAGATATTTGACGGAGGGTCTGTTTTTTAGCCATTACTTTTTTATCCAAAATTTAGTCAGGTATTGTTATAAATGTAATGCAATATGTTTTTTTTTCTTTTTGTAGGTACAAATCAAATGAAGAATATGTGTATGTAAGGGGACGTGGAAGGGGAAAATACATCTGTGAAGAGTGTGGTATCCGCTGTAAAAAGCCAAGCATGCTGCGCAAACATATTCGCACACACTCTGATGTTCGTCCCTATCACTGTGCACAATGCAATTTTTCATTCAAAACGAAAGGTGGGTGCGTTGCTGTGTTCTTGCATGCAACACAGAATTAATGTTAATCTGATGTTTGTTAAAAGTTAAGAGAAATAATAACACTGTTATTTGAGAACCATTCCCATGATGAACTATGTAACATAGTTGTAACATTGTCTCTTTTTGCATTTACACAGGAAACCTAACGAAGCACATGAAGTCCAAGGCACATAGTAAAAAGTGTTTGGAGCTGGGAGTTGCAGTGGGATTTATTGAGGACCAGGATACAGAAGACTCGGGTAACCCTACTAAAATAAATACTACAACTTTTTTATAATGTTTACACATTTACACACATTATACAATAAGATCTAAGAACCAAAGGACAAAACAGGTCTGGCAAAACCGGTAACAGTGTTCTTACATGTTAAGCATCACGGTTTCTAAAAAATACAGAAGACAGAACAGTTTGGTGCTGTAGTCCTGTAAAGCTTGGTTTTATTGTGTGTGTGTTTCAGCAGCTTCTTTGATTACACTTTGTTAAACTTGAAAGATGTTAAACAACTGAGGAAAAGTACATTGCAGACATATTTGTGATTTGCTTATTGAAATGTGTCATTTTTCTTTCTTTGTTTTTATGAAAAAAATATAAAGAAGCTTTGTTTGAGATGAAGCTAGAGAAACATTGATGAAAAAACAAAACAAAATGATTCATCATACTGGTTAAACAATTTGAAAATAAGCAAAGTTTGGCTGAAAAACAACAAACCTGGTCCAGACTGGCTTAATCTGGGAGACATGGGACGTGGGATGGATGCGCATGTGTCTGGGAAGTGTTAAACGTATGGCAGTGAGGCTGATGATCCTCCAGATGCGGTAGGGACTGATGAAGCATGGAGCTAGTTTGCGTGAAGTGCAGCGGAGGGGAATGTTCTTGGCTGAGAGCCACTCAAGCTTACCTGATCTAACGCTCCATTCTGGCCTGGGATCCCTGAAGTACAATTCTGGTTAGCCTCCAGACCCTTTTGCATCGGAGGATGGGATGAGTCACCGAAGCAACAGCTATCTCTTGTTCCTGCTAAGGAAGCAGTGGTGGCTGCTACCCTAGGGAGACCTCAAAGAAGGACCGTCCGGTGGTGGAGTTCTATGGGAATTTATTGTGTACTTCACCCAGGGGAGATGAGTACTCCAGGACTTGGGTCTCCGCTCGGTGACTCGCCAAAGGGTGGCCTCCATTTCTTGATTAGCCCGTTCAACCTGACCGTTTGACTGAGAATGGAAGCCGGAGGAGAGACTGAAGGAAGCACCCAGGCTCTCACAAAATGCGCAACAGACTCTGGAGGTGAACTTGGGGCCCCAGTCTGAGATGATGTCAGCGGGAATGCAGTGTATATGGAACACTTGATCGACCAGTTCTCGAGGCCTGATGGAAGCTTCGAGAGGGCGATGAGGTGTACAGCCTTAGAGAAGAGGTCAACAATGGTTAAGATGAGTTGTCATGTCACTCAGGAAGGCTAGTGATGAATCCAGGGCAATATGGGACCACGGGCGACCCGGTACGGAGAGAGGTTTCTTGAGACCGGCATGTGGTTGGTGAGATGTATTACAGCGAGCACTGGTTGCACAGACAGCAACGTTTTCATTGGTGTTGACCCTTATCCGTGGCCTCAGGTGTGAGTAGCTCCGGGGTGGCCGGAGAACCGGGAGTCGTGCGCCCACCAGGGGTGCCGGCCGTGCAGTGGTGGGCACATACTGGTGGTTAGCTGGAATCTCGGCAGGAACAGGTTAGTTGACCAGAGTGGCACAAATGGTGTCTTGGATCTCCCAAGTGAGACTGGCGACCACTGGTTTGGGTGCGAGGATGGCTTCATCTAGCACATGGGAAGGAAGATTGGATAGAACAGAGGGGATACAGGCAGATCCCAAGCAACGTTCATGGCGATGCTCACTCCATATAGTTAGGGTCGCCTGTCGCCAGTTGAAGGTGGGTGCATGTAGGCGAAGCCAGGGGAAGCCAAGGACCACCTACGAGCATGAGGCGTGAATCCTGGTGATCACTGTGAATCCAACATTCTCCTGGTCATTGCCTGCCATGATCATGACTACCGATGACGTCAGGTTGGTGATGTGTCCCAGGGTCTTACCATCCAACTTAACGGCCCCCACCGGCATGGAGAGAGGTTCAAGAACAAATCCAGCCTCCTTGGCAAAATGGAGATCAATGAAGTCCATGAGGGCTGAGACTTTGAGTGGACCTCCAGGGAGCTTGAAAGAGAACAACTAGGGTCCAACAGCATGCACACCTTGACTGCCGGGCCCCCTCATTTTAATCAAAACGTGCAGTTGGCTTGCAGGTGGTCCGCACCCCTGCAGTAGAGACAGAGGTCGGCGCTCCTCGGCAGAGAGATGATAACAAACAATCTGCATGGGTTCCACTGGAGGTTCCACAGAACGGGTAGAGGGCACTGACCTTGTTCCGGAGCTAGAAGTCTTGAGGTCCCGTGTCATAGGGAGAGTAGGGTACAGACTACCCTGTCGCTCGTGGAGCCAATTATCCAGGCGGACCGTCCGGTCGATGAGGGCCTGTAGGTCGGCATGGTCGGGGGACGCAAGCTCATTCCTAGGCTGGGAAGCTTTCCCCCATGTTCCATCACCTTGCCTTTTATTGTAACTTTTAAATGATTTAGACACTAACTCCTGCAGTTTTGCAAGTGGAATTGTTCTGTGGTCTTGCTTGATACAAGACTCCAGCTGCTCCACAGGCGGTGGTACCTTTAATTCATTATTCCATAGGTAAACTAAACCAATACATTTCCAAATTGTATGAACATGTTTCTGTGTCTAGTTAGTGTGCTATTTTTGTGTAACATTTGAAATGGCATTTCTTTATGCAGCTGTGCACTAAAGTACTCGTCATCCCATCACAGTAGCATGGAAGTCTCTTTCACAGCTGAATGAAAACCATTGATTATTGTGACGTTTGAGCTTTCAGCCTTGCCCCACACGGACTGAGATATTTTCACATTACAGAAAATGCATGTCAGCAAGCTAAACAATTTGCTTTAATGCATTTAGCGTTGCAGCCATTTATTGTGAATGTGTTTGTATTTGCGGTAAAGAAGTTAATCATTGAAAACAGTGACAGACTTTTCTTTCTACTGTTATCATGTTCAAATATCAGAATATCCCAATTATATTTATACCACCCAGTATACTTACAAATAAATAAATAACATAAAAAATACTATATACAACTACATACATGTAACCACATTATCAGCATTTAGTAAATAGCACAGCAAAATAAAATAACTAGGGCTGGGACTTTAGTGCGTTAATTTCGATTAATTAACTACACAAATACCCACGCGTTAAAAAAAATAACGC
>JAYDZF010000013.1:8289899-8300728 GCA_034509105.1 Microcambeva barbata
TGCGATTAATTTCGATTAATTAATTTCAAAGCCTGTAGTTAATTAGATTAAAATTTTTAATCGAGTCCCACCCCTAAAAATAACCTCTGCTTACTGTAGCCTTACTTTCACAATCAAATGTATTTTATAGTTCTGTACTTTTTTCTCATATTTCCATTACAAAATTCTTAGGAGGTGATCATGGAACACCAAGCTGTGCAGATCGACAAGACTCAGATTGTGACGACTCAGATGGCCCTGATGAAGAGGATAATGATGGTGAGGAGGAAGATGAAGAGGACAGCCAGGCAGAATCAGGACTTTCTCCAACACCTTCTGTCTCTGCAAGCCCACAGCATCTCCCTTGCAGCCTGGCTGATACAGTACCAAGCTCCCTGCTTGCTCAGATGTCCATTAACCCAAATCCTCACATGACACCTGTTTCTCAAACACTAGAATCAAAGTCAGATACTAAGTCAGTGACCATAACCAGCTTTGTTTCAATTGTCAGACAGATATCAGCCTCAACTTTTTGTGCCAGTCCTGGCCCAATCTCATCATCCTTTGCCTCTTACCAAGTTCTTAACTCCGAGTTTTGTGCCTCTGACAACGAGTCTGTACATATGATGAGCCCAGTCTCACCATGCAGGCAAATGTCAATTGACTATCCTGACCCTGATGTGGCCCCTAGTCCTACTGTGCTGGACACAGGCTCCAAGCTTGAGCAGGTGAGACGTTTGTTCTTTTAATGCTATTGTAGTATTTCAATTAGGTTTTTTGTATCTACAAAAATGATTTTATAACCACTGCAATAAAATATTTGTAATAAAATATTTGTAATAAAACTTTTTTATTTCTGTAGAAGAGTTTTTGCCCCAGAATAGTTTATATTTGGGCCCATCAAAGGGTTTTAAGCCCAATTAGTTTGTGTACTATGTTTTACCATTTATTTTGCTTATTTATTTGTTGTTTATTAGAGTTTTAATAGCATGTTTTATTCCTTGGTTACATTCATGACAGACACTAGGTAGGGATCATAGCCTGGACCTTCTTGCTGTGAGGCTACAGTGCTACCTCTTGGTCTTGTATCTGCATATGGATCTCTTTAGAATGTTTTTAATGTTTAAATGTAACAGGCTTGGCAATGGTGTGGCTAGTAAAAAATTTTTTATATAGGGCCAGGTAGGACTGAAAAACTTTTTTTCAAGCAGGTTAATTGTTTAAATAAAGCATTTGTTTGCTTGGGTTATATATGTCCATTATTAAATATAGTGGTATGATCTAAAACATGCAAGTGAGACAAATATGCAAAAAATAAGTTAAACAGTATATATGACAAACTTTTAACATCTGTTTTACAGGGCAAATTAGCAGTCAGTAATTCTCAACCATCAAATGAGTCTAACTCCAATGTTGACAGAGGGACTCAGACCACCTCTGACCTCAATTCTTTACACGTTTTAGTCCCAGGTCTGGAAAATCAATCAGAGGCTACCACTCACCTCTTTAGTCACCTTCCACTACATTCCCAGCAACCTTCTCGCTCTTCTCACAGCATGGTTCCAGTAGGTGGCATCCAGTTGGTGCCTGCTGGCTTGGCTGCATATTCAACTTTTGTACCCATTCAGGCAGGGCCTGTCCAGCTTACTATTCCAGCTGTTAGTGTTATCCATCGGCAAGCTAAAAGCCCACTTTCTGGCCCCAACACCCCAACCCTGCCTGAAGGCCCACCATTTCAGCCAATGATTGTTCAGGAATCTGTTAGTAATGTCCTACCCTGTTTTCCTCTGGGCCAGGTGTCAGGACTTCAGACCCTCAGCACTCCCCATGCCACATTGCAGCCTGCATTGAGTGTGGTGGGTCTGGCAAACTCTGCCCAGGTGATGCCACAGCAAAATCTGGCACTAAATGCTGCACTGGGATTGCAGGTTCTGGCAGCCAGCCCCACGCCTCAAAGCAGCACTGCTTCCCCTGGTCATATTTCAGGTCTGCAGATTCTCAACATAGCCTTACCTGCTCTTATTCCTTCCCTCAGCCCTTTGTCTGCTCTCAGCCCAGTCCCTCTGAAAATGGACAAACCTTGCATTCAGGAGGGGGTCACCATAGTTTCATTACCCTCACAAGTAGCAGAGACCCTTCCAAATTATTCCCCCTCCAATAGCTTCCCCACTTGCTGGCCCACAGAAACAACACCTGTAGCAGTAGTTCCCATAGCTATAAAGCCTCTAATGGAAATGACCTCACCAAGCAAACCTACTGAAAGTGGAGAAAATAAAGGACTGAACACAGCTGCAGCAGAAAAAGTGGAATCAACACCACAACCACAGCCCATATCTACTGAAGGACTGTTGGAGGGAACACAAAAAGGATCATCGGTTGTGGCTGCTAATGCAAAACTGCCACAACAACACATAAGCCAGCAACAAGTAACTGGTGACTTCAATTATGCCTCCAGCGATGATGAAGATAGACTTGTCATTGCAACCTAGTCTTAGATGGAAATTCAATACTATCTTTCTCTTGACATCTCTCTATATATTATTTTTCCTCTTTTTGTAAAGTGTTGTAACTTTGTAAAAGTGAAAACAGTTAGAGAGGTTGGCAAGTTTGTGAGCCAACTGTAAAGCACATTATCCAACATTCATAATTGTATTTGCAGTCAAGAATGATGACCAATTTTTTTTTTATTGTCAGCTCCATGCAATTTTTATTTTGTACATGTTGTAAAGAATTTTGTGCCTTTTTGGTATTGTTTAGAAATCTGTAAATATACTATAGTATTTGGCGATGCTTAAACATCTTATAACAAATGGAAGTTACATTTAACTTAATGATTGAACTCATTTTATTTAGAAATGGTTGTCAATCGTGAACCTGCATTAAATAATTATTGTCTGACATATAAAAATTTATATGGATTTCGGGCAAATGTTTCAGTGTACAGGTGTGTTCAATTATTTATTATTTTACATTTACTTCCAGTTAATGTGTAAAATGATTACATTTATGTGTCTACACAATCAAATGTATAAGTAAAATTGTTTACAGATGTACTTATTCCAGTGTCTTCTTTTATTAAAGAGTTTGGGGAACTCTTTATTTACAATTTTAATAATTCATCTTCAGAATGTTCTTATAAAAACATGTAACCTAAATGTTGCCTGCTAAAAATGAATGAGACCCTCTTAGCAGCATCAATTTTATTGTTAGTGTTGGTCATTTACCTAGCTCTAAAACCTGAGCTTTTTGCCATTGAGTACAATGCAATAAAATATTAGCAAAACTTACAAACTTTTTTAATTGCATGTTACAAGAACTAAGAAACGAGGACAATTTGAATAGCTCAACAACAACAACAAAACCCACGTTGAGCAAGAAAATACTCCCTAAAATGCAGGCGGAACTGGACTCAGCAGGGACCATCCTTCTTTGGTGTACTGGAGGATATTTTAAATAAACAGAATTCATATGAACACAAAATTACATTAGACTAAAAGTTATCTCTAGCAGAAATTCTATAAATATAAATTGGAGTTCATTTTTCAGTCCACTCTCTGAAGAAGTCCTTTGTGAGATCTGCACATTCCTGATGAGCACCATCAGGACAAAAGCCAGGTGCTTGACCATAATAATTTGTCCTACATTCATACGACGAAGCGGCTCAACTCCCAACAGGCTCCATGGGCTTTTTTCTTCAGCCAGTTTGACTTCACTCTTACCTACCGGACAGGTTCATGTAACACCAAGCCTGGTGCTCTGTCATGGTTGCCTTTGAACCGAACACACTCAGTGCTTAACTCTGCCTCACCCTACACTCCAAAATCATTGCTCCAGTACATTCCCATACTCCACCACATAATCGCCTATTTCATTCAGCATAATTCTCAATAAACCTGATCTGTTTCTACCTGATCTGTGTGTGTGTTGGATTCTGGGTTCCTGAGTGTAAAAAAAATGAGGTCCCAAAACTGACCCCTGTCAAACACCATATTTTACATTTGTAGTTTATGAGCATTTTTATTATTATAGATGCGTCCAAAAAGATTTAATTAAGAAAGAGCAAGTCCCTTAAAATCTACTGTATTTTCTAACATATTAAGTGAACTGTTATGATCTACACTATCAAATACTGCCCTATGCATAACCAAGGCAAGGTGATGTAATTAATAAAGTAAGTAAAGTCACTTTTGAAACCTGAGTGACTGAATGATATCACCAAACCCTACTCTTAACTTTAACATTAATAACTTTCCTATCTGTTTCCTTATTTATGCAAGATTAGTTTTTTTTTCTTCATATAATTTACATTTCAGCATTTATCAGACACTTCTTTACAAAGTGACTAATAGTACATTATACAGTTTAAGCCATTGTGGGTTAAGGGCCTTGCTCAAAGGCCCAATAGTGGCAACCTTTCACTTACTGGTTCAGTACCTTAAAAATAGGCTACAACTACCATGACGATAAATGCTAATGAACTTATATGTCACAGTCAACAAACCAAGTCAGAACAAGTATAGAGTGTGTTTTATCTGAAGTAAAACCTACTGCAAATGAGCATTCATGTAATGTAGTGGGATTTTCCTTTGCACATCACCATAGAGATTCTGAACTCTCCGGTTCAAATCTTGGAATTGCTGGATGTCAGTGCTGGTCCCAAATGTGGATCAATTGAATGGTTGTGTCAGGAAGGGCATTCGGCATAAAAACTATGCTAAATAAATAATGCAGACCAATATCTGCTTTGGTGACCCCTAACTGGAACAGCTGAAGGAATTTACACAAAGCCTGCTACAAATAATGTCATAACTGAGACGACACTTGATTTGCACTTGAACACATACCTATTCAGTGGATTTAATTTAGAAAAGTAGCTGCTACATTAGTTGTGTTAATCTATTTTTGTTTGATTGGTTTATTGTAAACAATTGGATGTTTGTAAAATTTGCTAATTTGAAGTGGTATTTAACTAATTTAACAGTTTTCTGCCCTGCACTAGTTGAGCAACACACCAAGTAAAGCTCATTTTCTGAACTTTCAAAATGTAACCTGTCAGTCTAAATGTGTTTGATTTTAGCTGTTTGTGGCATATTTGTACATCGGAGGATGAAAACATTTGAGGTCAGGTGATGCCCATGCTACCACGCCCATCTGCAAATCCGCCATTTTGGATACAACATTACTTTTTTCAATGGGAAGGGGGTCATGTGACCATCACATGCAGATGGTCACCATGGGTAAACATGGGCGTCACCCAGCCTCAAATGTTTTCTGCCTCTCATGTACTAATATGCCACAAACGGTAAGGTGATATCAGCAACCACTTACATTTTATCAGGGTGTATCCATACTTATAACCCACCCTGTATATCAGTCTAACTAGGTTGTTTTCCATTGATAGATTTATCCAGAGCAGCAGTGATGAAGCATTGGTGTACATTGGTGTAGAAAAAGCTGTGAACGCCTAATTGTTGTGGTTGTTCATGTTCAAGTTCCCAATTCCAAACTTTGGATTCTAGCTTCTAGCTACTACAGGTGGTGTATAAGTGTTACTACAGTTTCACTGCATTTTCTCACAAAGCTCCCCAACTTTGGAATAACCTTCTAGTCTCTGTTAGGGGTTCTGACACAATCTCAATATTTAAGTCTAGGTTAAAACATTTATTTACGCAGGCTTTTGATTAAGCCTGCAAACTAGGGGTGTGTGGCTTCGGTCCTGGTGTCTAGGATCTGGACGGTCTGATCATGTTTGTCGGATTCTTGCGGCTACATTTTTCCTTCTGGCTGCTTCTGATTTTACCTCCAGGGCTGGGGCTGTCCACCCAAATATAGTCAAAGGAGCAGATCTTGGAGGTTCTTGGTCATAGAAACTTGTGGCGATGAGGGATATTGGGTTGCCGTCTCTCTGTCTCTCCTGCCTGGTCACTCTGGTTTGATAACAGCAGATGAGGTGGGTGCTGATGTCCTGTGAAAGCCTTCATGACTTTGCCACCTGCTTGCTCTCCCTTTTAGTTATGCTGTAATAGCGTCGAAATAGAGTCGAAAGCTTCTCTCTACTCTGTTTACATTTGGAGATATCACTTTTTAACTAAATTTTCTGCATCCCGACTGACATGCCAACAACTGCTGCTCCTGATAGATGAGACGGGGCCAGGTGTGTTGCTCAAAGAACTTCTGAAACCCACAGCGGACTATTTAAGAAAACTGGACTGATTATATAAGAGCTCCTATTTATCCAGTTTTTGCAAGTTATAACTTTTAATCTTATGTAATTTAAGCTGTTGTTGAAGTATAAATCTGTGTGTATAATATTCTCCAGTCCACCCATGAAGGATGGGCCTTTGCTGAGTTCTGGTTCCAAGGTTTCTTCCTGTAATTTTAGGGAGTTTTTCCTTGCCACAGTCGCCCACTGGCTTGCTCAATGGGGTTTTTTTGGTTCTTGGTCTGGTGGTCCTAAATTCTGTAAAGCTGCTTTATTACAATGTCTATTGTAAAAAGCGCTATCCAAATAAATTTGACAATTTGACAATGATTAAGCTTTCACAGCTTTTTCTCTAAGGTACAGCAGTATGAGTGAATGGCATTGATAGACTGAATATCCGGGAGAGCAATGACTAGCGGTAGGAATGCAACGATTACTGAATGTCTGGGATGCAACGGTGGGTGAACTGTAGTAGTGGCCAGCGGCGCACCGGGAAACGAAGCTGAGTACTGACAGGGGTTTTGCTGGAGGAGGAGCATGGTGGAGAAAGTCCGATTCATATGGGTTGAGAGGAACTAAGTGACGGAGGTTACTGCAGTGGTAGCGTTGGGTAATGAGAACCACGTGATGGCAAGAAAATCCAACAGGACAGCGGATCTAAAGGCTCAGAGGAACAAGGAGGAACAGGCAAGGGAAAACAACAAAGCAGGCATTGTGTCAACCATGAGTGCAACCACTAGTCATAGCTTTGGAATTTTGACATGAAAAATCACTAAATTCGCCAGTGAGATTCTGCTGGAACTGGAGGCATATGAAGGCTGAGTAATCAGCAGCATGAATGAGCTGCAGATGTACTGGAGGCAGTGCCACTAGTAATGTTGCTAGGCAGTGGGAGATGCTCGCTCTTGAATTATATATAGCAGGGTGCCAGTTTGTGTAAGGGTGTGTGGAGGGGAATACTCTTTGCTGCCAGCTATTGCCCTGGGGTGTATCCGGGCTAAAGCAGCGCCACCGGTTGGCCGTGCAATCCGTGGAGGTGCAACTTTTAAGAATGGCTGACTGAGTGAGCCTCCACAGTTGGCGGCAACAGATGTGATGCCTCACCGACAGATGGTTTGCTTCTTCGGTGGGGAGAAAAAAAGGTTAGTAGACAAGGGATGCTTTGAATGAGGCTGGTGGCAGAGCACTGGAGCGAGTTTACTCCACCCATCCCAGAAACCCACTCCAGTGCATGGGATGATCTGCCACAATGCACCTTAGCACGACTTCAATCTCCTGGTTAGCACACTCGCATTGACCATTTGACTGTGTGCGGGTGGAACCTCGATGAGAGGCTAGCCATGACCCCCAGGGCTTTGCAGGAATGATGGGCAGAGGAACCAGAAGACTGGCAGGAGGCTGATGGGATGCCTTACCACGACAATGAACTCATGGGCATCGGCGGAGAGGGTAGGCCACCAGAAATGACAATAAGGATATCGTCTAAATAAACGAACACAAAAAGGTCTATGAAGTCACGTAGCACATCAGTAATAAGGGTCTGAAAAACTGCTGGGGCATTTGTGAGCCCGAATAAAAGAACCTGATATTTAAAGTGCCCCCGGGGGGTTAATTAGGTGAGGGGAAGAGGATACGTGTTTCTGACTGTTATTTGGTTAAGGCCCTGGTAGTCAATGCATGGTCTGAGGGACCCATCTTTCTTCTAAACAAGGAAAAATCCCACTCCGAGGGGAGAAGAAGAGGCCAGATGAGACTCTCAGGAAGATATTTTCCATTGCCTCCCTTTCAAGTCAGGCAGAGACATTGCAGAAGGATGTGTTCGGTCGGCCACAAAACTCTGAGCAGTCTTGGGGGGGTAGGTGTTTCTCTCCTGCCAGCATTCCATATCGATTAACTCCTGGAGGGTTTTGAGCTCTGTGTGAGTGGCCAGTTCATCGCAAAGATAACCTTTCACCTCCTGGCAAAATAAGGCATGTAGAGCGGCCTGATTCCAGCCAGTCTCCACGGCTAGGATATTAAATTCAACGGAGTGTTCCAACACTAAGCGCTTTCCCTGCTTCCCTGGGTGGCTGTATCATCGGTGTGATCGGTACGATCAAACACGGCTCAAAATCAGGTAAAAAATCTTAATATGAACACAACTGAGGGTCAAAAACTGATTGGGAGGCTTTGGCCCATGCGAAGGCTCTGTCTCAGAGAAGGCTGAGAATATGGGCAACTTTACTAGCCTCCGAGGAAAAAAGGGATGGGAAAAGACAGAAAACAAGGTTACACTAGAATAGAACCCCCCCTGCATTTATCTAGATCACCATGGTAGGGGTGGACAGTGAGACCCTCGGTAGGACCAGAGACTATTACCACGGAAGCAGGTGGCAATCCATTGGGGCCCGGCAAAAGTAATGGTGGTGGGCTATATTGCTATAGAGGTGCTCATGTTGGTCCAGTCTGGTGGTCTGGCAGCCCAACTGATGTTCAAGGTCCCAGTGTTCATCTGGGTGTGGGTTGGAGGGTTCCATGTTTGGCCGGACAGGATACGGTCAGGAACCCAAAGAATCAACTACACACACAGAAGGTATAATATTAAACCAGGTTCATTGAATATCAGTGAAATGAATGATGATAGTTCTGGTGCAGATAAAAATAAGGTAGCAAGAGGTATGTGATCCAGTAGAGAACAGGGTGACGGAGGTTACTGCAGCGGTAGCGTTGGGTAAGGAGAACTGCGTGATGGTGAGAAAATCCCGCAGGGCAGACTAAATTCTTCGGCGTGATACTGCTGGAACTAGATGCATATGAACGCTGAGTAATCAGCAGCGTGAATCAGCTGCAGGTGTACGGGAGGCGGTGCTAGGCTCTCGACTTCTGCGTTGTGGGATAAATCGTGTCTGTGCCTATTACAATGCAGTGCTCTGAGCTACCGTCTGTTTCTCAACACATTTTAGTTGCCTATTTCTTTAAATTAACAGACAAAATATTTCATTATAGTTCATTATACTGACACTATCATGAGTGACATCATCAACAAAGATTAATGAGCCTATCAGAGAAGCCATGCAAGCTCAAACCATGACATTTCCTCTGAGTGTTTCACAGATGAGCTCAGAAAATTTAGCCTTTCCATCACATTGGTGTAAGTTCATCTTTGTCTGATCAGTCCAAACATCTTTGTCCCTGAATTTCTGAAGGTTGTATCTGTACTTCTTGCCAACTCGTGGTTTGCATCTTTTGTTGAAGCCTCTCTACTTTTGTTCTGCTAAAAGTCGATTGTGATACCTTCACTCCTGCCCTCTGTAAGTTGTTGCTGGTCTCATGAATGTATGCACACCTGAAATGATACTGCCACAGGGGAATGCACGTTCTCATGTTCAAGTCACTTTCAGTACATCTGACCATGAATGTTAAATATGGCATACACTATGTTTTTGTATGTACACAACTTGAGGCCCCAGGTTTTAATGTGTATTACTCTTCTAACTATAAATGCAAAATCTGCCCAAATCCCAAAACCCAAATCTGAAACTAAGTGTAGACATTCAGAGCTACTTTTTGTCTAAAAATATGAAAGTACAAAAATATTCCCAATACTTAGTCAAGCAAACCAAAATATATCAGTTCAGGGGTTATCACACTACATATCTGTAACTAATTAAGTTATTCTACCACATATATTTTAAGAACCGAATTTGGATAGTATTCAATATCTCTCTCGCTCTCTCTCTCTCTCTCTCTGCATGCGAGGTAGAGCCACACGAGGAGCAGCGTGTGAGAGCAGTTGGCGTTTTGCCAATTTTTCGCTTTGAAAGTTTAGTTTTGTGTTTCAGGTGTGTTTGTGTGTGCGAACAGACACGTGTGCGATCAGGGGTGCACTAGTGTGAGAGGTTGTGTGTGCTTGGTGTGAGTATGGCCTGGAGTTCAGCAACGCAGAGGAGCACGCCGTTTGATAACCTGTCCAGGCAGAATGGAGTGAAGTTTGTGTGTAAGGCGAGTATTGAGGATTGTTGTCTGGCGTCATGGAATGTTGTGGGTCACGCAAACATCCTCTCTGCCTCTCATATGAGTGGTGTTTTTGAACACAGTGGAAAGAGCAAATAACCTGGGGCCTCATGTACGAAGACTTGCGTTGATTTCTTACTGAAACCTGGCGTACGGACAAATCCAGAAATTGGTGTACGCATAAAAAAATCTGGATGTATCAAACTGTGCGTACGACGGAATACACGCACATTTCTTGTGTACATCTCAATGAACGTGAAATTGAGCGCACATGAGAGAGTAGCTGACTCCGCCTGTGACACGCCCCCCTATAAATATGCAAATTTATTTTAATATGCCCGGCACCTGAGCAGTTTCCCTCTGATTTATCCAAAATAATGTCTAAACGGGGAAAGAAGCGGAATTTTACGGAATGTGAGGTGGAGACGCTTCTTAATGAGGTAGAAGGGCGGAAAAAATATGTGTTTGGCACGCTTTCCGCTGGCATTACGGCAAAGCGCAAAAGGTCGGAGTGGGACAGCGTGTGTAATGCTTTGAATGCTGTGGGGTCAGAACAACGCACAACCGCAGAAATAAACAAAAAGTGGTCAGACATTAAAGTAGATGTGAAGCGGAGGCTGAGTGCACATCGCCAGAGTGTGACCCAAACAGGCGG
>JAYDZF010000013.1:8303953-8319531 GCA_034509105.1 Microcambeva barbata
TGCATGCACTCAGCCCAATTAAGGCTGCACGCCACATAAGCCCTTCAGGGGAGGTGATCTGTAAAGCCAACCACGCCAGAAGCCGAACTGCGGTGGTCGGTACCGTTACATTCTTCAGCTTTTAGAATTACTTGTTTAGTAATGTTTGTTGGAAAGGCTGCATAACTTAAAATTAAAATTCTACTCCAGTCACAATAAGACTAAAGTCATTCTTTAAGAGGTAAAACTGCTTAATACTTACGAATGAACTTCTACATAATAGCAAACAGTCTTTTTTAACCAGTTCATCAATTCCAATCAACCATTTCCACTTTAACAAACCCATCAGATGATCACTCTTGTAAAAATCCTACAAGTGAAGACAAGTGATCCAAAAGCAACAAGCAGTAAAACAAACTTGAAAAAGCATTTTGTAATGCTGGGGAGGGAAATGCTATGTAAGCAATTGCTCCCGTTACAGTATTATACTACAAATTATACAAAATAATACAAGCAAGCTTACCCCCATTCCACAACATGTGATTCATAATCCCAGTACTCCCTAGGTCTCTGTGTGTTTACATCTGTGTGAACCCCAGATTGGCTGGAGATGGGACCAGACATAATAACGATTTGCTTCGTCAGTCCTATAGAAAAAAAAAACAAATACAGTTGAATCCGGTTAATCGGACCACATAGGGATGCGATTGTTTTGGTCCTAATAACCTTCTGGTCCGATTACACGAACTTGCCTTATGTTACAAGATGGGACGCACTATAATTTATGTAACATATTAAATGTTTACTAAACCTATATTGTGCGCCATATACGTACTTAACCCACTACAATTGTGTTTGTTTATCAATTGCGATGTGTTTACGAGTGACTGCAAATGATTTTAAGAACCACGTGCCAAATTTCTGTTTTGTGTACAAAATGTAATGGACAGTTTAGCTCAGATTAATTCTGATACACGATGTTCTGTCGATTTGTCCTACTGAGCATGCTATTCTTGATTTAATACAGTTGGATACATGATTGTCTAATGATGTGTATTAACGTTTCGTTTAACTACATGTATACATGTTTTTTTTTCATGAATCTAGGAAAGTGTTTTTTGTGCTTAATACTAAAACAATGTTGTTTAAGTTTTCTTGCAATAATATATTTGTTAAAATTGTTGTTATAGCAAAATATTATGTTTTAATATATTGTTTACAGTGGAGCAGAAAGTATTTACCAAACCACTGATTGTGCAAGTTCTACTTAGAAAGATGAGAGAGGTCTGTAATTTTCTTCAAAGGTACACTTCAACTATGAGAGACAAAATGAGGGATGAAAATCCAGGAAATCACATTGTAAGATTTTTTAAAGAATTTATTTGTAAATTATGAAAGGAAATAATTATTTGGTCACCCACAAACAAGCAATATTCTGTACCTGTAACATCTTCTTTAAGAATCTCTTCTGTCCTCCCCTCAAGACACATGTCCACAGCCTCAAATAGTCAGACTCCAAGCTCAACCATGGTCAAGACCAAAGAGCTTTTTAATGACACCAGGAAGACCATTTTAGACCTGCACCAGGCTGGGCAGAGTGAATCTTAATATTAAACAACTTTGTAAGGTTTCTTTTCATCACCTTAGAAACATTGCCAAACTTCGTCCTACTCTCACCGTTTCAGACGCTGAAAAGCTGGTCCACGCATTTGTTTCTTCAAGACTGGATTACTGTAATGCACTTTTTATTGGAATCACGAACATGAGTCTTCAGAGACTACAGTACATTAAAAATTGTGCTGCTCGAATTTTGATGAGATTACGAAAATATGAACATATTACACCGGTTCTTCAATCACTTCATTGGCTTCCTGTTTCTGTCAGAATTGAATACAAGGTTTCCCTCCTTGCTTATCAGTGTATACATGGAAATGCTCCTCCATATTTAAAAGAACTTCTTATCCCGCAAACCGCAACAAGATCCCTTCGCTCTGTAAATTCAAAATGTTTCATCCTTCCTAGAACAAAGCTAAGCACCATGGGTGATAGAGCTTTTTGCTCTGCTGCAACTCGCCTGTGGAATGCTTTACCTGACAAGTTGAGAGCTCCTCAGGAAATAGAAAGTTTTAAAAATGGACTTAAAATGTTTCTTTTTAAAATAACCTATAAATGTTAATTAACTGGTGGTTTATATTGTTTTAATTTTTATATTTATATGTAGCACTTTGGGATTTGTGTCCAAACGTAAAGTGCATTACAAATAAAATGTATTATTATTATTATAATCTACAGTAGTCAAGTAAGTTGGTGTGAATAAATCAGCTGTGGGAGCAATTGTAAGAAAATGGAAGACATACAAGACATACAATCTCCCTCGATCTGTGACCCCATGCAAGATCTCATCTTGTGGGGTCAAAATGATCATGAGAATGTGAGCAAAAATCTCATAATTACACAGGGACCTGATGAATTGTTGCGCTACATGAAGATGGCCGAGGCTACAACATTGCCAACACCCTGAAACTAAGCTGCAGCACAGTGGGCAAGATCATCCAGTGTTTTAAAAGAGCAGAGTCCACTCAGAACAGACCTTGCATGTCGTCCAAAGAAGCTGAGTGCACATGCTCAGCGTCCCATCCAAATGCTGTCTTTGAAAGATAGGCACAGAAGTGCTGTCAACATTGCTGCAGAGATTGAAGAGGTGAGGGGAGTAAGCCTGTCAGTGCTTAGACCATACGCCGCACACTACATCAAATTGGTCTGCATGGCTGTCACCCCAGAAGGAAGCATCTGC
The DNA here is from genome assembly GCA_034509105.1 of Microcambeva barbata. Lineage (NCBI taxonomy): Eukaryota > Metazoa > Chordata > Actinopteri > Siluriformes > Trichomycteridae > Microcambeva > Microcambeva barbata. Next base: position 8,306,727 of record JAYDZF010000013.1, read on the forward strand.
TGAAATATGTACACAAGAAAGCCCACAAACAGTTTCCTGAAGACATGTCAACAAAGGATATGGATTACTGGAACCATGTCATATGGTCTGATGAGACTAAGATTAATTTGTTTGGTTCAGAAGGTCTAAAGCATGTGTGGTGGCAATCAGGTGAGGAGTACAAAGAAAAGTGTGTCATGCCTACAGTCAAGCATGGTGGTGGGAATGTCATGATCTGGGGCTGCATGAGTACAGCAGGTGTTGGGGAGTTACATTTCATTGAGGGACACATGAACTCCAATATGTACTGTGAAATACTGAAGCAGAGCACAATCCCCTCCCTCCAGAAACTGAGTCGCAGGGCAGTGTTCCAGCATGATAATGACCCCAAACACACCTAAGAAGACCATTGCTTTACTGAAGAGGCTGAGGTTAAAGATGAAGGACTGGCTCAGCATGTCTGCAGACCTAAACCCAATAGAACATCTTTGGGGCATCCTCAAACAGAAAGTCTCGAATATCCCCCAGCTCTGTGATGTCGTCATGGAGGAGTGGAAAAGCATTCCAGTGGCAACCTGTGAAGCTCTGGTAAACTCCATGCCCAAGATAGTTAAGACAGTTCTGGAAAATAATGGTGGTCACACAAAATATTGACACTTCAGGAACTTTCACTAAGGGGGATACTCACTTTCTTGCAGTTGGTTTAGACATTAATGGCCATATATTGAGTTATTTTGAGGGAAATTTAAACTGTAAGCTGCACACAATACTTTTCATAGTGCCAAAGTGTCATTTTGTCAGTGTTATCCTGTGAAAAGACCAAGTGTGTTAACACTGGACGTGCTACACCAGTCAATGTATAATGCAGCGTAAGTCTGCCATTATATTAAGTGTACCATCACATGAAGTGTATCTGTTCATACCATTACCTGGTAAAATCGACGTAATCTCTTTAATACATCACTTCATCTCACTGATCTGATCACTTTTGCACTTTAGCTTTAATATATGTACTCTGCACAATTACAATACAATTTAATCTATATTTTTGAAAGCTCAGATAATTTTGCAAACCACTATTGATTTTTAAAAAAAATCTGTACCTAAACATCTGAATGCAGATATAGACATTAAGTCAGAGAAAAATGTTTGTTCAGCCCATGTTTGATGTCAACAAGCTCTGTTTAAAGGGCAGCTAGCTATCTATCTAACTAACTACTCTCATATCTACTGAAGAGAAAAGTGACTGTAATAAACACAGATAGCGAGGCAGTCAAGCAAATCAGAAACAGTAGTGTAATGTAAGTAGCTAGCTAAGTTAGTTGATTATTAAATATAATTTCAAATTAACACCACGTCTGGCTTGCATGTTCTTACCTAATACTGCCAACAAGTGAGTTGCTTAATCTGTTTAACCAAGTAAAGCACACAACACCCTGACTGCTTAAACAAATTATTGCACGTTACTTCAGTACGTGTTAGCTTGCTAGCCTAACTAGCTACATGGTCATATTTTGTGCAAATTAAGACTTCTACTAAAACCTCACAGATCGTTTGTGCTTTGCTAACATTTTACTCATTTACATTTTTTCATCAAACGCCTAGTTAGCTAAATATTCTAAGCAGACAGCATACCTTACCTCCTGTATAAATATAGCGGCACTAATAGTCAGAAGACTAACAGGTTTAGCTTGAGAACAGAGATAAAGTAGTCCTCCCTTCGTGTGGGGGTGCTAACACTATTTACCATGACATAGAAAATGGGTTAAGCAAGTGAACGTCTTAACTTATAGTAATCAAGATTCATTCAAATTTTATTAGAATTGTTAATATTTGCCCAATTATTTCTCTATTTTGGTTCTTAAGGAATGTTTCGTTCTAGTGTATATTTTTAACAAGTTGACAATCACAATAAAGGAACTAGAAATGTTATTTCAAATAATGGAAATGTTTCTACATTAATGTTGCCTAGTCACACCCTGGTTGACCTAGTAACAAGCCAAAATTGTGTGGAGTTAATGGAATCTCATGCATATACATCGCAGCTCCCTGATGCCAGCAAGTCAGTAAAAAACAGTTAGAATTTTACATGTCTACAAATATTTTTTTTCCAACTACACCACTTTTTTTTAATTTGTATATGGAAAGTTTTCACATCCTTGGACAAAAAAGGCGTAAAATTACAAAGGGTACAATGGTTATTGGTTTCTAAAGCATTTTAGCAACAATGCATTACAGAAAAATAAAACATATAGAATATAATATTCATATACCAGTGTATGGATTTATCAAATACTAAACATATCTAAGAACACATGCCTGATGGCTGCATTTGTAGTTTTCAATTTACAGTCTTCAGTAATCAAGTGTTACTAGTATTTACTAAACTCTTAACATTACAAAACATCATTCATTTTTTGGGAAGGTTAAAATACCTAAGAACAGAAAACATGGCTTAACATACTAAGACAATGAAAGGAATTAAGGTTTAGTGTTACATAGCAGCTGTTTTCATACACTGTTTTTTTCTTAATGTAGGTAGAAAAACACTTGATGTAAAATCATAACATTCCTTTTGAGCACAATTTTGTATTTTTGACTTCAACTAATTTCAGCTGTGTAATTCATTTTGTCACTTAACATGTTCAAATTGAAGGCAACTGAGGACAAATGACTGCAGTCCATGGTCATTCCAGTGCCCCAATTTATTACACCATTATGAACAAGTGGAGTAAAATAAAAGGATAGTGTTTACTGGACAACTCATGGTGTTGAGATCTGAGCAAATTCTGCAATAGGAAGCCCTCCTAGTTTTTTTGGGTTTCTCAATCAAGCATTGTACAATATAACATGTGCTATTATGCTGACAGTGTTAACAAAATGATGACTGTATATAATGTACAACTCTCCTTATAAGTAGACACCCAGCTTTGATCTAGCTTGCGAGTAGGTAGGTTCACAGTGTAGCTTAGTGGAATGTAAAATAAGATATGATATTTTACCTACAATGTGACACATGAGAACTACAAGTCTGATTATAAATCCTGTCTGGAATGTGCAGGTAATTTTAAAAAGGCAAATGCACCAAAGCCAGTTTCTGATAGCAGGTGGAGTGGGGATAGGTTGTCAAATGTATTTCTACATGACATAATTTGTTTAAAATGTTTTCCTAATACCTTGTTTATTAAAATATTAAATTTTTTCATATGCCATAAAGTTCAAATCTTGGCATTGTCACCAGTCAGCGAGATGTTGTGGCCACGGGTAGCAGTTGGTCCAGTGTTCAACCTTGCTCCACAATATGGGGAGTCTTCTTTCTGAGGGTTGTAAATTTGGGTATTCAATCATGACCTTTCCCAAAAAATGCACTAGACTGAAATGTGTCCAAGTGCGTCCATGCATACACATATAAACCTGACCTTACAAACTTTCAATGCATTTACTTGTGAATCCATAATCCACAACACTGAGGTTAGTTATTCTTTTGCACTTAGAGAGATCCTTTTAGTCTGCAGACAGAGAACTCCTTTGAGAACAGAACAGTCCTGAATACCAGAGTGAAAATCGTGTGAGATGTAACCCTACTACAGAGGACTATTTTCCTCATCAGCACTTTAACCTCTGTTCGGCTCAAGAGGGGCCCCGAGCAGAGCTTGAGCACCCATACAAATACAGGAAATGTAAAACCCAGATGGGTAGACTTCCTGTCCTGCCTGTAGACAGCCCATTCACTTCTTTTGGTATTTGATTGTTCTGATAAATGTCTAAAGACCTAAGAGATTATATGACCACAACGGATGCAGACTCGGTAAAAACATACAAAGGTATTAGTCTTACAAGCAAGTGCATGAAAAGAGCCAGGGTTTCTACCAATTCCTATGACAGGTGTTTATTGGTTGACCTTGAGTGATCTCTTTCTGGTTTCCAGCTCATGATATAGTTGCAGTTGAATTTCAGTATGTACCATTTTTTATTTGTGTTATGTCATCATGTAAATCATAGAAGCCTTCCAGTATTATTATATATGTATTATATTTCTTATTGTCAAAACCTAAAAATTATGGAAAAACATTTCACAACAATGAAAGTAATACTTAAACTAAACTATACAACCCCAAACCACAGGGACAAATAGGAAAAAAACCAAATAAAAGTGGAATGTTTTTATCTAGATGTGACTCATGTTTCCCCGCAGAACCTATTTTGAACCTATTGTGATACCTATTGAACATGATTGTTAGATTCACTAAATAGAATTAGCTTAGAATTCAAGGAAAAGTTTAACCTCAGTCTCATTAAACCACTATGTATTTTTCTAATGTTTAAGGAATATTTGTTTTGTTTTGCTTTTTTTCAAATTAGGATTTTAACACATTTTAGAGTAATAGTAAATCCTGACTTCTACAGTTGTACCATTTTAAGTATTTCCCCTCTGACTGAGTTTACAAGGGCAGCCTAACCTACCTACCTACTGACCGACCTATCTACGTACCTAACGACCTACCTACCGACCAACCGACCTATCTACCTACCTACCTACCAACCTACCTACCTACCTTAAAGATACTTGGTTTTCAGTACCTTCAAGATATTTTGCATTGTTTGTTCTTTAGACAGCCTTTGCCACAGTGACTTCACAAATATCAGACTGTTATTCTTGTTATTAACAAATTTTAGGTAAATCTGAAACTTAGCACAATTATTTAGGTAATACAGGCTGGTATGATTGACTAGAAAAATGTTACCAGTGATTCCATAATTTTTCCGTAGTCTATATGGCCATTAATCCTTATTTACTACAAAGCCTAAAAAACAAGTCAGAAATGTACACCACCACCGAGTAAAACTTCTACATATCGTCTGCCAGGTTGATATTGATGGGATACAATTTCTTTGAAAAACTGCCCTCTGTGACCCAGAGAACTTCCCCATTTACGTGCATTTTGTTCAGCATGAAAACTACACTGGTCTTTCAGGAGACTGGACACTTTCACATAGTTCAGCAAGCAGGTTAAGGCACACTGTTCAAAGTTTGCCGTCATCAACCCCACCAGTCATCTCAGAGCACAGCCACTTTGATACCTGGCACCAGCTTTTACCTCAGAAGAGAATTAAGATTCCACAGCCACCCCTGCAGTTTTAAAATTAAAACAAGGCTTTCTTTAACCTTTTCAGTTGTGAAGCAAGTGACGCAACAGATAATCTTAATGATGATAAAACAACAAAAGGTTTATTGAAAGATTTACCTTTAGGAAAAGGCAATGGAGAAAAAAATACTTAAAATGCAGGAACGAGAGTGATATAGGAATCCTTACATTAAGCCAAGCAATTAATGTAATTTGGTATGAGTCTGTTTGCCCTTTTTCCTTCTTTCACAGGGGCCCACCCCTTCAACATTTGCAGTGTCCTTTGGTTGCTTATATATGCCTGGATATCTGGTGATTCCTCAGACGGAGTGAAAGTGCAATTTTAAGCCTTGTACATTGTGCCACATCCAGGCATCAACCACCAAACATGTTCACCAGGTAAGAAGACACCTTAAATGACTTTGATTAATGTTATCTTTGCAAATATTCATAGTGCACAAATCATATTTTAAATAAATATAAAGCCTTATGCTTCATTAAAAAATGCATACATTTTTGAAAGGTGATCAAATGAATTTATGTTGCTTGTTTAAAGTAAAATATTTCAACAATCAAAATTAGTTTAGTAAAAGCATCGGTCTCTGCTTATTGCAGGTAAACAGCAATAGCACCAAATGGCCCAGATGCAAATCTAATGTTAGAAAAAGGATAATGATAACTTTGACTATTTTGAAAATCCAGGAACATGATCATCTTCTGCACACTAGCAGTGCTGTTGGCTGAAGCTGACTGTGATGCAGGTAAGTGCATTTCAGTCTAACCAACTCTCTGTATTATTATAAACTGTATTACACCAAACAGCATTCAAATAGATTATGTAATTTTACCTCTAAGAATTTATATAATTCCAAAAGGTGATTGTATCATAAAAACCAACAATTTCGTTAATCGTGTTTTCTTGTTATTTGTTAAAGCTTAGATTGAGACTTCTTTAACAGATTTACTAAAGGACATATTATACTACCAAACTAAATTTGTTTGTTATTGGACTGAATAATGATACACAAATTGGCAAATTGGTTGAATCATTAATAGTGAAAACATGTATGTTGTTTTTTTTAAGAGAAAAAGATGGCAATGTTTTTGTTTTATTGTTAATATTTTAACAAACACCAACTTGTGAACCCTTCATTGGGGGCTAATAAATGATTATCTTGACATAAGTAATTTTGTTATTATTTATGAATTTTTATTTACATACTTACGTATATTATAATTTGGTAATTAGGTGAATTCATTAAAAGGCAGTAATATTCAAAATAGATGTAAGTTGCATGTAACAGTAATTAATTTACGTTTTTGTGTTATTACTTTTTAGTTAATATGGGTCTTCAAGCCATGTCTACAGGTATGCCTGTAATACACTTTATTTTATTTTAATTTAATGTATTTCATTTATTGTATTTATTAAGTTCAATTAAACGTTGTAACTGAAGTATATCTGCACACATTCCCTCAGATCAGGATTCCACTTCCAGTGAGGCTCCAACTGGTGAGTCTATGAATCTACGCTGTGCTGTGTTGGCATGCCACAGACTACATCATGTTTATGCTAGTAAATCTAAGTTGTGTCCTTCATGATTATCTTTTCAGAAAGCATAAACTATATATCACCTTATCAGCTCAATGGTGAGTCTTCCATACTAAGCTGTTACGCATTTCAAATTATTTTAGGTTCAAACTATTAATTTCTTTAAGAAAAATATTTAAGCATTACTTTGAAGACCTTTGATGACGTGTGACTGAAGGCTGACATCTAGTGGAGACCGTCAGCTCTACATTCCCACGTTACGCTTCAAGTCAAAATTGCAAAACATTTTAAAACTTTTTTTAGTATCGTGGCTGATAATAAAGTGCTCAGACTTATAATGATCGATTTCAATTGCATTTAGTATGATACAGTGAAAACATTTATTGGATTTGAGGTTTATTAAGAACATTTAAAACAAATGAAATTTTGGTAAACTTCATTTAAATTTTGAAATATATTTAGGTAGTGTGTGTGTGGGGTGGTCTGATTGTATTATTTTTGTTGTTCTTTTATTTTTTTATTTATTATTTCTTCTATCATTAATTATTTAATTAGGTTAATTGCCTTAAAACTGTTATGTAATTTTTTTACAATAGGGGAGCTGCATAATGGATCTACTACAGGTAGATACAAAGTTTCTAACTCTCTTTCTCTCTTTTGAGCCAGACAAATAAATGAAAAAACAAATGGAAATGAAAAATGTTGTTTAATATCAAGTATTACAATTGTTAATTGCAATGTGTTGTTTTAATGAAGATGCAAGCAGCACAAGTGCAGAAGCAGGTCAGACTACTGGTGAGTAAAATACTTTTTATAAAATGAAATAAATAATAAAAATATTAAACATATTTTACCAGGATCTAAAGTAAAGAGAACTTACCATAATTTTATTGCATTATTTTAAGGACTCCAAGTTAATGATAAAACACCAGCTGGTAAGTTTATTTATTTATTTATTAGTATTTGTAATTAGTATTTGCCTTATCCTCATGGATCTAGCATATATATAATAGTAGCATGAAAAAACTATAAAGTAAAGTGAATAGTGAAATTTGAATTTTTATGAGGTAGATAGTGCACAGATTTGTGTGGCTCAGTATTTCCTGAAGTCATCCATGAGTGTTAGGAGTTCAACAATCTGATGGCTTGGGGGGGAAACTGTTACAGAACCTGGTGGTCCTGCACCGAATGCTCCTGAATCTTTTTCCAGTGGCCAGCAGGGAAAACAGTCCACAGTGGGGATGTGAGGGATATGCAGTGCACTGATGTGTACTATAGTGGAGCATGATTGTACGCCTCCCCACTCCCCGATGCCCTGTGCTCATTATCTTAATAATCTTAATTTTAAAGAAAAGTGCACTTGTAAAGTACAATGGCTCACCCATTTCGACTATTTTGGGCGTGCTTCATATTTCATATTTAAACTTCTGCACTCGGGCAAGGGTTGAAATAAATAATCAAACTATTAAACATATTTTACCAGGATCTAAAGTAAAGTGAACTTACCATAATTTTATTGCATTATTTTAAGGACTACAAGTTAAAGATAAAACACCAGCTGGTAAGTATATTTTTTATTTGATTTTAATTCAGATTTAAACACTTTTTTGAGTAAGCATTCATTGCCATTTTGCAGATGGCTCCAAATTAAGCACTGAAGAACAAGAAGGTAAACAGGCACTCACATTTCTTAAAACAATGTAGACAATAAATAAATGGCAAAATACTAATTGTTTAAAATAAAGATTTTAACAATATTTTCTTCCAGAGAATGAAAGTCCAGAATCAGAGGAAGTGGTGAGGGCAGCTCCAGTGCAGCGTGCTAAAACCAAATCTGCGACTCAGCGCAAGCGCAGCAAGTCTGTTCTGGCCTCCAAGAAGAGATCAAGAACCAGTAGGCCTTAAAGACTTCTTGAAATTACAAACAGGAAAGATGCACTGCTAATGCAAATGCATTCTAAAAAGAAAATAAGAAAGAAATTCTGTGTTGTTTTATTTCAATGATAAGATTTTGATGTGATGTACTGTGTTGTTTTTGTTTTGTTTGTTTTGATTGTTTGTTGTGGACATGGCATTCTGCATAGAGATTACAGTGCATTACAATGTTACAAAATGTGGGTTAGTCAGTCAGTGTTTTATTCATAAACAAGACATCCCCATAATAAAACATGCTCTTCAATTAATTGGTAAAATAAATGCAAAATATGAAATGTATGTAATTATCTGCAATTTTGCGATTTTACTGGTTCTTTCTACCAACTTTAAAGTGAAATCTTTCTGTTTAAAATAGTTTAAAATGCATATTTGTCATTGTTCACATTTTTATAGAAACATTATTTATCATTATAACATATCTATTATATAAAAAAATATCAAGTGTTGTTCTTTTTAGGTTTTGTTAAAAGCAAATAAAACAAAATCAAACAGAATGACATATAATTGTATTATCTTACCCTTTTGTATGAAGTTTTTGTGTGTGTATGTGTGTGTGTGTGTGTGTGTGAGAGAGAGAGAGAGAGAGATTTATTTTTGTATTGGTGTTTACATTTGGACAGAAATGTTGTATCACCACCTATTTAAACTGAGTATTGTTTAGAAGCAAATTCAGTAGACAAAGATTTTGCAACTTGTCAAAAAATGTCAAAGCACACAGAAACATCCTGAATGGGGAACAATTCAGTTTCTCGAAGAACTTGACTGCATGTTTTTGAAATGTGGGAGAAAACCGGAGCTCCCAGAGGACACATGCAGACACAGTGAAAAAATGCAAACTCGCATAAAGTATGCAAACACACAGAAAGTACTCTCTCATCAAACCCAGGATCCTCTTGTGAAGCAACAGTGCAACCCATCTATTGGTACATCTTGGCATTTTCTTCCCATTTATTTATTCTTAGTAATAGTAGTAGTTTTAATGATTTTCAATGTGTTCATTTAGTATTTCATTGTTTATCCACATCTGTATTCTGGTCAGGGTCAAAGTGGATGCATTCCACAGACCAAATGCTAGGAAATTCCTAAACACGTCAACACTCCATCACAGAGATATTCCTTGTAATCAGTATTTGCCTTATCCTCATGGTTCTAGCAGACATAACAATCTTACCCGTTTACTTACTTACTTACACAGAAGTACATTCATTTAGCACCTTTCAAAGTAAGGTAAACAGGTAATACATAAACTGGACTACTTTAAGAAAACCCATGCAGACAACAGTTGCACAGCAGGTCCATGGGCTATTTTTCTTCTAAGGGCATACTCACACTCGGAACACTTTTCCTGTACTATACTGGAGAATGATTGTGCGCCTCCCCACTCCCCCGATGCCTGTGCTCATTATCTTTAATAATCCAGGCCTGGGAATGCACTTTGATTTTAAAGAAAAGTCAACTTGCACAGTACAATGGCTCACCCATTTCTACTATTTTGGGAGTGCTTCATATATAATTTTTGCTGTCATGTTTAACTTCTGGACTCGGGTAAGGGTTGTGCTCCAGTCCAAATGAACTGTGCTCCAGCCCACCCCCTCAAGCAGGCCCGAGCATGGCTCACACTGTACTAGTGTGAGCATACCCTAGCATATAAATAACAATGTAGCTGTAGGCTTTGTCGGTTAAAGCGTCATAGTGTTACAGTGCATTGTTGTCCACATAATCTGTAAAAAGCTGTAACTTTATAAAATTGTGTAAGATATCACAAAGCCTCTATACTAATCTCCCTCACAATATATGCCAGTGTCTCACTGCCATCACCATCCTGTTTGCTAAAGGTCAGGTCTTTCTCTTATACTAAAGCTGATAGTCCCCAGAACTCTCCTTTGTCTCTCATGAGACCATATAGTAGTTCAGACCACACAATGTGTGCTGAGTACACTACTAGTTTGTGGTGGGTCCATTTGATGAAACCCAAATCCTTAGAATTTATTAAAGCATTGGGTTATATGGCCCAAGTGTGTCATTGTATGACACAAAAGCCGTAGGTATTAAACTACAAAGGTTCATTTTACATCAGATTCCACTTTATTGTAATAAAACCTCAAAAATGCAATGTTTGTTAAATTTATTTGATTGCAGACAGTTAAAACCCAATATGTTAAGTGTAGTGTGGTCAACTTCATTTAATTTGTTAAGAATTTCAGGCTTGCAACTCATTTAAAAAAGTTGGTACTGGGGCTATTTATGGTGAGTGATAAGATGGAATATATTTTTAGGAAATAGTCTTTGATGCACAGAGATGGCCAGACGATCTCCACTTTCTTGACAAACGTGAGAAAAGTATTGAAATGTTTAAAAACAAAAATTGGAAGGAATTTGCATATTTCTCCATATTTCTACAGTACAAAATATAATTAAACAATCAGGAATCAGGAGGAATTTCACTCTAAAAGCTAAGGGTGCCAGCTAAACTGAATGCCCATGATTTTTGGATCCCTCTTATAGCAAGACCTTGCCTGAAATTCGAGAATGGATTAACAAATGAAATTAAGTTGACCAAACAAAACATGAAATTTTATTTTTATCATGTCTGTTATCAAATAAAATGTTTTATGTTTTCCATAAATTTCCATTGAAAGCCCATTAAAATATCTCTAACTTTTTGTGAGTAGTGACCACACTAATAAGATCCTTTAGGATTCAAATGCTTTTATAAGTTCTTTATCCATTAACACATTTTTTTGTTTAAGAGTTTCCATATATATGGTCAAAAAGGATAGCATGTTTTAAGTGGATGAGTTGTAAGCATTTTATCAAAAATAAACTAGAAACCAGTGATGAATGACCTGCAGAGAGCTGGGACCAAAGTAACAAAGGCTAGCATCAGTAACACACCACGCCGAGAGGGACTCAAATCCTGCAGTGCCAGGCGTGTCCCCCAGCTTAAGCCAGTTCATGTCCAGGCCTGTCTGAAGCTTGCCAGATAGCATATGGATGATCCAGAAGAGGACTGGGAGACTACCATGTGGTCAGATGAAACCAAAATAGAACTTTTGGTAAAAACTCAATTGTGTTTGGCAAAAGAAGAATGCTGTGAAGCATGGGGGTGAAAACATCTTGCTGTTTTTGTTAAAGGAGCTTTCTTTGTTAAGGGAAGAATGAACGAGGCCGTATATCAAGAGTTTTTAAGCCAAAACCTCCTTCTATCAGTGAGAGCATTGAAGATGGAATGTGGCCTGGTCATCCAGCATGACAATGTATCCAAACACACTGCTCGGGTCTATAAAGGAGGGCTCCGTAAAAAGCATTTCAAGGACCTGGAGTGGCCTAGACAGTCTCCAGACCTCAACCACAGGGACAATTAGTGGAGGGAGATCTGCATGGAGGAAGGGGCCAAGAGACTTACATTTGCCCTCTGTCATTGCCAACAAAGGTTATTTTACTGAGTTCATCTTTTATTATTCACCAAATTCTTATGTTCCACCATAATTTACAAATAAATTCTTTAAAATTACTACAATGTGATTTCCTGAATTTCCTGTCATTTTGTCTCTCATCGTTAAGGTGTACCTTTGATGAAAATTACAGACCTCTCTCATCTGTCTAAGTAGAAGAACCTCTGCTTTGTCACTTGGTGCTCAAGACTGAGTTGATTCTTCAAACAACTGTGAATGATGAAAATACCCTGTACCAAGTGTGATTGTGAAATGTGATTGAAACACAGATTTGACACAGATTAAATACAAAAACACAGAAATTTACAAAAATACATACAAGTCAACTCCCTTTTTTTACTGTAAAAAACATTTTAATGTAAAGCGATTGTGGACACCCCTATTGTGGACTACCATTTTTAATCACCACAGTGCTAGAAGCAACTGAGAACCATAATCAACTAATTAATTCTTGAGCACCATCAAGGAAAGGATAAGAATTTGATGAGCATATGTGGTCAGATGATTTCTAGTTTATCCACAATTGTGTGTATTAGATTGTTTAAAAACAGTTTACTTGGAAAGGAATTTGCATATTTAAGTCAAGTCAAGTCAATTTATTTGTATAGGACATCAGCGCCCACCTCACCTGCTGTCATCAAACCAGAGTGATCAGACAGGAGAAACAGAGCGACAGCAACTCAACATCCCTGATCACCACAAGTTTCTATGACCAAGAACCTCCAAGCTCTCCTCCTTTGTCTATATTTGGGTGGACA
>JAYDZF010000013.1:8348041-8372796 GCA_034509105.1 Microcambeva barbata
TTAACACCAGTTTTTCTCTTTTCTCTTGCTATCTTAGGCCCTACAGGACATCCAGTTTTTTATATAGTTTACACAATCTTCAAGCTTGCTGATTGTGTTTGTGTCGTTAGGTTTGGCTGATATATACAGCTGTGTGTCATCTGCCTAACAGTGAAAATTAATAGGATATATAGGAATAATTTCTCCTAAAGGAAGCATATAGAGTGTAAATAAGAGAGGTCCCAAAGTTGACCCATGTGGAACACCATATTTTACATTTGTGGTTTCTGAGCATTTATTATTAACATGGACAAATTGAGAGCGGTCATTTAAGACCTACTGTATTTTCTAGCCTATCAGGTAAAATGTTATGATCAACAGTGTCAAATGCTGTGCTAAGATCAACACACCCATTATCCATTAAAACCCTTATTAATGCTGTTTCAGTACTGTGGTTGGGTCTTAATCCTGACTGTTTTCATGTAAATAAGAACATAGCTGTTTAAAAACTACTTTTTCCAGAATCCTGGAGACAAATGGGAGGTTTGGAATTCGCATATAATTAGACAGAATTTGTGGATCAAGATAAGGTTTTTGTATCAAAGGTTTAATAACAGCCCATTTGAACAATTTGGATACATGAAGTGATGCATTTATTAAAGTAAGTAAAGGCTTTATAATGTCTGGAAGTAAATCTTTCAGACAACAAGTTGGAACTGGGTCAAGTAAACATGACGATGATTTTGACTTATCTAATTAGCGCAAATAATGGGAAATTGGATTCAAAGAATGTAGTTGATTTACCTTGTTAGATAAGGCATTATTATCACTTATGCTGCTCAAACTGAATTGATAATCAACATTGAAAAGTGACTTTAAAATTGTATTTTTTCTAACTTTAACATTAAATAATTTTAAAAACTCCGGGTGGTATATTAGTTTCTGTTTCACTAGCATTTTTGGTTAGTTTAGTCTCGAAAAGGAATCTAGTATTATTTATATTTCTCTCTATTAAGGAAAAAAGTATAATGTTTTAGCTTGCAAAACTATCTTGGGTTTAATGTCTTGGGTTTACTATGGTTTCTGCAACTGTTCCTTTTATGTCACAGAATGATTGAAACACATACATTCTTAGTTTGCTATATTGGGTTCTCTAAAAATGTAACAACACTGAAAAAAACCATGTCACAACTTGAGTAGAAAAAATAAAAATATTGAATTGTATTTAAAAGATTTAACTCTATGACATTTAAAATTGGCATAATTTAGAAGTAGAAAAATATCATATAACGTTTTATTTTATTTATGTGTTTACATAGCCTGTAAAATAGAATTTTATGTTTAATAACTTGTTATAATATTTAGCAGTTATATTTAGTTTGGGATCACAAAGTAAAGTATTGGACGTCAAGGTGACATTTATTTTTGAATGTTATAAAATATGAATATTTATATATTCTGTTTTTTAATTATATTAAATATGTAAAATGTTATTTGTTCTAATTAGATAATGTGTTTCTTAAATAATGTGGTAGAATTTGTACCATGTAAGAAAATACCATACATTGATCCATAAATAACAAAAAAGAGATTTAAATACTACACAGGTGCAGGTTCACTGATATTACCTGCTCAGAGCACAATAATGCAAGAAAAAGTAAAGTATTAAGTTTCAGATTGAAACAATGAGAGCCTGTTTCATACTTGAGTTAATTACTTTTTTTTAAAAAGAGGCATCTATAGCAGTTCATCAAAAGAAACTTATTAAAAGTGAATTTCAGGGATAAGTTCAAATAATTGCAGTCTTAGGCAGAAAGCGTGTCCTTTACTAAAAACAACCGTCAAGTTGGGTGAAAAAGTCTTTCATTAATGGAGCTAATATTCAGCAACATATTATCTGCATTCATGCTGTAAGCTTCTTAAATTCATAAAAGCTGATTCTATATGGATTCTTTATGGATAAAAGCACATTTAAGGACGTAGAATGCCAATGCACATTTTATGAGGCTATTGCAGTTGGTTTGTTTGTTTATTTAAGTCAAAAACTTACATCCCCCTGAAGAATTTTTGCGTTCTTGGCCTTTTTCAGAGAATATGAATGATAACACAAAAGCTTTTTCTCCACTCATGGTTAGTGGTTGGGTGAAGCCATCTATCTAAGCCTCGTCTCTAGTCTTGTCCCTATGTTACTTGTTTAGAGGATAAATGTAACTTTTTGTATTTATTTTAGGACTTTTTGTATTTATTGTATTGTTGCACTGTCACTTGTATTGTTTTGCACTTTTTGTTCAATGTTGCACCGTGGTCCCGGAGGAACATTGTTTCATTTCAATATGTACCTGTATGTATCTGAAATGACAATAAAGACTCTCTGACTCTGACTCTATTGTCAAACGACTGTGTTTTTTCTTTTTAAATCAAAATGACAACCAAAAACATCCAAATGACCCTGATCAAAAGTTCACATACGCCAGTTCTAAATACAGTGTATTGCCCCCTCTAAAATCAATGGCAGCTTGAAGTCGTTTGTGGTAGTTGTGGATGGGGCTCTTTGTTTTCTCAAATGCTAAAGCTGCCCATTCAAAAAGCCTCCAGTTCCTGTACATTAATGGGTTGTCTTGCATGAATTGCGTGCTTGAGATCTCCTTAGAGTGGCTTAATGATATTGAGGTCCAGATACTGAGATGGCCACTTTAGGACCTTAACTTTGCTCTGCTGTAGCCTTGTGTTTTGGATCATTGTCATGTTGGATGTGGAAGTATGTCCCATGCACAGCTTCAAGGCTGATGAGTGCAAATTTGCCTCCAGTATTTTCTGATAACGTGCTGCATTCATCTTTCCTTCCTTGACCAAGTTTCCTGTGCCTTTGTAGCTCACACATTTACAAAACATCAGCAATCCTCCTACAGTAGGAATGGTGTTCGTTTCATTGAAGGCCTTGTTGACACCTCTCCAAATGTTTATGTTTGTGGCCAAAAAGGTTTTGAGGCTTGTCTCTGTGCTGTATTGGCATACTGTAGGCGGGATACTTTGGGGCATTTGCACAGTAATGGCTTTCTTCTGGCGACTCGACCATGCAGCCCATTTTTCTTCAGAAGGTGATATAGAACACAGTCATGAACATAATTTGACAGTATCTGCAATTCACCTCAATCCACCACTTGCATGTCACTTGGATTGTGGGAGGAAACAGAGCACCTGGGGAAAACCCCCACAGACACAAGTAAAACAAGCAGATGAACAACTCACAGATCGGAAGGTTCGATCCAACTTATTGCCTTGAGGTGACAGTGCTACCCACTTAGCCAGCGTGCCACCCTACTGCTCTTGGTCACATTACTCTTAATAATCTAATTTTATGTGTCATTTTTTGTTGACCCCATGAAATCCTCTGCTGACATTATAAAAGTTTGTGTATATTTTATAGTATTTACTGTACCAACTGCCCATAAAACGTAGTTAATTAGAATTCGGTCGAAAACTAGTTTATGCCATTTTAATTTGAAATTTTATATTTTGGGGTCAAATTGCTAGAAAATTCATGCACAAAGAGTGGGAGTCACTTTTGATAGCTGGAGTTAAAGCCCTGCCCCTACTAAGACAAGGGCTGTAAGGGTATAAAGCAAATATTTGTGCCTGCTGAAGCAAAGGGAAGTAAAAATTGTGTGCTTTCTGCTCTATGTGGATTCTTGAATTTCCACCTTAGACAATTACTAATAATGTTGTCACGGTAAGTCATCTCATTCATTTATTTGTTAAAATGCATTGAAATTAACAACGGTTGTGCTTGACTTTGTCTTCAAATTAAGTTAATATAACAACTGAGGGTTTGGGAACAAATGCAACAATTAAAGAAAAAAAGGGAGCCTGCTTCAAAATTAAGAGCTATTGTTAAATATTTTCATAATGCAGTTCTAATGAAGTGTGTATAATAAAATATTTAGATGTACTGAATGAAAAGGAGAATAAGCAAATTTTGATAAGATAGGTGTGACATTTTTGCACATTATCCTAACTGAACCTGATGTTTTTTATATGTTAGAAATATTATCATTGCATCTGCTGCCATTGTTTTTTTGGTAACCATCTCAGCTGCTCCAATTGATGGTAAGATAGTTTTTCGGATAATAGGTTATAGTAATTTATCTATGACCAATGACTTCTGAACTTCCTAATTGTAAATAATGCTTATTTTAGACCAAGATGACAATAATTTTGAAGCAGATGATGGAGACGAAGAACTCTCTGAAGAAGAAGAAGGTAGGATATAAGATTAGCATCCATTTATATTTAAGTTCAGTTGTTTGACATATACTCACAAACACTCTTGAATCCAACATGTTACCTACAATAAATAATTTTAAAAAATCAAAATATTTAAATATATTTCTTAAATATATTTCTTACTCTGATGTTTCTGATAATACATAATAATACTTCCATTAAAATCCATTCATCTATAATGCTATAAGACATTCATTATAAACCTATTTAAATGAATTCTATTCCTGCCTGCATTAGTCAAATTATGTGTGGAATGGGTGAACTGAAAATGAAGTGTCAGAAAGTGGAAGATTTATTTTGAACAGTTGTTATAAACTGTCTCCATCTCCCCTTTCTTTTCAGATGATGATGACTCCAAAGCTCAGCCTTTTAAGGGTGGGTGACAAGTTAGCAACTTACAACCAAATACTCAATGTTACCCTTAATTTAAGAGAATATATAGACATTGATTGATCTAGACCATCAGAGATAATGTGATAAGCATCATTGACAGGGTTGGAAAAGTAAAACAGCTTTTAAACAGAACTCAAAGCTCTTAAGCAATATAGCATGTTACCAAATGAATATTGATTATATTGGTGTACTGATGCAGTGAATAATGCACAGTGCATAAAATATGTATATTTTTCAGAGAGGTTTTCAGGTGTTTGTTTTTTTTACATAATCAGTTCAATCTGCACATTAAATACAGCTAAATGTTGGCCATTTTGTATGTATTTTTGTATGTAGCAAATACTGACTCTTCCCGAAACACTGAAAATTTGTTATTGATGAATACATGTTAGATTGATTGTACATTATTTATTACATTTATGCCCAACCCTTTTATTTTACATTATAATACTTGTTGTGAAATCAAAATAATGATTTAATTTTAGGAATCATCATCATTTTAGTAAAGCCACACATTAAAAGGGTTAAAATTGTTCAGTGCCAGATGTTGTTTCACTACTTTACCTAAAACAACAACAATTCCTGCTTCAAAATTAAATTATATTTATCCTAAATGTATTAAATCATTTAATGAGATTTTTCAATACGTGAAATGCACAATGTCTTGTGGCTAAGAAGTATCTCTGAAAGAGGTTATTTACATCTTTTGGGGCACCAAACTAGAGCCAACCCCCAATTAAAATACAATTTGATCTTAAAAAAACTTAACGATTGGTTGTTTGGTTTTCACATTCTTTTCCTTCAGTAGTTGGAACCCAGCAAGCCACACTGGTTCCCAAAGGACCAGGTAAGATAATGCTTATCTCATTTTTAGGGAAAGATCTTTTCCAGGAAACACTAATCCTAATAATTTAATCTTTAAATGTTTGAGCAAAGATAATAATTTATTAATCTTGTTGGGGCCCAATTATGTGGAGAATTATTCCACAGATGCAGAAAACTGAAAGTAGTCTGGTGTGGTTTCAAAAACACTATGAGTTAAATATGGTAGAGTATACTAAGAAATATTACAGTGGATTGTAACCTTGCCTGAACGTAAGGACTTTGTTCTTTCCAAGGTGTAACCCCTCTTTCTGTCAGTTCTCTGGTCAGCAAACCTCCAAATGGTAAGAAGTATATGACTTATCTTAAGAAGCAGTTCATTAGTCCAATTCTCTCATGCATTCTGTGCCAAAAAGTCATGTGAGTTTGTAAGAAACTCAGTGACCCCTAACTTTGGCTTTTAGCTTCTAAGAAGCTAACAGACCACATTTTGTTATTATCCAGGTCAGAAAGTGAATGAAAATGGAGCTGCACAAACAAACTTTGCTTGTAAGTAACTCCTCAGTTGATCAAAGACACTCAGGATCAAAAGCAGTAGTTTATAGGAAACAAATAGCAGGTTCACTTTGAAGATAACTATGCATCTTTGCCATTTTACTTAAATTAAGTAAAATGTCAGTTGTTGTTTAATTTAATAATTTACATTGGAAATTGTAATCATTAATGCAGAATATATTTAGAGAACGTGCCAGATGAAGTACAATTTGTCACACGTCAATGGAAAAGTATGAAAAATTAAATTCTAGAAAAAGAATTCAGTGTTTTGTATTTTTAGTTGGACTAAAGACATTATAAGTCAGATATCGGAACAGTATAAAACAGATATTGCTATTTTGTCTGGGGTTTTTTCATTTCATTTGTGAATTCAGTACTGGCTAATTGATCTAATCACAATACATTTTTATTCTCTGTGATGGTCCATTCCAGATGCCTTCAAAGCCAAGCTAATGTCTGGCATTGGTTCATGTTAGTCCATATTGTAATGCCTGACAAATGGCCCTTTGCCCATGGGGTTATATCAGTTAATGGCAGTTCCTGATCTGAGGGAGATCAGAGGTGTTCAAACTGACCTTGTCTTATCATTCATTGTACAGTAAATGGAGGAATATGCAATTTATCACTTACAGTTTATTTAACTCTCATTATTATTTATTTATTTTTGTTTGTTTACTAGACTTGCTCCATTTGATTTTTTTTAAATGTGTTGCAGGCTGATTATTGGCTTTTTAACCTTTTTTAAAATTTTTATGACATGCCTTTTTACAGAGTGACTTGCAGTATAGTGACAACATGTTGCCTAAGCAATTGATGGTTACATATATTGGTCAAGAGCCCAACAGTGGCCATCTGGCAGTGACCTTTTAATTGCTAGTTCAGTATCACTAGGTGACAACTAAGCTAGATAAAGATAAACTTTCCTTTAGCGTTTGTCTAACTTGTTTCAACTTGTTTTTTGGAAGCCAAAAAGTTCAATTTTGGTCTCATCCGACGAGCACCGTCCTCCATACATTTGTAGAGTCTCACAAATGCTTTTTGGTGAACTCAAAATGAGCCTTCCTATTTTTGCCTGTAAGTAAAGGCTTTTTTCGGGCAACTCTTCCATAAAGCCCAGCTCTATGGGGTGTATGGGTTATTGTGGTCATATGGGCAGATAAAGTCTCTGCTTGGGAACTCTGCAGCTCCTTCAAGGTTACCTTTGGTCTCTGTGCTGCCTCTCCGATTAATGCCCTCATTGCCCGGAGAGTTTTAATGGGCTGCGCTCTCTTGGCAGGTTTGTTGAGGTACCATATTCTTTCCATTTGATGATAATGGATCTGATGGTGATCAGAGGGATATTTATTTATAACCCAACCATGACTTGTACTTCTCTACAACTTTGTCCCTGAGTTGTTTGGAAATTACCTTGGTCTTCATGGTGTTGTTTGGTTAGTGGTGCCTCTTGCTTAATGGTGTTGCAGCCTCTGGGGCATTTCAGAAAAGGTGTGTATATACTGACAGTTCATGTGACACTTAGATTTCACACAGGTGGACTTCACTACGCATTTCACTAAGCATGTGACTTCTGAATGTAATTGGTCGCACCAGAACTTTTTAGGGGAATGTAAGGGGGTGAATACATATGCACATGCCAATTTTCACCTATTCTAAACAAATAGGTAAAAAGCCAAGGGGTGAATACTTTTGCAAGGCACTGTATATATACAGGTGCTAGATATAAAATATTCATTCATTACACACACTGATTGTTGGGACTGGAAGGTGCCGGGCTTGTGTTCCTAGGCTGTTTTTATTCCGTTCCGTTTTTGCTTACATTTCGTAGTCAGTCGCATCTCGTGTTTTCTTTTGCTTTCCCTCGTCGCAGTTTCTTTTTGTTTTCGTCCCTGTGCTCATCCTAGACTTGTACCTTCCTCTCATCCTTTTCCACCCATTCAACTGTGTTCATTATCAGTTTCTCCCCTCCTGTCAAACCTGCTCTTGTTTCTTCCAAAGCCCCTGCCACACCCCTCTTTCACGTCATCAGATCCGGCTTGGATGCTGGATGTTCTCCATTTCATCCAGCATCCATGCTCAACTCACCGCTGAACTTAAGGCCCTGTTCCTGCTCCTCGCTACACCTGTGTCCTCTCCGCACTCCCCTCCACATGCCGTTCCTGTTCCATGCACCACGCACCCTGGTCAAGATTCTGTTCCTGTTCCTCACTGTATCTGGATCCATGCACCACTCACATCTGCACACATTTTCATCAAAATCCAGTTTCTCTTCTTCATCGCATCCTGATTCCAATCACCTCTGCAGGCGTCCTGATCAAGATCCAGTTCCTGGTCTTCATTGCTGCATCTGGATTCCACCCAACACTCACCTCTGCATGCTACCTCGCCTAGATCCTTTTTTTGTTCCCTTCTGCCCTCCCTGTGTGTTCTCCACCCTATCAAGGTCCTGTCTCAGCTACTGTTCACCTCTGTCTCGCAGCCATCCCTACCTTCTGTCTGTGTCTCCCCTCTCCCAGCCGTGTCATTGCTAGAATATTACTTAAGACCAATACAAAAAATATATACATTTTTGAAATGTTGGCAAAATGAAAAGTATGAACATGAAAATTATGAGCATGTACAGCACTCAATATTTAGTTGGGGCTCCTTTTGCCTGGATTACTGCAGCAATTCGGCCTGGCATTAAGTTGATTAGTTTGTGGAACTGCTGAGGTGTTATGAGAGCGCAGGTTGTGATGATAGTGGCCTTCAGCGCTTCTGAATTGTTGGGTCTAGCATATTGCATCTTCCTCTTCACACTAAACCATAGATTTTTTATGGTTTTAAGGTCAGGGGAATTTGTTGGCAAATTAAGAACTGGAATACCATGGTCCTTAAACCAGGTAATGGTAGCTTTGGCAATGTGTTCCATTGTAAAATGAAGCCTGCATCTGTATTAAGTTGGTCAGCCGGTCAAAGTATGAAGTGCTTCCTGGTAGATGGCTGCGTTGACCTAGGACCTCAGAAAACACAATTGACCAACACCAGCAGATGACATGGCACCCAAACCATCACTGACTGTGGAAACTTTACAAGCAACATGACCTCAAGCAACATGAATTATGTGCCTCTCCTCTCTTCCTCCAGACTCTGGGACCTTGATTTCCAAAGGAAAAGCAAAATTTACTTTCAACATAACTTATGATCACTTAGCATCAGCCCGGTCCTTTTTGTCTTTAGCCGGCTTCTGATGCTGTCTCTTGTTCTAGAGTGGCTTTACACAAGTAATACAACAACTGAAACCCATGTCTTACATGTGTCTGTGTGTATTAATGTGTTTGGACACAGAGCTCTGTAAACAGCCAGCCTGTTTATCAATGGACTTTTGTGTCTAGCCATCTTTTGGACAACTGTCAAGTCAGCAGTTCTCCCCATGATTGTGTAGCCTACAGAACTAGACTGAGAGACTATTTAAAGGCCTTTGCAGGTTTTGAGTTAATTAGCTGATTAGAGTGTGGCACCAGGTGTCTATAAACTTTTTGAATTGAATTACTGAAATCAACATTTTCATGATATTCTAATTTTATGACTAGCATCTGTATATATTCAATATCAATTTAGGAACTGATTGAGTTACCTTTGTAGATAAAATTTTACCCAAAAACCAAAGGTCCCTATTTTTGTTAGGGTTGTAATTCTGGTTTGTTGACAGAATGAAACCAAAACCAGCACAAATAATTCAACAAATGAATTTTGGGAATGGTTACATATTTCATACACACTGACATTTATAGTTCATTATTCTGTTTAAATAATAACGAACATCAACTGGTAGCATTTTACTATATCAAGCAACCAGTTATAGTGCTATTGAGCATGTAATAACCGTGTTCCTCAGTGTCTATTAGAAAATAAATATAGATTAATTGTATGCACTTTTAAAAATACAAGACAAACATACCTTTCTTTCAACATGAGTAGTAGCTGGAACCTTGGTCTCATTTGTCCTTCTATTTATTATCAAAATCGTTTGTGTAAAATTAGCTGGAAGACTGGAAGAAGACCAGTATTCATCGGTATGCCCAGTTGATCCTTCTATAGTCCAACAAAGCTTGATCTGAAATCTTTTCACCATTGTGCAGTGGAATTTTTCCTCTGCATTTGAACCCAATCTGTACAGTAAAACACACAAATACACATAGTCAAGAGCAGTGGGCAGCGCTAGCCAGAGTGCCCGGGGAGCAGTTAGGGTCTGGGTGCCTTGCTCAAGGGCCCTTCAGATGTGACTCTGAGAATCAAACTGTCAACATTAAATGAAGATTAGTGGAACAGTGTATTATGCAGTGATAAATCCAAGTTCGAAATTCATCTGTGTATTTATGGCACATATTTTAATTACCATACAATGATAAAGGCACTGAAACACACTAATGTATTATTGTTCTGTGTTTTGTTTCAGCATCATCATCTGTCATTGGCACTAATGGTAATTTTAAATAATATCATGTTAGCCACAAAAACGTTGTTCATATAGCTGGCCAACACAGCCAGATGGCAGAGCTGAGATTCAATACATACACTGCTAAAAAAACATGTAAACAACTCAATGTAACTCCAAGTCAATCACACTTCTGTGAAATCAACCTGTCCAGTTAGAAAGCAACACTGATTGTGAATCAATTTCACCTGCTCTTGTGCAGCTGGAGCCGATTAAAGATAAACATGACAGGCAGTTTGCAAGAAAACCCCTTTAAATTATTGGTTATGTAGTTGGTGACCACAAACCATTTCTCTGCTCTCATCCTTTCTGACTGATGTTTTTATCACTTTTGCATTTTGTCAATGCTCTCGTGGCTAGAGGTAGGTGTCTACAATGCACAGAAGTTGCTCAGAAAACATAAATATTGACAGATTTGCCATTTGCACCCTGTGCTCTTCAAGGCTGAGAGTTCACACTTGAGATCTGGAGATGCCGTGGAGAATGTTCTGCTTCCTGACACATCCTTCAGCATGATAGGTTTTGCAGTGAGGCATTTCTTTGGATGGCCTCGCAGCTCCGTAGGTACCAAGATAAGATCCTCAGACCCACTGTGTGACCATATGCTGGTGCAGTTGGCCCTGGGTTCATTCTGAAGCATGAAAATGTTTGGCTATGGCTGAAGTGTGTCAGAAGTTCCTGCATGATGAAGGCACTGATGCTATGGACTGGCCTACCCATTTCCCAGACCTGAATCCAGTGAAGCATATCTGGGACATCATATCTTTTCCATACACCAACTCCACATTGCACAACAGACTGTCCAGGAGTTGACTGATGCTTTAATCCAGGTCTGGGAGGAGCTCGCTCAGGAGAACATCCACCTCTTCATCAGGAGCATGCCCAGGCATTGTAGGGAGGTTGTACAGGCATGTGGTGGCCTAATTGTAACAAGTAACAGAATTAAATGTTGTTGATCTTTTAAAAATATATTTTGAAATATCACATGCAGTGATGCTTTTATTTTAGGTGCAGTTTTAAGTGTAGCTGAACATGGGAGCTCAGGATCTAAAATCCCTGGTAAAAATCTTATTTTTTATGAAAGATTGTTTTTGTTCACGTTTTGTGAAGTAAACAATATGTGTTCATGCCATTTAATACAACCTAATAATAATAGTAATTTATATTGTCTTTTGACAATTACAAATTGCATTTCACATTATTGAACATGTCATTATTAAATGAACAAAAGCTTCTTTCCAATTTGTCATAAATATTTAACAATTAAACCTTCTACAGTTTTTTGCAGGTACATCTCATTCTGTCACCATGTTTTGGTTTCTCGCTATATGTATCTTCCTGCATGCTGTATTTAACAAAAGCATGTCTCAGTTATTTGCATATTCATTTGTTCATCATCTTATTTGTTCATCATCTATGATTTATTTGGGTTTGTTGTTGGTTATTTAGGGTCAAGCCAATCATCACTGAGCCAAATGTTTGCAGGCCAAGTGCCAGCAAGTCATGTGTTAACTCCGGAACCATCTGAAGAGACAGGTGGTTTAGTTGTTGTGTCCTTAGAGGTCCAGTCACAACCAGAAGGTATAATGACCCAACCCCAACAATAGTCTAATAATCGAATCTTTATTCCTAATGCAGTTTGTTAAGATTATTTTCTAAACACTTATGTTTGTGTGTAAAATCAGAAGCAGCAACTTCACACATAACTGAGACCAAATATGAAATTGGTGAGAATGGTATGTAAATTATATACGTTTATTTGTTTGACTGGTCCTTGACAATGTTTTTATGTTTTATATCATGTTTTATGATAAAATTCATGTTAAAACAAGAATGAAAGGTAAAAGCACAACAGGTCCTGGTAATTGGAAGTAGCTTGTCTTGGGTTAGAAAGGTTATCTTATAACTGCAGTTACAACCTCTACTGGCTGGTCAATGGTGCCATTAGAAAAAAAAAACAGGTGATGGTGGAGATTGACATATATTCTTCATATAAACACAGTTTCGTGAGGTATGTATGTACAGTGCCTTTTGGATAAGTCTCTATGAGCTTGCCACATCTTGCCACTGGGATTTTTTTCCATTCCTCAAGGCAAAACTGCTCCAGCTCCTTCAAGTTAGATGTTTCCCACTAAAGAACAGCAATCTTCAAGTCTTAACAGAGATTCTCAATTGGATTAAGGTCTGGGCTTGGACTAAGTCATTCCAAGACATTTACACATTTCCCCTTAAACCACTTGAGTGTTGCTTTGTATCATTGTCCTGTCGGAAGGGAGGGCGTTTGAGTAGTGAGTAGTGTTGGTTTTGCGCCAGACATAGCATTTTTCTTGGTGTCCTTGGTTCTAATTTCACTTTACCAACTTAAACTATTTTGTGCAGCTGCATCACATATAATTCAGATTAAAACATTTAAACACAGGTTGTAATGCAACAAAATAGGTAAAGTGAGTGAATGCTTTTGCAAGGTACTTTATGTTTTAATGTCTGTTAGTAATAGTTATTTTTGATTTTAACTGAGTTGGGAGGTCTACAGCAGTAGAGGTTAAATATGATTAAATATTGGATGTGACTAAATTGGGGGAAGATTGGAGGCAAATGTATTAAAATGTGTTTTAAAATCACTTTGTTTTATTTAGGTGACAGTCAACCAGTATATGTTGGATCTCAAATTGAGGCTCCAGGTGGGTCGATGCAAACCATAATCAATTCTCTTTAAAGATTATATTTTTGCAGATAAGAAAGTTTATATGTAGACAGTTATTTGACATTTTTATGCTGGGCATAAGTGTATACAGAATATAAAATGGACTTGTTTTAAGTTAAAATGAATTGTGATAGAAATGTGCAGGATGTTCAAAGGTCCCTTTGATCCCTTGATGTTTGTATGAATTTAGTTCTCACTTTTACACTAACTGTTGTACATGAGTTGTTTTGTTGTTGCATTTTTGGCAATCTCTGTATTTTAATTACATTTACTTTATTTTCATAAACTGTCTGATGAAAGCATTTAATGTTTAAGATTCTGTTGCTACATTCTACATATGTAACTGGAAAATAAATAGGGAAAACAACACATTACTAATTTTGCTTATGTATCCTTGTGGCTGGGTACCTATTGGAAGAGTCATTGTCTGCAATAATGTGGTGGGATGTTTTTGGACTGTGGGAGGAAACTGGAGCACCCAGAGGAAACCCATGTGGACACAGAAAGAACATGCAAACCCAGGAACTTCTTGTTGTGATCTGACAGTGCCACCATATGCTACAATAAAAATGACCAAAAACACAATTTACATTTTGTTTCAGGCAATGGACACAAACAGCATAATGGAGTAGATACTGGACACACAGGTTGGAATTCAAATTTAATAGGCAGAAAATGTAATACTATTTATTTAAGTATAACATGAAAGTCCTACTACAACTCTTTTCAGGAAAATTTGGGATGATAAAAAATGCTATTTGCCTCTGCACGAAATCATGAATACAATCATTTTACCTCATTACTAGCCCTAAATAAATTTACCTCATTGCAAGCCTTAACTGCTCAGTTTTAACTAATCCCTAGCTATAGATTGCGCTTTTGAAAAATGTAAGTACACTGCTTTCTTTTTTCCATTACCGTCCAAAATGTATCCATTTTTTTCCTTATTTTCTCCTTGAGAAATCCTTGCTCTTTTTGCACCATTTCCTATAAATCTTTAAACATTTTTTTTATGTAAAAAGAGGGGAGGGGGAATCTTGGCTTCATGATACAAGTATAAGGATACAAGTAGAAGCTTGAAGCCCAACACAACATTTTTTTCCCCTTACAGTCTTATTTTCTACATTTTTTTTTTATCCAGGGGGCTATGAGTCTTTTGGAACTAGTTCCAGTCCTGAGAGTTCAGGTAAATAAAATAAAATCAAATTTTGGTTTCTATTCAGGTAAAAAAACAGTTTTAGAAATCCACAGTGTATTTTACCTTGAAGCAAACTGTGACATGAAGTATCAGAGCATTTAGATTTAATACAATATAAAGAAATAAAGGCACTCACCACTCTGGAAATGGTGGAATCATGACACCACAAGGGCAACCCTTACTAGCAGGGTAGTTCTATTATGAGATATTTTTCAAGAAAGATATGGAATGTCAGTATTACATGCCACCTGGCACCATGGTTTCCAAGAAATGATTATTGGCAGAAAGATGAGAAGGCAAAACTAAGAGGAAGACGCATGACATATAGAAACTGATTATCTCCCTATGCCATATAAAAATGGCTATGCTAATGTATTACTTATGCTACAATATGTTTATGCATGTTATACATTTTATATTGTTAGTGTGTTTATATATACATTAGTTATCATACATATTAATAGATAGAGACTTTCACCCTCACACCTAGGGAAAGACCTCTCAATTACCTTGTGAAAACTATAAGTTGTGGGTATGACTTTTTAAGGCGTGGGAACGAGATAACTAAGATCTAGACAGAGAATAATAAGGCTTGCTTTTCTGACTGTGGTGAAGTCAGTTTTATATTGGACAATGTGACATTGTAAAATGTGAACATCTGCAAAAATTGACGCTGCAGTAAACAATGAAAAAACTACAATCAAATATGTTTTAAAATGTTAAGCAGGTTCTTCTCCTTTGAAATGTTAAGTAAGCATTTAAAAAGAGCCTGAAAGGATTACCTGGAAGCATGGACATTACATGAACAGCAATCAATCAATAAAAAGAATACATACATAAATAAATAAATAACAATGTATTAATCATGTATTAATGAGATACTGTACTTGGGTTGTGGGACTTTTAATTTGATTTTTGGTTGTATTAACTAGTACAGTTTACTAACTTCTACAACTCTTGCCTAATTAAAATCTTTTTTTTTTCTAGAATTATGATAATTTATTATTTTATGTTATTATTTTTATTGCTGTTCCCACACATTCATAAGGCCTGGCCACACATTTTTTACACTATGTCATCTTAGGGGCTTTCAATGTATTTGAAAACAAAACTTGTCTTTCTCATTTAAGCCTGTTCATACAGCTAGCTGACTGTTCTTCTATTTTCATATAACATACAGGGAGAAAAGATCAAACAAGTCATGACTTCCTCATTGGTTTAACTGGTGAGTACCAATTTGCTTCTGTTCATGGATGTGAGCAATTCTTATGACTGCTTTTCAAATACACCCATGGTCTATCTCTATGCAGGACACATGGGGGAAAGCTTTGCTCCAGTTGCCTACACTGACACCATAGGTATACCTTTTAACCACAACAATGTTCATTTTTAATGTCTTTATAACTGTGACTGTTGTGCCCTTTATCCTTTTAACTGATGCAGTCTTAACTGATCACATGGGAATCAACTGGTTAGTATCAGTTCCTGCAACTATAGTTACACATTTTGTCTAAAAACGTTGCATTTGTAATTCAAAAAACTTCTTATTTTTCTCATCTCATACTATATACTTAATAAATAAGAATATTTAGCATTACTGTAGGGTGGCATAGTAACTCAGTGGGGGGCTGGCGTCCATTCTGTGCAGAGTTTGCAAGATCTCCCTGTGCCTGAGTGGGTTTCCCCTAGAAGCTCCATTTTCCTCTTACAGTCAAAAACATGAAGTCAGGTCTACATTTCCTGATAGGTGCATGTGTCTGCCTACCAGGGTGTTTCTGTGTGCCTTCATATTGTTTTCAAACCTTTTGTTGTCTGTATCATAGTGTGCTAAACATTTTACAGTAGGGCAAAATGTATTTAGTCAGCCACTGATTGTGCAAGTTTTTCTATTTTCAAAGATTAGAAAGGTTTTGTAATTATCATAGGTACACTTCAACTATGAGAGACATGAGGAAATAAGGAAATACAAAAATAAAACAGGAAATCACATTTAGAATTTTTAAAGTATTTATTTGTAAATTATGGTGGAAAATAAGTAAACCATAGCCAATACCAAAGAGCGATCAAAGGACACCAGGAAGAAAATTGTAGGTTGGGAAAATGACTCTACAAAAGGAAAGCTAGTTGGTGTGAATAAATCAACTTTGGGAGCAATTGTAAGAAAATATAAGACATACACGACCATTGATAATCTCTCTTGAACTGGGGCCCCATGCAAGATCCCATCTTCTGAGCTCCACATTAATCTGGGACTAAAGTAACAAAGGCTACCATCAGTAACACACAACACAGAGACAGACTCAAATCCTGCAGTGTCAGGCGTGTCCCCCTGCTTAAGCCAGTTCATGTCCAGGCCCATCGGAAGTTTGCCATGGAGCATATGGATGATCCATTGGTGGATTGGGAGAATATCATGTGGTCAAAATAAAACTTTTTGGTAAACACTCAACTCATCATGTTCAAAGAAAGAAGAATTCTGAGTTACATCCGAAGAACACGATACCTACTGTACAGCATGTGGGAGCAGACATCATGCTTTGGGGCTGATTTTCTGCAAAGGGGACAGGACGACTGATCCGCATTTAGGGAAAAATGAATGGGGCCATGTAACATGAAATTTACATTTAAGCCAAAACCTCATTCCATCAGTGAAAGTGGAACGTGGCTGGGTCTTCCAGCATGACAATGACTCCAAAGATTTCACTTGGGTAACAAAGGAGTGGCATTTCAAGACCTAACAAAATACCAGCTACAGTAGGTGCAAACCTAGTGAAGTTCCTTAAAAATGTGATTTCCAGGATTTTTTTCCTCATTTTGTCTCTAATAGTTGAAGTGTACCTATGATGCAAATTACAGACCTCTCTCATATTTCTAGGTAGGATAACTTGCACAATCAGTGGTTGACTAAATACTTTTGCCCCACTGTACATATTTAAAAGATGAAGCGAGAAGATAATGTTTTTGTTCTTCTTTTGTTTTGTTAATTATTGATAGTAATCAAATAAAAAAATCAAGCAGTAGTTTATATATTTATTCATGGTTTACCTGCAGGATTTGTGCTGGATCCAGGACAGGCCATAAATAGCAGTTCAGATCCAGCAGGTATTAGTGGCTTTGTTCTCTTGTTCTATACACATACAGTGAGGCCAAAAGGTATTTATTCAGCCACTGATTGTGCAAGTTTTCCTACTTAAAAATATGACAGTGTGTTCTAATTTGCATCATAGGTACACAAACTTTCTTATTGGGTTGAGGTCTGGAGACTGGCAAGGCCACTCCAGGTCTTTGAAATGCTCTTTATGGAGCCTTTCCTTTGTTGCCCAAGCAGTGTGTTTTTGGATAATTGTCATGCTGGAAGACTCGGTTATGTTCCATCTTCATTGCTCTCATTGATGGAAGGAGGTTTTGGCTTAAAATCTCATGATACATGGCCTCATTCATTCTTCCCTTAACACGGATCATTAATTTTGTCTCCTTTGGAGAAAAACATCCCCAAAGACTGATGTTTCCACCCACATGCTTCACAATAGGTGTGGTGTTCTCAGCATTCTTCTTCTTCCAATCATGACGAGGTTTGAGCACATGGCATTCTCCCAATCCTCTTGTGGATCATCCATATGGTCTCTGGCAAACTTTGGATGGGCCTGAACATGAACTGGCTTAAGCAGGGACACACACCTGGCACTGCAGGATTTGAGTCCCTCTCAGCATATTGTGATTGGTAGCCTTTGTAACTTTGGTCTCAGCTCTCTGCAGGTTATTCATCAGGTCTCTTCGTGTAGTTCTGTGATTTTTGCTCACTGTTCTCATAACCATGTCAAAATGGTCCAATTTCTCCCATTTTCTTACAATTGCTACCACAGTTCATTTATTCACACCATTGCCTATTGTAGATTCTTTTTTCCAAGCCTGGTGCAGGTCTACAATTTTCTTACTGATGTCCTTCGACAGCTCTTTGGTCTTGGCCATGGTTGAGTTTGGAGTCTGACTGTTTGAGGCTGTGGACAGGTGTCTTTTCTACAGATGCCATTAATATAGGTAACAAGTTTAGGACAGAAGAGATTCTTAAAGAAGAAGTTCCAGGTCTGTGCGAGCCAGAAATCTTTCTTGTTTGTGGGTGACCAATACTTACTTTCAACCATAATATACAAATACATTGTTTAAAATACTACAATGTGATTTCTTAGATTTTTTTTCCACATTTTGTCTCTTGAAGTTGATGTGCACCTATGATGAAAATTACAGACCCCTCGCATCTTTCTAAGTAGGAGAACTTGCACAATCAGTGGCTGCCTAAATACTTTTTAACCTCACTGTAAATGTTATGCAAGTCAAGGATTAGTATAAGATTTGTTGCTTTGTATGGAATGTAACTATGACAATAACAACAATGCAATCATTAACAGTTCTTTAAAAGTTATTTATGTTCATTTATCTAGATCCTTTAGGTCCTCACTTCTCTGTGGGTACCAGGGAGGACACTTTGGTCCTTTCCACTGGTAATATACTTAAAACACACTTACTATGAATTGGATGCATATATTTTTAATTTGAATTCAACAGTGGATGGCTTAGTATTTATGAATTCTGGAAACATTTCACAGCATTTAAATTTGTTTGACTATATTTACATAAATACATTACAAAATTGCTGCAGAATTGTCAGCCTCATTCATGTTGAAACATCAATACATTCTAATGGTGCTGTACAATCGATTCAGATCAGGAGACTAGATAGGCCATTGAACTTCTTACAATCTTTGAGCTTGAGATAAAATATGCCCTTTGATTCAAATTGCAGTGCCTTGCAAAATTATTCACCCCTTGGCTTTTTACCCATCTTGTTGCATTAAAATTGCAAGATCCTCCAGAGCACCATCAAATCCAATGGAAAGAATATGGTACCACAACAAACCTGCCAAAAGAGGCCCCCCCACCAAAACTCTCAGACTGGGCAAGGAGGGCATTAATCAGAGAAGCAGCACAGAGACCAAAGTTACCCCGAAGGAGCTGGAGTATCTGTCAATATTACCACAATAAGCCATAAACTCCATAAAGCTGGGCATTATGGATGAGTGGTCAGAAAAAGCCTTTACTTAGCTTTTAAAAATAGAAAGGCTTATTTTGAGTTTGCCAATAGCTTTTTTGAGTTTTAACTCTTCGGCCACCAAGGAAAACGCTATGTCTGGGTGGAAAAACAACATATCTCATGATCTCATCACCCCCAAAACACTATCCCAGCAGCAGGGACTACGAAACTGGTCCAAAAACTGGTTGAATACTCTTGCAAGGCAATATATCCCAAATGATCCCAAAACAACTTTTTTAACATTTTGATATTTACCTTTCACTGATTTACACTTGACAACAGTTTAGGGTTCAAAGTCCAGAGCATTATATTTACTGACTAATATTTACTAGAAATCCTTGACCCTAATTGGGTTAAGGCATTAAGGACAATAAACTGAACTGAATTTACTAGAATATTTTTCAATAACACATAAACTGCTGGCCATGCATTGTCTGGTACTGTATACAATATGCTTTTTCAGGTAAATTTCATATTAATATATTTATAGTTTTATCAGACATGATTTGTTGTGACATGGATATTTTTCTGATAATTCTACTTCTGTTGCTCAGAAGGTGCTAATGGCAATGGTGCTAATGGCGCTGATTTACCTGACACAAATGGTAGGATGCAGTCTGGATAAAAAATGTATTTATTAGTAAATATTGATTCACAAGTTTGTTTTTCATTTGGTACTATCTTGCAGGAAATGGACGCCACAAACCAGTGATGGACATACACAAAGGTATGAGAAAATTATAATTTAAGCAAGTACATAGTATTCATTTGCAAATGAAAAATTGAGACGGTAGACATACTCATTTGTTGTGTTTTACATATGATTTCTATTGGACTGCGGCTCACCTTTATACGCATATGTAACACACACTAAATAGTGGCAGTAATACAAAAATTAACAACAAAACAGTTTATCATCAAAGAACTCCATATAATTGTAGTTAATTAAAAATATTGCTCTTTTTGCATGTGAAAGTATAAATCTAAAACTATCTTCAATTTTTATGAGCATTTAGAATTTAAAAAGTAATAAACAACAACATAATAAAAGGAAGCGATATCTAAAATAATGAAACCATTCAGCATTTGGAACACTTTTTATCTTCAAACATAATGCAGTATAAAATCCAATATAAATTCTTGTGTGTGAGATTTTGTATGTTGTAACATTGTGTTTTACACACTTTTATAATATGAACGGCAGTAAAAATTCAATGGTAATCACTCGTTGCACAATATTCATCAGTTGAACACAATCTCCAATTCATCTTACTTGCACGTCTATGGACTGAGGGACAAACCCAAAATACTTGAAGAAAACTTGCAAACTCCACACAGAAATAACCTAAATTGCCCCACATGGGAATTAAATACAGGAGCAAATGAGACAAGTGTGATGCAACAAATGTCACCCACTTTGCCACCATATCACTGTAATTTTTGTAAGTACTTGTTCAACCCTTTTAGAAATTAAGTTTGCTTACAGGACCAGTATAAAGCAAGATATAAAAATATAATATTATCTATGCAATATAATTATAAAAAATGTTAAAAATAAATAAATGCTGACAGTTAAACCTTTCACTACCTGCTGATCGGTCCATTACTTTCTTCCCTCTCATTCTATGTGAAACATTGTCTCATTTGACACACAAAGATTTTTATAGAAAATAGAAAGGTATGATTTATTACATTAACTGTTAACTTACAAGTGTGTTTTTAAGTTTTTCGATCTAATTGATCAAATTCTTATGTAGGTGAACGACTTGGCTTTGAAACACATACAGACTCAAGTGAGTTTAAGTAACAATAAAACCCCATATTTCTAGATTTTTAATCCGTTTAATATTCAGAAATAAAGTTAACTAAGTGGTATATGTTGGTACATGAGACTAAACGTTTTTTCTTGCATTGGTTTTCAGTTGGAATCGTGGATAAAAAGGATCCCACTTTCAGCCCCTTCACCAAAATCACCAGTAAGTAGAGAATTATTTTTGAGATCGCAAAGCCTTCTCAGTCTGACCTTTAACAACATGTAACTAGTATGTTCAACCTTTCACCATCATTATTTTATAATATTTGAAGCAATTAAACTAATGTGCTTTTTAAAGTGAATACTGCAGCTACAGATGCGAGAACACAAACCAATTTCACCAGTAAGTGAGGGAATAATGTTCATCACAAGGCTAAACTACTGTAGTTTGACCTTTAATCTGTGAGAAAACTTAAGCTAAAATTAATTTTTTACGATTTAAATTTATTACTGCAAGTACACACACTGGTGTACAGTACAACAAAGTTTTTTCTTTGCAAATCCTGGGGTTAGGGGCCTTGCTCATTACACAACACTAAACATAAACAGAATAACTATCCAAAATGTGACTGGATAGGTCGAGTGTCCAAGTGTTGAAACTTAACGTTCACTCCACTTAATTTACTTGACATTCTAATCTATTTAAACACAGAGATAAGTGTTTGACATGCCAATTCTTTATAAATAAGTCACATCTCATTTGCCTTAATTAAATTCACTAAGAAATACAGTTTACAACAATCTCTGAGCTTAATGAATCAGTGCTTGTGCTGCTATGGTTTGACATTTAAATTTTTCCAAGCATTTTGTTTAGTCCCAGTTTTGATGAATTCCCAAACATTTGATGGTTTGGGTCTAGGAAAACTTTGACTTGTTTTTCAAGCTCACAATCTTTTTGACCCTTTTCGCCATACAGCAGTCACAGATGTACTGAAATAATTTGTAAATGTGTAGAAATTATTAGCATTTGTTAATTGAATGTTGTGAATGTGGGGTTCCGAATGTGACGGAGGGAGTTTTTAAATGTGGTGAACAAATCCACACACCTTCTCTGCTGCTTGTTTGAAACTATTTCTGCAGTTGTGGATTTTTGATCCTGCTTTGATGGAGCTTCCTGTGAGAGATGGGACAGAATAGTTTAGATTTTTTTTAACAGAAAGTTTGTTATAACAAAGAGAAGATGCAAGTTCTGGGTAGTAGTTTAATAGAGATCGTTGATTCGACTGCAATGCTGAAAGCACCATGACCAGTGAGCCAAAGTTGAGTGACAACTCAACTGCAGAAAGAGTTTCACACAACCAGCAGAGAAGCTAAAAATTTCTACACATTTACAAATTATTTCTATATATTAAAAATGTTTTTTCCACATGTTAATTGATTTTGCATATACGTAGCTACAAAATTCAGCACATCTGTGACTTGTTTTAGAAACTCCAGCCAGTCACTGGATCAGAAAAGAGGTCATGAACATATATTTTTATTACAGATGTTAATGTGATGGGCTGGAAATTTAACTCTAGTGGTTGAATTTCTACATCAGTTGAGTCTCTCTTTTAAAATCTTAGTATTTTTAGACTCCTGAAGGCATGTTTATAATATAATATGCAGGAAAAATGTCAGATGTGTTTTCTAATAGATGTTTTATTTTGTCCTTCAGTGAAAAAATCCTGAAGTTGGCCACAAATGTCTCTCGGGACAAGTTAGTTTCGGTTGGAACATGTTTTGGGAAGTTCACCAAGACTCACAAATTTCGTCTACATATAACAGCTCTGGATTTCCTCGCTCCATATGCCAAGGTATTAAACATCTCTGATTGGTACATGACTGTTAGTGTGTACATTATTTGGTAGTAAATTAGAATGAATAATTAAATCGACTTTTAGCAAGCTCTCTGAATGAATGAATGTGTGTGTTCTATTATAGTTTAAGGTTTGGGTGAAGCCTGGAGCCGAACAGTCTTTTCTGTATGGCAACCACGTCATGAAGTCTGGGCTTGGCCGGATAACAGAAAATACAGCTCAGTATCAGGGAGTTGTGGTCTACTCGATGGCGGATGTACCGCTGGTGAGTTCTTTCCCTAGTACTTTAATATGCACCCCTAGCTTTAAAATGATTGGCATCTTGTGCCCAGGTGGCACAACAGGAAATTCTTTCAGCACACCAGTGCTAGCATACTGAGCTCTTCGAGTTTGAATCTCAGTTCTGCTACCAGTCAGCTGGGCACTTCTGGCAGACGTAGACGGCATTACCTCATCATTTCAGTTCATTGTCTTTAACCCCTCGTCCTAATTAGGGTCGGGGAGGGGTGCTGGAGCCTATCCCAGCTTTTCAACCGGATCAAGGCACACGGTAACACCCTGGATGGGTTGGACCACTTTTGTTAGATTCTGACCACTGCACACCTGGAACACCCCACAAAAGCTGCCGTTTTGGAGATACTCGGACCCCAATTGTCTAGCCATCCCAATTTGGTCCTTGTCAAAGGCGCTCATATCTGTACACTCAAATTTATCCTGCTTTTAACAACTATGTGGAAAAAAGGTCCTCTTGCTGCCTGATATATCCCACCCACTAACAGGTGCCATGATGGAGTGTCATTGTCCATTTGTCAGTGGTCATAATGTTATGCCTGGTCGGTATATATTATATACAATATTAAACAGCTCACGGATTTTCATCCATTCATGTACCTGTTTCATGTTGCAGGGCTTTGGCGTGGCAGCTAAAACCACACAGGAGTGCCGGAAAGTCGATCCGATGGCTATCGTCGTGTTTCACCAAGCCGATGTCGGCGAGTACATCAGGAGCGAGGACACGCTGACCTAAAACACCATGTACTACAATGGACTGTTGGACTGGAATTTAGTTCAGGAGGGACTAGAGCAAATTGTCAATATTCAAGAAAGCTTTTCACAAACGCCGAACATGTCTGAACATGTTTTTGATGGACTACAAGGGTACATCTGTCTAGTGACTCAAAGCTGGATTATTCACAAGGCCATTTGGTTTCAACAGAAACCTAATCAATCTCTGTAGATTCATCTTTTGTTCCTTTATTATTATTATTTTTTTTTTTATATAACCATGCTTTTTGTGACTGGATTTGAAGATTTGTTTAACCCTGACATTATTCATGAAACCTGACATTCTTATGAAAAAGAAAATGCAGATGTTTCTAAAAAAAATAAATAAATATTAACGGATCTCAGATTGTTTTTTAAATTATTATTA
Source organism: Microcambeva barbata (assembly GCA_034509105.1). Classification (NCBI taxonomy): domain Eukaryota; kingdom Metazoa; phylum Chordata; class Actinopteri; order Siluriformes; family Trichomycteridae; genus Microcambeva; species Microcambeva barbata. The sequence goes on from JAYDZF010000013.1 coordinate 8,372,584, forward strand.
TTTCAGCTGTTCTCATTAGAGGTTGACATAGTTGATCTTGATTCACACTATTGAAGTAGTCAAAACGTAGTGGAAGTCTCACTTTCAAAGTATTTGAGTAAAAAACCAGAAGACCACCAGAAGTAGCAGAATTGAATAAATTTACTGTGTTTACAATAAATCTAGAGTGCTCCCGGGACAAAACACTGCCTCCTCTGGTCGGTGGCAGACTTA
>JAYDZF010000013.1:8405032-8421676 GCA_034509105.1 Microcambeva barbata
CCTGACTAGAATAGAAGTGTTTCATAAAATTGTTTCATAAAATGGTTTCATAAGTATTTTAATAGGGTGATTGAAAAGGCTGTTTTATGTGTTAATCTATTTGTTCACTGGAAAGAAAAATAAAACAATAATATGCATTATGTGGTTGCTACATTCATTCAGGCTTAAAAAAATGACAATATTGTAAGTATATATATATGCTCAAAAGTTTATGATTTTTGCTTTTTTTCACTGAATATGAAATGTATTATGTATTGGGTCACTATCTTCTTGTATGATGAACCTCTGACCAACTAAGTGCATACAAGAGGATACTGCTTGGCTCTGCTGAATGGTGTGGTAGCTGTTTTGGTTCAGGGTGCCTTTCACTCTGTTCAATTTACCGACCCTTGATCCGACCTCCTCACTTCCTCTTTAGAACATAAAACTTTAAACTACTCATCAGCAATCCAGTCCCTTTTGTCTTTAGCACGCTTCTGATGCTGTCTCTTGTTCAAGAGTGGCTTGACACAAGGAATGCCTCAGCTAAAACCCATGTCTTGCATACGTCTGTGCGTGGTGGTTCTTGAAGCACTGACTCCAGTTGCAGTCTGCTCTTTGTGCATCGCTCCCACATTTTTGAATGGGTTTTGTTTCCTCTCCAGGGTGCGGTTATCCCTATTGCCTGTTTCACTTTTTTCTACCACATTTTTTAATTCCTGAACCCTTCTATTGTATGCATCAACTAAACAATGCTTCCAAACATATCATACACCTTTCTGGGCGGCTCTGTGTTTCTGACCATTATGCTACAATTTTTTAGAAATTCTTCCACACAGTGGAAAATAACAAAGATTGCCTCACTTTACGGTTTGCTTTTCATAGCATTTAAGACAAATTGGGGTTTGTGGCTATTAAAGGAGTGTTAGGCACGCTGAAAGGGCAAGGAAGTTAGAGTGGGCAGTGCGTGAGAGAAATATTACTCTTCCGTCATCAATTTAATTATTTAGATTTTCTATGAGCAATCAGAGTCTGGAGGAAGATAAGAGTTCCAGTGTAAAGATTCCACAGTAAGTGATGGTTTAGGGTGCCATTGTGTTTTATGAGGTCCAAAGTCAACACAGCCATCTACCTGGAAGTTTTAGAGCAATTCATGGTTCTTGCTGCTGACCATCTTCATGGAGATGTATAGTTCATCTGCATACAGTGCCAAAGCTACCAGTACCTGTGCACCATGATGTCCCTGTTTTTAATTGGCCAAAAAAACTTTTTTGTATTGGTCTTAAGTAATTGAAGGAATTTGGGATTTTCATTAGTTGCCATTTATTACAAATTTGATTATATCAGTTTGTGTGTAATGAATGTATATAATATACAAGTTTCACTTTTTGAATGGAGTTACTGAAATATATTAACGTTTTCATGATATTTTAATTTAATGTTATGTTTTTGGAAAACCTGGCAGGTTGGTAAATGTTGAGGGCATGGTGCAATCCCTATTTTTCTAGCCAGTCAGACTGCATTGTTTCAGCTTTTTAATTCATCTAGCTCCTATTTTTTGTTTTTCCTCATTGGTCTGGATCCTAATGTTCATCTGGCGGGAGTCAATACAGCTGCTGGAATATTTTATAGCCCTTGGTAAAGTTGCTGCTGCAGTGGTGGCTCTGATCCAGCAGCAGCTGTGTCCATAATGGGTGAGTGGGTGGGAAGGTCAGATGGGGTTCATATTACTAAGAATTCTTAATTTTCTCCAAGATTGCATGCCCACGCACCAGTACCACTTTAGAAATGTCTGCTATGGTTACACTACCGAGATGCATATTTCTCTTCCTGTGTCAGATATTGGCACAACCTGGGGTGCAAAGATTAAAAATTAACGGGGTTTGCTTTGAAACAACCTCCTGATCTCCAGAAGCTTCACTGATTGGGTGCCGGGTTTGAAATCGGCATTGGTCCTGATGAGTGTCCTGTTCATATATTCATCAACAGCTTGCAGGAAGTAAATCAGACATCTGGGATCTGGAGAGTGAAACTGAAAACTCATGTTTATGCTCACCTGGCATGTCTTAGGATGCGTAGGTGTGTGTTTGTGTTCTTGCTTAAAAGGCCACTAGAGCCTTTCAGATTTGAAACTGTCTTGAAGCTTGTTGGCTCCATGGTGCATCCAAAAGTTTGGACACACCTTCTCATTCAAAGAGTTTTCTTTATTTTCATGACTATGATAATTGTGGATTCACACATCAAAACTATGAATTAACACATGTGGAATTATATACTTAACAAAAAAGTGTGATGCAACTGAAAATATGTCTTATATTCTAGGTTCTTCATAATAGCCACCTTTTGCTTTGATTACTGCTTCACACACTCTTGGCATTCTCTTGATGAGCTTCAAGAGGTAGTCACCTGCCTTCTGCCTTCACTCTGCAGTCCAGCTCACCCCAAACCATCTCGATTGGGTTCAGGTCCGGTGACTGTGGAGGCCAGGTCATCTGGCGCAGCACCCCATCACTTTCCTTCTTGGTCAAATAGCCCTTACACAGCCTGGAGGTGTGTCATTGGGGGTCATTGTCCTGTTGAAAAATAAATGATTGTCCAACTAAACACAAACCGGATGGAATAGCATCCCGCTGCATTCAGTATACCAGCCATGCTGGTTCAGTATACCTTCAATTTTGAATAAATCCCCAAGTGTTACCAGCAAAGCACCCCCGTACCATCACAGCTCCTCCTCCATGCTTCACGGTGGGAACCAGGCATGTAGAGTCCAACCGTTCACCTTTTCTTCGTCACACAAAGACACGGTGGTTAGAACCAAAGATCTCAAATTTGGACTCATCCCAAACAAGTCTCTTCTGCTTGTTGCCTGTCCTTGGCAGTGCTTTCCTAGCAGCTATATCACCATGTAAACTTGATGCACACAGTCTCCTCTTAAAATTTGTTCTAGAGATGTGTCTGCTGCTAGAACTCTGTGTGGCATTGACCTGGTCTCTAATCTGAGCTTCTGTTAACCTGCAATTTCTGAGGCTGGTGACTCGGATGAACTGCAGTAGAGGTCTTCCTTTCCTGGGGCGGTCGTCATGTGAGCCAGTTTCTTTGTAGCGCGTGATGGTTTTTGCGACTGATCTTGGGGTCAAAGTTTTCCCAAATTTTCGGACTGACTGACCTTCATTTCTTAAAGTAATGATAGCCATTCGTTTTTCTTTACTTAGCTGCTTTTTTCTTGCCATAATAAAAATTCTAACAGTCTATTCAGTAGGACTATCAGCTGTGTCCACCTGACTTCTGCACAACACAAGTGATGGTCCCAACCCCATTTATAAGCTAAGAAATCCCACTTAATAAACCTGTAAAAAAAAAAAATCCACATCTCTGCTGATCCCCTCAGAGAACTCTCAAATCCATTATCATCAAATGTAAAGAACATGGTACCACAACAAACCTACCAAGAGAGGGCCACCCACTAAAACTTCGGGCAAGGAGGGTATTAATCGGAGAGGCAGCACAGATACCAAAGAGTGCACCCAGAGTGCCTAGCAAAAGTATTCATCCCCCTTAACCTTTTGCCACATTTCAGGCTTCAACATGGATATGAAATTGTAATTTTTGTGAAGAATCAACAAGTGGGACACAGTTGTGAAGTGGAACGAAATCTATTGGATATTTTTTTTTTAAATAAACTGAAAAGTGGGGCATGCAAAATTATTCTGCCCCCTTTACTTTTAGTGCAGCAAACTCACTCCAGAAGTTCAGTGAGGATCTCTGAATGATCCAATGTTGACCTAAATGACTGATGATGATGAATAGAATCCACCTGTGTGTAATCAAGTCTCCGTATAAATGCACCTGCTCTGTGATAGTCTCATAGTTATGTTTAATGCACAGAGAGCATCATGAAGACCAAGGAACAAACCTGGCAGGTCCAAGATACTGTTGTTGAGAAGTTTAAAGCTGGATTTGGATACAAAAAGATTCCCCAAGCTTTAAACATCTCAAGGAGCACTGTGCAAGTGATAATATTGAAATAGGAGTATGAGACCACTGCAGCCAAGTGGCCCATGATCACTGCAGAGATCTACATCTGAGGTGGATTTGTCTGACTTTTAATCAGTGCTACAAAACAAGTTTTGAAAAATTTAGCTTGATTATTTATTTGGATTTTAATATCATGTTTTACATTTTGGTAACATTTCATGACAGGAACAGAGATTTCTCAAAACTAAACAAATTTGTCAGTTCCATTGGCAAAATAGTGTTTCAGGAAGAATAGGACAAAAATAAAAGGTGAAACATTAAATCACTTGGTATCTTCAGTGGACAAACATCTTTTAATGTTGTAAGTTGTAAATGCTTGACTTTTGGAATGTGTGTGTTTAATAATAAATTAAATGAAGTTGAGTAGACAAAACATTGAATACTTTGGGTTCAAACAGTCTGCACCAAAATACGTCATAAGTAAATGTTACAGCCTGTCCCAACTTTTTCTGTTTCAGGGTTGTACTTAAGCAAGGGAATTATGTTTTCTACGTGCTTTGCTTTGCTTGCATTTCAATAATAAAGCATTCTAGGTTATCCATTTTCATTATCATTGTCAGCTTTACCTTGTGTTTTACTCTTCAGGACAAAAAGGCTGTTCAATTTAAACTGCACAGCTATCCTGTTGTGAATTTAACTATACATCCGGGAGGAAGTGTTTTCCTTGATGCTGCATTCTAAGAGACATTAGGACTCCCAGAAGTGGTAAATAATAAAGGTTCCTCGTCATGTTTTGGGACCTGTTGGAGTTGAAATATTTCCTTTTGATAGTACCTCAGTGGTCCCGCTTTCCAAGCGTGGTATGGTGAATGAAGGTTACTACTAAATACTCTTTAAATCACCTGGGTCCATTTATGTTGTAAAGCATCACAAGCTGTATTGTTGCTTTGTGGAACTTTAGGTTAAGGTCATGAACATGGAGGTCGGGGATTTTTAAAGCCTTCTGCTCAGGGGGATTTGATTATTTTGTTGGGATATTGCAGGTGGGTTAAGAGGATGAGGCATTGAGAGATCATGCAAATGCTAGTTAGACACACTTTCCTAGGAAAAAAGTTAAGACACACCAAATTGGTTGGGTGCTCGACACTACTGGTCATGTCTAATATGTGGGAGCATATGCAAGTCACATTCATGTCATTGAATTTGTCTGCTGTCTGAAGGATGTGTCTAAACAAGCAGGAGAGGAATACAGCATTAACATGACACATTGTAAGGAGTTAGATTTTATAACTGATGCTGTTTTGTAGCAACTGCACAGGAACATTTTCAGGTTGAATGTGTAAAGGAATTGTAGGAAGAAGAATTGTAAGAATCTTGTTTATTTATTATGGAGGAGTGTTGCCTCACAGCAAGTAGGTCCTGGGTTCAACCCCTGGAGTGGTCCTGAAAAGTTTGCATGTTCTCTAAAAACTATGCCAAATTGGTGAGTCAACCACTGTTCACATCATCTCTCATCTTTCTGCAATCACTATCAGTCAGCCAGCAGAGGTCATGATTACATCTGTTATTAATATGTATATAATGATGGCCGATAGAATTTTTTTCTCTCTATACTGATTTCTATAATGCATTTAGCACCTACCAGAAGTGCAAAATTGTGCAATGGAAAAGAGAATATACAGTGTATCACCAAAGTGAGTATACCCTTTACATTTCTGCAGATATTTAAGTACATCTTTTCATGGGACAACACTGACACAATGAAAAGTAGTCTGTGCACAGCTTATATAAGTGTAAATTGATTCTTCCCTCAAAATAACTAAACCATCGGCAACAAAAGTGAGTACACCCCTTAGTGAAAATCCCTGAAGTGTCGATATTTTGTGTGGCCACCATTATTTTCCAGAACTGCCTTAACTCTCCTGCGCATGGAGTTTACCAGAGCTTCAGAGTTTACCACTGGATTGCTTTTCGCCTCCTTCATGACGACATCACGGAGCTGGTGGATATTCGAGAATTTGCGCTGCTCCACCTTCCGCTTGAGGATGCCCCAAAGATGTTGTATTGGGTTTATGTCTCGAAACATGCTTGGCCAGTCTATCACCTTTACCCTCAGCCTAAACCAGTGGTTGTCTCAGAGGTGTGTTTGGGGTCATTATCATGCTGGTACACTGCCCTGCGACCCAGTTTCTGGAGGGAGGGGATTATGCTCTGCTTCAGTATTTCACAGTACATATTGGAGTTCATGTGTCCCTCAATGAAATGTAACTCAACACCTGCTGCACTCATGCAGCCCCAGACCATGGCATTCCCACCACCATGCTTGACTGTAGGCATGACACACTTCTCTTGGTACTTCTCACCTGATTGCCGCCACACATGCTTGAGACCATCTGAATCTTGGTCTCATCAGACCACAGGACATGGTTCCAGTAATCCATGTCCATTGTTGACATGTCTTCAGCAAACTGTTTGTGGGCTTTCTTGTGTACAGACTTCAGTACGGCGTATGGTCTGTGCACTGACAGGCTGACACCCCACCTCATAAATCTCTGCAGCAATGCTGACAGCACTCCTGCGCCTATCTTTCAAAGACAGCATTTGGCTGTGATGCTGAGCATGTGCACTCAGCAAGGTCTGTTCTGAGTCAACCCTGCTCTTTTAAAGCTAGGGATGATCTTGTTTACTGTGCTGCTCTTCTTGAAGCCTTGATTGCTTCATGTAGCGCAACAATTTGCCTTTTAAGATCCTCAGATAGTTCTTTTCCATTAGGTGCCATGTTGGAACATTCAGTGACCAGTATGGGAGAGTGTGAAAGCTGTACTACAAAATTAAACACACCTGCTTCCTATGCACACCTGAGACCTATTAGATGCATTTCTGAACATTTCATGCATGTTGTCATCAGAGGGAATTTAGATTTTAAGGTTCTGATTTTCTGAATGTTCTTCTATAGATTAAGAAGCAATCAGCAAAGGACAGCAAGCTGCGGAAGAAAAAGCAGAAGAGTTCAGAGGTTGAATCAGAAACCTATGGAGAAGCAGATGAAAAAAGTGACCAGAATAATACTGTGCTGGGGGATGAGTATGAGCATGACACATCTGATGAAGAGGTAAGTCTCACGTTTTACAGTTCTAAGTTAATTTACACAATTTGTTTAGCCAAACCACAACATGACCTACTGAATGTGCTAATGTTGTCCTCTTTCAGGCAAACCTTGTTTCTGTAATGCACTTTTGGTATTGATTTGTTTTTAGAGGTCTCCTTTGTTACTACCATTGGCTTTTACATCTCAGATTTGCATCTAAAACCATTAAATAATTCTACAATGCTCAGTTGAAATGCATTGAACCCTGGAACTTGTTTTTAGCCATTTCTCTTAATTCAGCGATGTAGAGAGATTTGATTAATGGCTGCCTTAAATGCAATTCAAAATGTAAGGTCTGTGTTTAGGAGTTGCTAAAAGAAGTCTGTTAGCATTTTTGTTTTTATTGATTTTTGTTGATTTTGACTTTAGATGTTGTTTACCTTTGCTTTTTTATTCTTATAGACATATAGGAACTTTTAGGACTATATAAGAAATATATAAATATTATAATGTAAAATAGTCCTAACGTGTTTGTACTATTCAATATTGTTTTGAATCTTTATATTTAATTTCAAATTTTTTGCCTGACTGCATCATTTCATATCAGAACTGACCAAAAGTTTTATCATTAACACTTATAGGGAGCTGGCTGTTTTATTTCGGCAATTTTTCAGTTTTGGGTACCATAGATAGATAGATAGATAGACCTAAAATATATAATTAAGTAAATTAAGCCTTTTAATAGACTGTGTTTGCTTCTCTTGTTTATAGTGTCAGGTAACAGATTCACAGATTTAATGACCTAGTGTTTGTTTAAATAAGAAATTAGGGTCAATTATGGTTTTATTACCCTCAGCCTGTTTATGGATATGCTTTGGGTTGTATTTGTGAGCTGGGCAATTGTGGTGCCAATCAAGCACCCACCTGCAGCGAAAGCCTTTTCTCAGTCTTTTCTTTTGTTGGAGGTAACCATACACCAAAGAGGTAACCATACACCAAAGAGATGACAAGATATGCACTTGGTTGCTTTTGGATCTTGGTGTTAGCTCACAAAATGTAAATCCCTGGTTTTGAGTTGTTCTCCCCCTTTTTTTGTAAAAGCGGTGGGTTTCCTGTCAGTTGTGTGTTGAGGAAATACAAGCAAACGCGCCTGTCCAAGACCTAGCCGGCAGGAAGTGAACATCCACCCTCCCCCCACGCAATGGTTTTTCCATGTGTGCTGCAAAATGACTGAAACGCATTCTGGGTGCATTGGTGAGGAGCACCTGGCCTCAGCCATTGACCAAGAACTATTTGAGTGCTTCTGTGACTCAGAGCTACCACAGTAGCTGATTTTATTTCTCATTAATGTACACTCAGCACCCCATCTTGACATACAAAACCAGAAATATTGAAACGAAAAACTGAAATATCACATGGTCAAAGTATTCAGACACTTTACTCAGTATTGAGTAGAAGCACCTTTTTGTGCTAGTACAGCCATAAGTCTTTTGGGAACGATGCAAAGTTTTTCACAACTGGATTAGGGAATTTTCTTTCATTCTTCATTGCAGATCCTTTCCAGTTCCTTCAGGTTCGACTGTGAATGTTGGTGGACAGGTCTCAATTGGGTTTAGGTCAGGGCTCTCGCTGGGCCAGTCAATAATGGTCACATAGTTGTTCTGAAGCCACTTATAATTACACTGTTATTTTAGCTGCGTGCTTAGGGTCATTGTCTTGTTGGAAGGTGAACCTGAGGACCAGAGCACTCTGAAAGAGGCTTTCTTCCATGATATCTCTGTACTTGGCCACATTTGCAACCAGTCACCCTGTCCCTTCAGCTGAAAAACACCCCACATTCATTTTTCTTTTGTTTCAGTAGTTTGGAGGATCAAACTATATATTAATTATGCTCATGTAATTAACATTTATGGAAGAAGAAATGCCATCAATAAATAAATATAGAAATGTAGAAATATTTTATATACATGGAAATTCACCATTAAATAAATAAATGTAAAAATGTAGTTGGTGTATTACCATGTATATATTAATATCTCCACATTTCTACATTTATTTAAGTTTTAAAGCAGCTTTAATATTCTAAAGCATGATTGGTCAGTTTGGTGATAGAACTGTGGATAGAAAGTGAACCGAATTTCTTACTTATTCCATCCAGAGTGTACAAATGTCTTTCTTTAGTCTCCTCTGCCCGGGTCGCAATTAAAAACATGACAAAACCGACAGTTCGATGGTAAACTATTTTGAATCTTGGCCTGTCGCTTCCCTGTCAGGAGGAAACCTCTCTTTAATAGTGCATTTAGGGAACACTGTGGAGGTGTTTTTCCAAGTCGGTGGGGGAATGTTGATCTAGAGCACTTGTCTGGGATTCAGGGTTGCGGAAGGAGGTTTGTCTGAGGAAAGCATTTAGAGGAATAGTTGGCTCTTCCGACAGGGCAAGTCATTCACATTACGCTTTACTCACGCAGGTGTGTGGATGTTGCAGGAGGGGGTTCCAGAGAATACTTTATTTATGACTGCCTCCAAATTAGCCCCCTATCCTTCCATCATTTTTAGGACTTCCTTTTTATCTGGTCTTCTGCACAGCTCCCTGTTGGCACAGTGTGCAACCTGCCAGAGGGCTGATGGAAACCAACTGCCAACGGGGCTGATGTGGGGGAGGAGGATAAACAGGAGCCTCATGTGCAGGGAGGGGGGGTCCATGGGTCATCAAGAGAATTTTAGAAAAAGGATAGCAAAATTCAATAGCAAAAATCTTTTTCCAGGTCGGGTTAAATTCAGCTTCTGCTATGCAGACAATCTTCTTATTGATGTCTATCAATTTGATGTCCCAAAACTCTACCCACTAGTATACCACTGTCCAATTGGGTGCAGCAGTGTCTGTACTTTTTCTTAAAAATTTTATTCCATAAACAGAATGCTTACTAGGTTTTCTTTTTCACCCCACAAGTTTTCAAAATTAAGGTCTGGGGATTGGGCTGGCCACTATACAACCTCAATTTTGTTGGACTGGAACCAAGATTTTGCTTGTTTACTGGTGTGATAAATAAGAGAAAAATGCCCATATCATGATGCTTGCACCATCATCATCATGCTTCACTGTCTTCAGCATGTACTGTGGCTTGAATACAGTTTGGAGGTGTTCTGAAAAACTGTCTGCATCACTCTGACCCAAAAAGAACAATTTTACTTTCATCAGTCCACAAAATGTTTCTCTATTTCTCTGGAGGTTAGTTGATGGGTTATTCAGTTCAACAAGCAATTAGATCAATATAAAGAGGAACATCTCGCATACTTGGATTTATACGTGTTGTGTTTTTTAAAATTAAATGAGAATTTATAGGTTTATGTACAATGACAAAAACATTTAAACAGTACTAGAATAAGTTTTATTCACCCCACACATTTCATTTACTACTTGAACATATTGTGTATGTATATACTTGAAAATGTTTAGGTTTCATTGAATTTTAAAATGATAGGGTAAACTTGAGTTATTTATATTACAATACCAAAAGTCAGTTTTTCACTGCATTTCACTTCTTCATAAGTTCGAAAGTTCGTCTACCTAGGCAGCATTTGTCGTCATCCTGTGCTCACTGCCAAGAAGGAGGCTGTTAGAAATCCTAGATGTTTTATAATACAGCTTAAGTCACCTTCAATTATAAATGCTATATTTGGTACACCTTTACCCCACAAAGTCTAGTCGCTAAATCATTAGTAACATTTCTATTCTGATAAATTATTTATTTTAAATTAGAAAAAAATCAATTTACTGAATCATTTCTATTTTAATTACACCTGTATGTTGTTGCTCAGATGTTCCTGTCAAAAACATTCCTTGTCTTGCCTTAACATATTCAGACCAAATCCTTGTCTGTGGCTTCGTGAGAGTAACAAAAAATATGTCTGTACATATTTGACAGCTGGATGTTTTGGTTAACGACTGATGGGGAAAGTTGGGATGTCTGGCAAATTGTTTGTTGTTCTGGCTTCTGCTCAATGACTTCCTCTTCTGTTACAACACTGGAATCATTGGTGGTGAAAGCTTCAGGGCATCATAAGACGTTTAATTTTCAATAAATAATGACTTTCTCTGAGTGATGTAGCGGATGCTCAGGAGCCAGGTGGGAAACCCATTTAAACCAGACATTAAAAACGCTTGCGGAAACTTCACATTCTGGCAAAAGCTGAAGCCCAGTGTTGGATAATCTTTAGTTTATCTATTCATCAGACATACAATGGTCCTGGCTCTCCTAACTTAACTGATGTTTTGAAATAATAATGGAATTTCTTTTACAGGCTATTCTTCCATGAAAAATGTAAATGTGAAGTTATTGTAGGGCTGTCGCTGTGTCTGGTATGATGCTTGGTCTTTTTGGTGCCGCACTTTGGGATGGGGTGCCTGAAATGATCTGATGCTTTGCAGAACGGAATTTTGGTCGGCTAGTCATCTGCTAACCATCTTCCAGATGAGCTCTAGAGGAAAGTTGGCCATCGGGGATTGCTATTAGTCACATACAGTCACTTGTTAAAGCTGGTGCTTAAAAATACCCAGGGTGAATGAGAATGAAAATTGTAGCAATATTACATTCATTTGACATGTAATGAATATGAGTAAATGTTATATATATATATTTATTTGTTTCACAAGATAAACAAGAAAAGCAATTGGAGTTTGGTTTGTTCCGAGCATCAGGATCGCTTTACTCCTGTATATGTTGCTGTTTGATTATTTCACATGATGTTTTGTCCGTTGTGGTCCAATCCTAGGTTTTTGCATTTAATATTTGTTTAAGATGGATAAAAACACTGATTATGTGATGGGTGCGATTTTTGGTGGTCAGCTGATAAAAAGTTCCAGACAATTGTCTTCCAGCCCAGAAGTCAGTGTTTATGTATAATTTTTGTAGATTTAATTAAATATGAACTATTTATATATGTACAGCGTGAAGTCAAGTTGAAGGTCATCATCAGGTCAAGGTTTTTCCCTGAAGTCTTGCAAAGTCCATGGTTTTCTCCTGTTCGAATTAACTCCTCAGGGCAGTTTTCTCTCTCTGTCTTTGCTCTGGAATTGCAGAGAATGTTGGTTAGATTTAAGAAGTGAATATTTTGATAAATAATATTTCAGTTATGTTCATTGTATGCTGATTCTCCTGTCCGTCAGACACTTTTGCACACCCTCACGATAATGCCTGTAAGCAGCCTGGTGTTTTTCTGGGCTCAGCTTACACTCTGTGGTAACTCCTAGACAGACAGATCATACGTACAAACACCTGGCTTACATTTCTCTGTTATTTTTTTGGAGCACTGCAACACACTAAATGGCATCATTCTTGAGTTCATGTGTAGGTGGATCTTTATTCCCACAATGCAATAGGAGTCAGAGCACTGGGTTCATAATTCATAATACATTTTCCCCAGATTTTTTTAACAAAATGAATTTCATTGTTTGGTACAAAATATGCAAAAACGATTTTGAATTAAGCCCAAATTAATGGATGGAAAAGCCTTAATCTGGTAACCAGGCATATTTTATGGAATTTTTTTAATCGGTCTTGTGGTGCATTACTACATCACTAACTTGCATATTCAGACTCCAGATGTTTACAGTACAGACTTCTTTATGTTAACAATTGGAAATCTAATTGGGGAAAAATGGCATTATTATTAACGAGATTAATCAGAATTTTTGGATTTGCGGGGTTATGCTGTAAGAGTGAATACTGGACAGGATTAAGAATATATATAAAAATAATAATGGACTCGATTTAATACATAAATCCTTAGATTTGTAAATACAGTACAACCCCCTCTTTTAGCTTCTTTTGACACTTCTGTACTGCACATTAATATAAATTTAACTTGCACAGTACATACGAATCTCACCTTGTTCTGTTGTGTAGACCAACTGCCTATTTTAATGCATTTACTTATTAGCAAAGTACATTTTGTGCGTAAAATCTTTCTGTAATCTTTGTGTGTTGGAGCAAGCGTCCTAATCACGATTTTTCTTTTCCGCTAAAACACTTTAGCACTCCATTATATTATTACACCACTAACCACAGACTGGCTTATATGATAATAATTTATAAACATTCATGAAAGTGTGTTTTCTTTCATTTTCTTTTTTGTTACACAAGTAGTAAATTATATTCTTAATAATTTAGCATTAAATTGTATGAAACATATATATTGCCACAAAAAATACAATACAATTTTTTAATTTAATTCCACGGAAAAAATCTTCAAATCCTGAACCGTGAATAAGCAGGGGTTCACTTTTTTCAATTTCATTATATTTATTTATAAAGCAATTTTACCTGTAAAAATTGTCTCATAAAGTTACTAAAATTGTCTTTAATAAAAATTGTTTTATATGTATTTATGGGGGGAAAAACAAGTCATATTTTTGGGAGGCCCAAAAGTTTTTGCCCAAAGTTACAGGGTGAATGTAACAAGTTGTACAACAATCATCTTAATACTTGACCTTTCTCTTAATATGCTTTTTTGAATAACCATTGAATGAGATTAAATGAGATTAAAATTCCTAGAGAATTTCACATGGTGTCTGGGCAATCTTATGAATTGCCACAGTGTATCACAAAAGTGAGTACACCCCTCACATTTCTGCAGATATTTAAGTATATCTTTTCATGGAACAACACTGACAAAATGACACTTTGACGCAATGAAAAGTAGTCTGTGTGCATCTTGTATAACAGTGTAAATTTATTCATACCTCAAAATAACTCAATATATGGCCATTAATGTCTAAACCACCAGCAACATAAGTGAGTACACCCCTTAGTGAAAGTTCCTGAAGTGTCAATATTTTGTGTGGCCATCATTATTTTCCAGAACTGCATGGCATTCCCACCATCATGCTTGACTGTAGGCATGACACATGTTTCTACTACTCACCTGATAGCCGCCACACATGTTTGAGACCACCTTAACCAAACCAATTAACCTTGGTCTCAGTAGACCATAGGACATGGTTCCAATAATCCATGTCATTTGTTGACATGTCTTCAGCAAACTGTTTGTGGGCTTTTCTTCAGATTTTAGAAGAGGCTTCCTATTGGGGTGACAGCCATGCAGACCAATTTGATGTAGTGTGTGCCGTATGGTCTGAGCACTAACAGACTGACCCTGACTTCTTCAAACTCTGCACCAATGCTGACAGCACTTCTGCGCCTATCTTTCAAAGACAGCATTTGGATGTGACGCTGAGGATGTGCACTCAGCTTCTTTGGACGACCAATGCGAGGTCTGTTCTGATTGGACCCTGCTCTTTTAAATTGCTGCATGATCTTGCCCACTGTGTTGCAGGTCAGTTTCAGGGAGTTGGCAAACTTCTTGTAGCCTTGGCCATCTTCATGTAGCACAACAATTCGTATTTTAAGATCCTCAGAGAGTTCTTTGCCATGAGGTGACATGTTGGAAAGTTCAATGATCAATTTTGTAGTACAGCTCTCACACTCATACTGACACATCTGCTCCCTATGAGGGTTGTAGTCTTCTTAGGAGTGTACTTACTTTTGTTGCTGGTGGTTTTGACATTAATGGCTGTATATTGAGTTGATTTTGAGGTATGAATAAATTTATATAAGTTACATAAGCTGCACACAGACTACTTTTAATTGTGTCAGTGTCATTTTGTTCATGTTGTCCCCGAAAAGATATACTTAAATATCTGCTGAAATGTGAGGAGTGTACTCACTTTTGTGATGCACTGTATTTCGACTCAGTAGATTGCAATTCAATCGTGTGTCCAGTTTTCAGGCACTGTCTTTGGCAATGTCTAACCTTTAAGAAAAGGCTGCCTCTGTTTTATATTTTTGGATACACATTTCACTGTCGTATTGTGTATCTGGTCCTGTTCAGCCATACTTTATATTGACCATAGAGAGTATAATGATATTAACTGACTGCTGATCGCCAAGATGTGTATCTTTTTAAGGGTTTTGTCTGGCCGTTCATCTTTGAAAGCAATCATTCTTGTCCTTGACTTATTCACTTTCTGATTTGCATCACAAGCCTTTTGGTAAGAGCTATAGTAGAAATATACTGTAAAGTATTAGTGATTGGTTAGGATTTCAGTTGAAGAGGTTTGAAATAAATTATTTATTCAAGCTTATACTCTACATCATCGGATAAAATATTGCTCTATTGGGGCAGTTGTAACCTAGTGATTGCATTGCATTCCTTGCATTTATTAATCTATTTTTACTAAATAGTTTTAAACCAGACATTGTGTTTTTTCTATACTGTGTATATCTTTTTCCAGGCTTTTGTAATTACTGCTGTAGAAAAATGTGTCAAGGTGTTAGCTGGTGGCTCCTGCTTGCATTCATATTTGTTAAACACTTCCATATGCTTCTAATGATGAAAGCCCTAACGTTTGTGCAGACTGGCTTGAGAACAGTGTGACCTCACAACTTCGAACTCGCCTCATACCAAATTAGTAACCTGCTCATCTAAATTCACCATGGAGAGGAAATGTGCTGAGGTATACGGGCTACATTTAAAATGTTTTCATGCATGATTTGAAAACTCCTTATGTTTCCTCAAGACCCCCAGTGCTATATGTTGCATCTGGCTGAGCAATCTGTATGTTGTGAAGCCACTCTTCTCACCTGCTTAAGCAATTATGCTATACAGTGAAGCACTTTCTTCTTATGGTCTGTATAAGTCTGATGGAAAAAAAAATATGGGACAAAAACAAAATGTGGCAATACTTCTGCTATCGTAGCTAGTGATATAGAATAGAGACCAATATTGGAATTAGTTTTAATGTGTGTGAAGTTTTTTATATAACTCTTTGATTTTTCTATTGACTGTCAGATTTTTTTAAAATTGCAACTCGCTTTAGGTCCACTCTGTATTTTATCAAATGCTGATCATTTGCATTCCTGTGGGAAATTAAAACTCTAAGTTTGACTTAGCTGCTGTTCAACAGATGACTAGTGAGCCAGTCACTGCCAGTCAGTGATTTACTTTAAATATCAGAGACAAAAAAAGATAAATCACGATTAATTTTACATGATTCAAATGGTGGCACGTTTTTAATGTGTAGTGCACATTTACATTTGTAAATCTAGATTAAGACCTTGTATGTCATTGTGTTATCTAGCCAAAGTTTATTTAAATATAAAATAGTAGTTTTAAACATCACCCAGCTAATATCTATTACATTTTTATTTGTTTATAACTGAATAGGGTGAGTAGCACTTGCTTCATAGCTTGGTCTTAGTGTGTAGTGTGCTTGTTCTCCCCGTGTCTTTGGGGGCTCCAGTCCCGCCAGTCCAAAGATATGCAAGTGAGGTGAATTTAAAATTGTTCATGACTGTATTTGATATGAAATTCTGAGCTGATGAAACTAATGAATAAGTAAGATGTAGCTGGGATGAATATAATAAAATTATGTTCTATAAATTAGTAAAGCGTTTTATTTTCTGATATGATAAAGGCAGATGATTTGAATTTTTTGTATTTGAAAACTTTCATTGCTACAGTTTTGTACAAGGAAAACAAAAGCCTAATCTATAGGTATGATGTTTCCAAAGCTTTAAAATATCAGTTCTGACTGTCTATGG
>JAYDZF010000013.1:8512410-8527006 GCA_034509105.1 Microcambeva barbata
TTTCTGATATTTTGTCCTTTATTGTGTTTTCCTCACAATAAAAAATATAAAATGTTCAAAGTTGTAGGCATGTTATGTAATTGAAATGATGCAAGTCTTTGAACAATCCATTTTAATTCAGGTCATGAGGTAACAATACATGAAAAATACTTTTGCAAGGCACTGTAAATAATAAAGTATAGAAATAATAATAACGTTTCACTTTTTAAATGTAATTACTGAAATAAAATAACTTTTTTTCATGTGATCTGAATTAATTGAGATGCACCTGTATTTACTTTCGTCATAACTAAAGGCAGTGGTGTGTGAGGGTGTGGTGTTCTTCCATTTTTAATCGGTGATGAATGAAGGTGGGTGCATCATGATATGGGGCTGCCGTGCTACAAATAATTTTTGTCATTTATATGTGTACACATGTACAGTACAATAAAATCTCACATATACCAGCTTGTTTGCAAGTTGAGGTCAGATGGTCAGCCATTATAAGGCACCCCTAGAGCTCTATAAGTTAATGTCTGTGTACGCCCAGCACAGCCCCCTGGGGAACAACAACAAACACTAGTGTGACCGCAGCTTTAAGATTACGTTTTATTACTTAAAAATGGATAAAATAATACAAATTAAAAAGATAAATAAATCTGCATTTACAGACCACCGAATTCAGAACAAATGTCAAATAAAATCCAACCAACAATTTAAAAAAATACATTCCCCACTGCAAATATGTTGCTTTTGGCAAACTAAGCCAACGACTGTACATAGCAATCATTTCCATTTAGTAAAATTCACAGACAAAAAAGAAAAAAAAAACCTGCTGAAGATTTTCATGTAGCAGATAGATCTGCTCAGTATTTTGGCAGAACAAACACTGAACATGTATATGTACAATTTTTTTGACCAGTATCCTTGGTGAAGTTTATGCTGGAATAAAGATGCTGCCTCACATTCCAGTCTTCATGAGCAGAAAGATGATTCTGTTTCAGTTTCTTATACGTGTGTACATGTTACAGCTAGTAGTGGATCAGAATTTGTAGCCCATAAGTCACTTTTTTTTCTACAGCACTAAATGGCTTGATCATAGATGGGTTCAGGTGGCTCCGGCCAAGGTTCTGCAGCAGAGAGGCGGATGACGTTAATCTCGCCCGTGTTTTTGAATGTACCCAATTCGTTATCCTTCAGCCTCCGGTCCTCATAGCCAGCACTGTCCAAGGGGCCCAGAGGAGTGCGAGGTCTAGAAGGAATGAAGCTTTCAGATGGGGGCAGTAAAGTCCCCCTCCCTACATCCGGCTCATCATTTTTATCCATGGGACTGATGAATGGCCGATACATGTCCACTTTATGCCCATTGTAGTGGCTAGGCCCTCTCTCCGTATACCCGTCCTGTTCCAAAAGATGACCATACACCATGGTATCATCAATAGATTCATACACTCGGGGCTCATTTTGGGTTTGTGTTTTTGGGAAGGTGAAATCACCAGGAAGAGAAACAGCCCCTTTGGGAATGTAGATGGATGAATCATTTCGCTTTGGTTTTCTGTTGGAACAAAAAAAAATATGACAATGAGAATCTTTACAATTGTTAATGAGATAGTAAGTTAGTTATTTGGAATAATTTCAAGATGTTTCTGATTGACTGGGTGGAATCTAGTGGACATAACTGGCAGTGCCTGAAGAAGCCACTTATTTACTGCTAAGGGGTGGGTTGTACACTGGTTCTGCTAAGGGCTATGCATGCATCAATGAAGGCGTTTACACCAACTACACTAAATTGGGAGAAAATGCATGTATGTCTTTACAGCAACTGGGCAACGAGGAGTCTTGCACTCTAGTGTGAAAGCCCCACCACCTAAATGATTCCACACAACTGATCGGTGACCAGGGATTTTAGACTGCACAATCCAGCAACCACTAAATCTCCGGCAAGCTGATCTGCTCTTGCAAACATTTGATTTCACCAACACAAGAAGTGACACTGCACTTGATGATACCACATTCAAAATATGCATTTCAACAAGCAGTAAGTGATCAAATAGTGAGTGCTGATAAAGCGTAAAATCCAGGAAAATAAATGAATCAGATTGAATTTGGCTATGTGACCTGAATGGATGGTTATCGGTGTGGATATTTACATTTTCCTTTTGCAATGCAGGAAAAGGTCAGAAATACTGTTATAATGTGTATCTTGATGTATTCTGAATCTAGCGTTGTCATTGGTTGTTCGACACACTCCACGTCAGTCGGACGATGCCTCTTGAATTATTCAGTGGTTTTAAAACTGAATCTGAATCGCTAACAGGAGAATCATAGTTTTATGCCAAATGCTCATCCTGATGCAACCCTCCCTATCCGGGCGTCACTACATACAATGCACTAGTTTATGCATCTTAGTGGCTAGGGACGTTATAGGACAATTTACAAGTTACTCTACAATTAACCTGACTTAATGATTTCATTTTTGGACTGTAGGAGGAAACCAATGCATACCCGAAAAGAACATACAAACTACACAGAGAAAAGAGCCAGCTGGGAATTGAACCCAGGACTTTGCTATGAGTAAACAGAGCTATGCAGTGAACCAGAATGCAGCGCCAAGTGCTTAGTAAACATTATTGTTTTTAATTACTGGTGCACAAAATGTAACTTATGGAGTTAAGCGGGTCAAGTTATGTTAGTTAAGTATGAAAAAAGTATTTGGAACATAGTAATTACCTTACTACCAAACAGACAGCAATCAGAATACTTATCAAGATTGCCAGTAGTGCTCCAACCACCCCTAGAATTATTCCAAGCAGTTTATCTACAAGACAAAACGACCAAAGAAAATCAAACACAATATAGGAGTACATAAAAGTGCAGCAAATATGCATTATACAGCATATATTATATGATGTATTATGTACAGCAAAAATAATATCTACAGTAAAATTGCACACATTTGTATCCAGTAGGGGTGTGACGAGAATTAAAACATGACGATAGTGCTCGTCAAGCTTGAACCTGTCTCACGGAAAGAAAAAAAGTTGTGGCAGGTGCGACAGCTCAGCAGTCAGAGCAGCTTTCCTCCTAAATGTATAAAAAACTGACAAAACTAAATTCTGCAAATACATGCATGTGTTGGCAGAATAATTTGACAGCTGATATATGTAATTAATTAATTATTATTGATATGATCCCAAGAAATTTATATATATATACACCATATATATACCATATATTCTTAAAATTTTTTAAAGTGTCTCGCCAAATACCATGTCTCATATCATAAGATGAGTGTATCGTCACACCCCTAGCCTCAAAGTGAATCTACAGCTGTCTTTTTAAATATTTCTTACTGGAGTTCTTCTTCAATGATATCTTGCTGAGGACAGCAAACTGGTCCAGTTGAGGTTCACAGCTGGACATATTAAGATAGAAACTGTTTTGAATGTTGATGTTTTTCAGTAGATTGCCCTTTCTCAAGCTTTGTCCCTGTTCTGAGCCCAGCTCCTGAATTTCAATAATTGAGTCACTCCTGGAACACTCAGGCCAGCTGATGTTTACAAAGGCCAAGTCAGCACTGTACTGCTCTGGAACATTTATGATCCATGACACGGTAGAGGCTGACATCATCGCCCCAGGCCAATTGGGTGTTATGAGATACACAGGTGTTGAAACACTTGGAGAGATTGAGTAAATTATTTTTTCTAAAAGATAAAAAAGAGAAAAAATATTTATTAAAAAAACATCACCATCCTAAATCCCAACCTCGACTTTGGTTTACCTTTAATCTCTGAACCGAAGTAGACATTCAAGTATGTGTCTTTCTCTAGGCTACTTTTTCTTGTCACACTTGTTAGTGCTGTGATGGTAACATTGGAAGAGATCTGAACTCGACTTATGGTGCCTTGACTGCTGAATGAACAAAACTTGCCAATATTGGCACCATCAACCTCAGAAACTATTAAAGACATGGGGCAGTTACTGTCCTGTCCTGGAACAAACTGATGCAAGTTGCCCTCAGGAGATCTCAATTCCACTGTTGCCGTCCAAGGAACCCTCATGACCCAGTTGACTTGGTGAAGAGGAGAATGTAGAAGTGTGCAAGAATCAAAGGAAGGGATGGTCAGGGCAATCTTATCTGCTGGACATGACGAAGGACTTTGGCACTCTAAAATTAGACACACAAGTTTAAGTAAGGGATTTGGAAAGATTCAGTAGGCATTTTCACACATGCTTTTGCAAGACACACTTTTTCAGAATTAAAATTACCCATACAAGGACAAAATGTGCATAAGCAACACTAACAGCTTCTTCTGGTAAAAAAAAGTTATTTTGTAATATCTTTGGAAATAATATCAACTGTTTTATCACAGTTCAGCAAAATATTTAAAACATTTTGTTAATTTCTAGTCCACCCATTGTAAACGTCTGTGTTTGATATATACGTTTGAACTGATGAACCAGGAGGAAAGCCACATACACAAGGGAAAACATGCAAACTCTGCAGAAAAAGGACCTGGACCACACCACCTAGGGATCAAATCCAGGAACTGTTGGTGCTTTGTGCCACTTCCTTCTAGTAGATGAACTGCTCCCTGAACAACGACCAAGGTCCAGGACAGCTGGAGACCAAATACATGACCCGAGTTGCATGAGAGACTTTTATAGTTATGTCACTTTAAGACAGGTCTGCTCCTTCTCTAGTTTGGCAACAATAATTTTTCAATTGAAATAAAGCATGAGGTAGTGAATTGTAGCATTAAGAACATTAAAACTAAACACAAGTGGTCCAACCATTTGCTACTACTATATTGAAATATACCCACCCATGTGATATACTGTATAGGTACTATCACGTTAAAACAATATAGCTTTCAGATGCTTACCAATGGTCTTTGTTGCTGAAAGAAGAAGATCATTCTCAGAGCAGTCAAGAAAAGAGAGTTTGGGTTTGGAGCCTGGTGGCACTGATATATTCTGCTGTACTACAGAGTCCATGCTCATCTCACATAAAGAGTCAGGATCGTTTTTGTTTATTTGTAGACTTAGACCTTGATTACTCTGGAGGTCCAGTTTGCAAACCTCTATTTAAAACAAAACAAAATGTACGGTTGAAATACTTTTAGATGAAATTATTTGTGATATGTTGCAATGTGTTATATGTAAATCAGCTTTTACATAGATTTTAAACAACCAAATACACTTAGTGGAAATACATTTGTGGAACATATTTTTGGAAACAGTTACCTCCAGAAAGCCAACAAAATAATAAGTCTCACCATAGCCACCATTTGTTTGAACTTTTATCTCACCATAGAACCATTCTAATGTGCAATTCTACACGAAGGGGTTAGGTGCCTTGCTCAACGGAACTTCATTGGTGACCTGTCAGCTCAGGGAAGCAAACGGGCAACATTCTGCAACATTCTGATCACAAGCATATATTTCTAATCCCCAGGCCATGGCTGGCATATAAACAATTATCTGGACAATTGTTATCCTGCTTAATCAATTACATATATTATTTTACTCTTCACTAGCCACATAATCTTTCTTAGAGCCCCAATGAGTCTGCGCCACCCAGTAACAAGAACAGACCATGAATGCACAAGACGTCATCACTCATACAGTTTTTAGGTGAAATCAACAGGAGCCCATGTAATGAATGGCTACCCTTTTGACAGATGCGTTGCTCAGCCAGAGCAAGAAAGCTGTAAATAGCAATAGAATTGGCACCAGTGTAGGTAAGAAAATAAGGTATTCTGAGATGACATTCTGACAAGACAGAGGCAGCATTCTTGACAAACAAAGCATTATCTTACCTGGATAGCCACCTCTGAACACTGAGACTCTAAAGTTGAGCGAGAGGCCAGAAACACCAGCCTGTCGAACAGCATCACAATTAACCAGAGTCAAGCTGAAATTTCCACTGTAATTAATCAGCTGATTATCAGTCAGTGTCTTTTCAACTGGATCCCTGTTGGCCTGATTGTATATCACCTTGACAACTTTACTTTGGCATTTTGGGTTGGTGTAATCCAAGAATTGAACAGTAAAGTTATGTTTGGGTGGAAGGAAAAAGTTCCACTTCATTATGTCATTGCTAGGGATGGACTGGGGACTGAAAAAGTCTGTGTTTGATTGGCCACGTGGCAGCACAGCATCCACTACAGCTTGATCAGAACCTAGGAAAAACATTTAAGATTATTTAAGTCAATTCTGGATACCAGTTTCCATTTATGCCTAAAACTTTGTCAAAATACTACCCAACATCAAAACACAGTTAAGCCTCGATTCATAGAACCTCATGTTATAGGATTTTTTATTTAACTGAAAGAATCTGGAAAATGTAATGTCCAGTCCCACTGTTTTTATCAAAATCATTTAAACACAAGTAATTAAGTAATTGTCTTCTAGATGAAAAATGAAGGGGAAACACTGTACATTTAGCAGGGTTTTAACATATTTCAACAGCGTTGCACACGCTGAAATATCAAACCATCTCTACTGTAACTTGCAAAAGTAACATGCTGCTGAGAAATATACCCAAAGCATGATTCTGCCACTACCATGTTTCACTGAGGGGATGGTGTTTTTGGTGTGATTAGATGTATGGTTATGCAAAAGATACAGTATTTTCCTTGTTGGACAAAAAGTTCAATTTTGGTCTCATCTGACCAGAGCAACTTCCTCCATACATTGGGGTTCCTCCAAAATGCCTTTTGGAAAAATCAAAATGAGCCTTCCTATTTTTGTCTAAGTAAAGGCTTTTTAAATCCCAGATCTATGGAATGGCTTATTAAGGTCATATGGACAGTTACTCCAGTCTCTGATTTGGAACTCTGCAGCTCCTTCAAGGTTACGTTTGGTTTTTGTTCTGCCTTTCTGATTAATGCCCTCCTTGGTCTGTTCTGAGAGTTTTGGGGGGTGGTCCTCTCTTGGCAGGTTTGTTGTGGTACCATGTTCTTTCCCTTTTATGATAATGGATTAGATATTTTTTATACAACTTTGTCGCTGACTTGTTTGGAGATTTCCTTGGTCTTCATGGGTTAGTGGTGCATTTTGCTTAAAGCTATTGCAGCCTCTGTGGCTTTTCAGAAAAGGTGTGTATTTACTGACACTCAGATTACACAGATGGATTTCACTAAGCATGTGACATCTGAATATAATTGGTCGCACCAGAATTAACGGCTTGATAACAAAGAGGGTGAATACATATGCACAATTAAAAATACATTATATATAGACCCCCATTTTTCGAACAATCAAAAAAGTTAATTCTTATTCATGTATACTCAGCACCCCATCTTGACATTAAAAAACAGAAATGTAAAATATAATAGATATCACATGGACATAAGTATTCAAACAATTTGCTGTGACACTCCTATTTCATTCACATGCTGTGCATTTCCTTCTGATCCTAATTGAGATGGTCCTACTCATTCATTGGTTTCCAGCTGTGTTTAATTAAACTGAGTGGACTTGATTAGGAGAGCACACCTGTCTATATAAGACCTGACAGCTCACAGTGCATGTCAGAGAGCAAATGAGAATCTTGAGGTCAAAGGAACTGCCCAAGAAGCTCAAAGACAGAATGTTTCAAGTTTCTAAGAGCATTAAGAGCACAGTGGCCTCCATAATCTTCAAATGAAAGAAGTCTGGGATGACCATAACTCTTTCTAGACCTGGCAGTCCAGCCAAACTGAGCAATTGTGGGAGAAGAGCCTTGGTGAGAGAGGTAAAAAAAGAACCCAAAGACGACTGTGGCTGAGCTCCAGAGATGAAGCAGGGAGATGTGAGAAAGTTCCACTATCACTGCAGCCCTCCACCAGTCAGGGCTTCATTGGTTGCAATTGAAGGAAAGATGAATGCGGCCAAATACAGAGATATCCTGAAAGAAAACCTCTTCCAGAGTACTCTGGACCTCAGACTGGGCTGAAGTTTCACCTTCCACCAAGACAATGAAACAACTTCGGAAAATTCTTGACTGGCCCAGCCAGAGCCCTGACCTAAACACAATTAGGCATCTTTGGAGAGTCCACCAACATTCACCATCCAACCTGACGGAACTGGAGGATCCCCAAATCAAGGTGTGAAAAACTTGTTGCATCATTTCCAAGAAGACTCATAGCTGTACTAGCTCAAAGGAGTCTAAATAATTATGAGCATGTAATATTTAAGTTTTTCTTTTTAATAAATTTGCAAAAATGTCTACATTTCTGGCTTTTTTATGTCAAGATGGGGTGCTGAGTGTACATAAAACGAACTTTTTTGATTTTAGCAAATGGCTGCAAGGAAACAAAGACTGAAAAATGTAAAGGGGCCTGAATACTTTCCGTACCCAATGTGTATGTATATATACATATACACAGTTTGCACCCAACTCAGGCAGTGATTATTTAGACAAATAAAAGATAATCACAATTACAATATTTTTGAGAAATAATGAAAGGGAATTTCAAAAACCAAGGGAAATAGTATCAGGAACCCAGTATCGAGAATCGTATCACATCATGAAGAAGGTGTATTGTTACATCCCTATTAATGACAAGTGAAATTATTTAAAAAGGGAGTACTATTGTGGAAATCCAAAATATACTATGTTCCCCCTATCAAGATCATATAAAAACATTTTCTTGTATTTAATTAAAATAATGACAGACATTATTTTCATGCTTTCACAAATTACCACTTACCACTAGCCGCTGAGAATTTAAAAGATGTACTTAAAATTGTGTCTCTGGGAACTTCAAGCGTCATCCGACCTCTCCAAAGGACCTGTATATGGGTGATGGGGCCATTTTGACAGAATGTGCCAAGATTGACAGTTCCTGCTCGTGGGTACATTAGGACTCTGTAGGTGTGTTTGCCAGGACAGCTTTCAGATGACTGGATCTGTCTTAATCCTGGTGCTGGGAATTCCAGCTGGAATGCTTTGTCAGCTGATACTTTCATGTCCCATGAAAAGAGTCGGTTGAAATCCGGGAAATAGGAGGTCTGTGGATCTATCATATCATAGCTGCATCCCTTCAAACAATCTAAAAGAAACAAACAGTTATTTTGTGAATTATTGATTTTTTATATATATTTTGCAATTTACCCCACAAATTTCTCCCATATTTAGTCATAACCAATTGCCCTGACTGCATTACGCTTCCTCTCTACTGATACTACCCTCCACTACTGACTGAGAAGCAACTATCATACCCTCTCAGACATGTTGCAGTACGACTTTTCAGCTGTATGAGACAAGCTCATAAGGGGATCCGCCATGTGTATGGGGAGCCTCACCCTGAGCTACACGTTATACCTTGAATCTGCATAGGCAGCATCAATTAGAGAGCAGAGGTCCTAGCTGTATCATTTAGGAGAAACTCAGGTTTATCTTTCCACCCTGTGTACAAAACAGCCAATCACTTTCCATATAAGCTTTCATCCTGCCAGATGACAGAGCTATGACTAGAAAGATTGTTTGAAATCTCAGCTCTGGTGTTCTAGCAAGTTTCAATAGATCGGCTGTACACTTCCTGGACCCATACATAGCCAGAAAATGGGTACAAAGACAAAAGTGTGTGAAAACAGTGCTTGTACAATTGACCAGCAACTAAATACCTGCAGTAATGACCTTTACCAATTGACAAACATAGCCAGTCATGTCTGACCAACAGGCCAATAGCATAGCTAGATTCAAAGGTAGTAGGCTAATACATCAAGCCATTGTGCCAGCAAAACACTTAGAACAGACAATAAAAATTAGTGTGTTTAGACAATCCTCCATGCAGATACCCTTTAGAGCGGTGATGTTTTTGGGCTGTCGCTAGGCAACACAGACTTTGAACTCCCTTCACAAATATTCTATTGGGTTGAGGTCTGAGGACTGGCTAGGCCTCTCCAGGACCTTGAAATGCTTTTTAAGAAGCCACTTGAAGACCCAGCCACATTTCATCTTCTAGAGGTAGCATGAAGCGACATCTACGAGCTAGAGGGGGCTCAGGTAGTGCAGCTCATCGAGGATAGCACATCACTGTGAACCGTGACAAGAATGTTTGCTGTATCTGTCAGTACAGTGTCCAGAGCATGGAGCAGATACCAGTAGACCGGCCAGTACACCAGGGGAGGGCTGTAGGAGGGCAACAACCCAACAGCAGGACCGCTACCTCCTTCTTTGTGCAATGAGGAACAACAGGAGCAGTGCCAGAGCCCTGTCAAATGACCTCCAGCATGCCACTAATATACATGTTTCTATGTCTGTGTTCTTCACAGATGAGAGCAGGTTCTCACTGAGCTCATGTAACAGACGGGTGAGAGTTTGGAGACACCATGCAGAATGTTCTGCTGCCTGCAACATCCTCCACGATGACACCTTTGACAGTGGTTCAGTGAGATTACTGACCCACTATTAATGACCCAATGTGAAAGGGGTCTTTTGCTTAGAGAGACACACAGCCCTTTATGTGCTGGCCAGAGGTAACCTGACTGCTATTAGGTACCCGGAAAAGATCCTCATACCACTTTTGAGACCATATGCTGGTGTAGTGGGCCCAGGGTTCCTTCTGATGCATGACAATGCTAGACCTGCCTGTGGCTGAAGTGCTAAAGGCATTCATGATATGGTATGGTCTGCCCATTCCCCAGACTGAATTCAAATGAGCATATCTGGGAAATCATGTCTTGTTCCATCCACCAACAACACGTTGTACCAGACTGTTTAAGTGTTGACTGATGTTGAACATCCACTGCCGCATCAGAAGCATGCCCAGGCATTGTAGGGATGTCATACAGACACAGTGAGGCCACATACACTACAGAACCTTATTTTAACCTGTCTTGAGGAATTTCCAATGAAGTTGGGTAAGCGTGTAATTTGATTTTCCACTTAGATTTTTAGTATTATTCCAATTCCACTTTTAATCAATTAAATTTTTTTATATTTTGATTTGCATTGATCATTTTTATGTTATTTTGTTTTTAACACATTCCACTAATGTGTAATAAATAAAGATTTAACTGAAATAGTTCATTCTTTGTATAATAATACATCTACAAAATAAAAAAGAAATAAAGGAAACTTAAACTTCAATTTAAATGTATTTAATCCACCTAATCTATCTCACATTTAGCATTGTAATGATTGGAAAAAAAAATTTCGAGCAAATAGCATTGCACCTACCAAGGCTTCTAATGATCTCAACATTGAAGAAGTCCTGAGGCTTGGCACAGCTGAAAGTCACATTGCGGTTCTGATTTGGAGCCAGTGACAGTTTAGATCCACACGTACCATCCATACAGACACTACATTCAGAACCTTCTTCTTTCCTGCTTATGATCAATGTTGTATCACGGTCAGGAATCACCATCCTTGTTTGGCCCTCTGGGAAAATAAAAAAGAATTTTTACATAAGAGAAAGATCAGTGCTCTTTAGTTACATAAAATACAGTGGGTATGGAAAGTATTCAGACCACTTTAAATTTTTCAATCTTTGTTTCATTGCAGCCATTTGCTTCCGGGCCCTTGAGCAAGGGCACATTGTAACTATAATTGCCAGAGCACCCGGAAAGTATTCACAATTCTTTTAACTTTTTCCAAATTTTATGTTAAGCCTTATTCCAAAATGGATTGCAATAATTTGTTTTTTTCCTAAAAATTCTACACTCAACACCCATAAGGACAAAGTGGAAAATACTGTTTTGAAGTTTAGCAAATTTCTTTAAAAAAAATCATGTACATAAGTATTCACGGTGTTTGCTCAATACTTTGTTACCATAACCAAACAAATAACAGCCTCAAGTCTTTCTAAATATGATGCTACACGCTTGGCACACCTAATTTTGGGCCCCTTCTCCCATTCTCTCAAAAGGATGGATGGGGAACATAGATGCACAGCCATTTTCAGATCTCGCCAGACATGTTCAAGTCTGGGCTCTGGCTGGGTCACTCAATAACATTCACAGAGTTGTCTCAAAGCCACCCCTTTGTTTTCTTGACTGTGAGCTTAATATTGTTGTCCTGTTGAAAGGTGAACATTTGGCCCATTCTGAGGTCCAGAGCACTCTGGGGCAGGTTTTCTTCAATGATGACTATGTACATTGCTGTTTTCAGGTTTCAGGCTTGAGCCTGCCTAGTCTCCCAGTTCTTGCTGCCAAAAATAGCTCAACAGTATGATTCTGCAACCATGCTTCACTGTAGGAATGGTACTGGCCAGTATGATAGGCAGTGCTTGGTTTCCTCCAGAATTGATCGTTCCAACAAACTGGTTTACACTGCTCCAGTGTCCTGTGGTGAAGTGTGTATTCCAAAACTGCCAATGGTACAGCTACTCAGCCCTGTAATTTTATAGTCATTACCTCAAGATGCAGTTTGGAACTTGTTAATGATCAATTCAAAACGAGCACTGAGTGGAGTTTGCATGTTGTCCAAGGTGTCCATGTTGTGAATTTACTCTGAGTGCTCTTGTTTCCTCCCCCATTACAACAACATGTAAGTGAGGTGAATTGGAGATACAAAATTGTCCATGACCTTGTTTGATATAAATGTGTGTACTGATGAAACCTATGTAATTAACAAGTACTGTGTGTCTCATAAATGTAACAAACATTCAAATAAATGCATAATACTCAATTAAAAACAAACTTTTCAGATGCCTTGACTCCTCTTAAGCGTCTACAAAAACAAAAATGCACATGTAATGTACCATTCCAAATAACACATATACAACACTTACTATTCTGCATGGATTCTGGTGTCACGGTGAAGAGTTTGAGGTCCTGGTCATGTTGCTGATTGACTTGTACAAACATTGTAGCTTGGTTAGGAAGTTCTAAATGTGTCACCGAGCCATTTGTGCAGTATGACTGAGATTGTGCACTGCCATCAGATGATGGACTATTCACAGAGTATATGTAACCCTTGGTGCAGTCTTCTTCTTTAGCGAGCTCCCGTAAACCATCCTTCGGAAATTTCACACTTAAAATGGCTTCTGCAGTTGCCCTCAACTTCCATTCAAACTTTCTATTAAATCCTGGAAGGAGTGAGGCAGGTACATTTCCATATGCTGGGGTGCAAGCAGTTTTTGTGCATTCTAGGTAAAACAGATAAAGATGCAAATGCATAAAAATACATTGCAGTGTATAGTAGGGCTATCACTGTACTATTTCAGAAAAAAGATGATAATCAACCACAATGTCAAGAAAAACAACATATGAATATTTTATAGACTTGGTAGTTAACTAAACCTGTACCTAAACAAAAGAAACCACAAAAGATGGTGTCCTCAGATGGTGCAATGGGGTAATCTACTAGCACACCAACACAGAGATTCTGAACTCCCAGATTTGAATTTTGACTCTCTTAAAGGGCACCGAGCCTAACACTACTTCAGCAGACAAAATGGTCCTCAAATTCTCCATGGGAAACTACTGAATTACAAGAGGAGTGGGGCTGTGTTAAAGTTAAGAAGACAGCAATAATAAAAAACATATACATATTACTATGCTTCATAATTTTACAGTAAGCAGCCACTGCAACAGTCTTAGTTTGTTGTGAACTAACAATGCAAGCTTATGTGGTGATAACACTTAAATGCACAACTGACCTGCAGGGTTACTGCACTGATAATTAAGTAACAATAAATCCTAAAGACTTATTTCTTACCCACAGAGCTTTGAATCAGGACAGAGAAGCTCTTTTCAGGTTCTGAGCATGTAAAGTTAACGTTGATGTTTTTGCTGGGCTTAATCTCCAGGGAGGAAGTGCAAGCTGCATCAGCCTTTTCTGTCAAATCACATACACTGCAATGATCCAGAGGAGAAGAAGTGGACAGAATAACCGTAAAAAATTCATCTGTCTGAATGGAAAACTGATGAAATTCTAGAAACAGAAAAACAATACAAAAATACATAGGTCAAGACGTCATAAGGTAATATAATAAATTATGCTGCACATGTAAATATTTAAATTGGTTTATCTCAAACAGCTAAATACTGAAGTCATAGTCATACATTTCCTTTATAAAGTCAAAGAAAAAAGCTAACCTTATTTTAAAATGTGCTTTCAAAATGTCTATAGAATTTTTTCTACATTTTGCGCATTTTTTCTACAATATGATGCACTCTGTCCAGTTGATTTGTGGGTAGTTTCTGAATGTTTCAAAAATACAACACAGGGCCCCGGTGCTCATCATAAGTACAGAAGAATAAACTCATATCAAGTGAATGACCCCTCTATTGTACAGACACATGACAACTGATGATAATTAGATTCCGGGGCTGGGGGGAAGAGTCCACAAACTGAACCGTGAATTTGTGGGGGTTCACTGTTTTTATTAAAATCACCAAATACAGTGATCTCGGTTGATCCAAAATTTCAACAAAATTCAAGTGAGGTTGTGGCTTAGGAGAATATCTATATTTGCATTATTATAGGACAACTATTCTTGTGCATAATTACTACACAGCTAAATGAAAAACATTCTCCCATCTAACTTTTTTTATTTTCAACTGTTCCGAACTTTCCAATAAACATTTCTGACACATTACAACAACAACAAAAATCAGTGACCAATATAGCCACCCTTGGTGATGAGCCTTCCATTCATGGAGTCAGTTTCTTGATCTG
>JAYDZF010000013.1:8556226-8568049 GCA_034509105.1 Microcambeva barbata
AGAGGTTAGGTGCCTTGCTCAAGGGCACTTCAGTCATGACCTGTCAGCTCTGGGAATTGAACCGGCAACCTTCTGATTACAAGCACTGCTCTCTAACCTACATGCCACGGCTGCCTCAAATCATTTGGTGTTAAATTTATGCCAAATCAATAATGTGGACCAGGATCCGATCTGCAGTGGTGACCTCTAAAGTGAGCAGCCTAAAAAAATTATGCTAGTAGGAGTACAACAGACCTATATTCGAAGTGACTTATAATACTGTGATGAAATATAGTCTGAACAATTGAGGGCAGCGGTGGGGCTTTAACAGACTTCCTTCAGATTACTAATTCAGTAACTTAACCATTAGACTACAGTTGGTATTTTTGTTTATTTTCCTCACCGATTCCCCTTTAAATTATAAAAAGCTTAATGTGACGTATGAACGAAGAGACAGAACTCTAAACATTAATGATTACGGTGTATAAGTTCTCTCCATTATAAGTTCTCTCATTTGTTATTTTAGTCATGTTAAGCTTTAAGTGAATTATGTGAACAATTAGGAAGCAACTGCACATGTTTTTTTTAAAACCTGGATTTCAGTATTTTAGTATTTCAAAAACAACACTTATTTATTTTACATATCCATAGGTTCCTAGGTTTCCCATTCATTGTCATGGAAAAAAATTGAACCAATTGATTCTGAGTTTCTACGATCTACTGTACTTACCAGTGTATCGAACTCGATTCAGAGTCGACTCGTTAGTGAACGACATATGACAAGCACGTAGCGAGAGTGTGTGGGTGCCGCAGCGATGTAAACTGAACACCGTCATCCAAACTTTGGCGAACCCATTAGTTTTTTAATAAGTATTGTTGAGTGGTAAGTCTGTTTCTTCATTATGAGTTTATTCAGTTAGAGAACGACTGGATTGTGAACAAAGCTTGGTGTGAAGCAGGAAGTAAAGCTTAGCCTTACGGCAGTGGTGGTTAGCATGGTCTGTTTACACTTTCTTTTTCATTAATACAAATAATACATAATTGGAATTTTAAATGTTTGAAGTCGAATTATCTGCCATGACGATGTATGGTTTTAAGTTAATAAAGGTGAAATGTGGCGCTTACTGGTTGGTATGATGGCAAGTAAGCTGAACCTGTCTGTTCCGTAATAATTTGAGCGACATTATTTAGGTGACAGTGTCACTGCAATGTACACTTTATGACCAAAAGGACGTGGGCAGTTTGTATTTACAACTATGCTCATTATTATCGTATCCTTTGCGTTCGACAAAGTCTCATCTTTTCTAACGATGCTTTTAACAATATTTTAAATGCATGTTTGAATTTGCAGAGAGCATCAGAAGAGTTACGAACATTATTTGTTTACAGTGGTACATTGTAACTCAACATTCGGTAAACTCATAATCATAGAAACTAAACGCCGTTCATAGAGACATTTGTACCCTTAAATTCTTCCGCTTTTTAATAAATATTTGTTTATCTACTAAATTAACAACGGACGCCCGCTTTCTGGAAGGTCCTGGCTTTGATTCTTATGGGTTCGGTTTCCATGTTCTCCCCGTGTCTGGAAACACCCGAAAGAAAACGAAACGTTCTAGTTGTCCCAAGGTGTATCACGGTGTAAAATTGAACTGGAACTTCAATTTCTGGAGCACCTCATTAATGAGGAACTTGTTAAAGAGTGACAAGATGGAAGCCATTGTTGAATAACAACCATAGGACCACTGGCTTGAGGTTTGATAAATGAGATAGGCGACAAATTAGAGTATATGAATTGAGAATTGACTAAAGCAACCTATTGCAGGAAAAACAAAGTTTTTAACTGCCAAGGAGACATACCACAAAATGATGTCAGTGTTCTTTTTGCTGTGTACATTCGGTTATTGTAATGTACCGTTTGAGTTTACCTTGTGTGCTTCAAAGCAGATTTTCCTCTTTATTTCCTATATTTGGTTGTATTCATACTTCTCAATTCTTACCAGTGTACCCACCACTAAGAACCTTCACATAAGGTAGAAGTGGAATTTGGCGATGTGTAGTTCCCGTTTTTCACCAGATGTCTGACTAAAAGTTCAGCTGTCATGTAATTACATCA
The DNA here is from genome assembly GCA_034509105.1 of Microcambeva barbata. Classification (NCBI taxonomy): domain Eukaryota; kingdom Metazoa; phylum Chordata; class Actinopteri; order Siluriformes; family Trichomycteridae; genus Microcambeva; species Microcambeva barbata. Next base: position 8,558,322 of record JAYDZF010000013.1, read on the forward strand.
CAAAATGTATTTCCCCTAAACCTTATATTTAACTTGGCTTCTGTCTTTTACACTGCCAGAAAGGTCTTATTTATAAAGATTTGCAAAGACATAGTCTGCCATTGTCTTTCATAGTTATTTCTTTCATCCCTGACCAACGCTAGGGTCTGCAACGCTAGTATGTCTACATTTTTGTTTACTATAGTTTACCTTTACCTCAGACATGGCCTCATAACACAAGAGATGCACTGTTTTTTTATCTTAAAGCACAAACTTCCCCATCTTTCATTCTTTACTATATTAAGCTAACACAGACTCATGTCAGATGTCTCCTTCCATGTACTGAAAATGGATGATGCCAAGATCATACTACACAATATCTTAAGTCGTCCTGTCACTGTACAGTGCACACAACACGACTTAGTCTCTTGTAATCGGGAGTCTTTTATGTCGGTGGGGCTTTAACACTACATTACTGATTACTGACAACAAACTGCCCCACGTACTGGGGGGCACAGAGAGTGCTGTACACTAGCAGCATTCTTACACACACAGGTGCCACCAGTTGAGGTGTTTAACCATGTCTCTCTGTCTCATTTTCACTCTTGCTTGCTAGTGGTTTTCTATCGAGTCCGATGATGACATCCACTTCTGTCTTTTAACAGTGACTTGACTGGTGACGGAAAAGGCCAATCTTCTATTGCAGATACATAGTTTTTAATAGTTATAATAGTTGTGTTGCTTTGGCAATACAAATGCCTGCATTTGACATGACAGTAAAGCTTTGTTTGAGTTTGAGAAAAGGTCCGATGTACTTTAAAACATGTGTTAATGTATACTTTACTCCTCACCCTGTATCTGGCGTTCACATGTTAAGCCAAAATAAAACCGTTCATAACCCAAAATGTTTCCACTGTATAATTAAAATTACTAATATAGCCATGAAAAAATCTTATACAAAAGCCAAGTGTTTGTAAACAATATGCATCTCTTGCTAGTGGTTGTTAACTATTAACCTGTTCATCTTGATGTGCATAGTCCACCTCTGGAAAGTACAGTGAAGGTAATAAATATTTGATCCCTTACTGCTTTTGTGAGTTTGCTTACTGACAAAGATATGAACAGTCTATAATTTTATATTAACAGTGAGAGATATAATATCAAAAAGAGAATCCAGAAAATTACATTGTTTAATATCTATAAATTGAATTGCATTTTGCATAGAGAAATAAGTTTTGACCCCCTACCAAATAATAAGAGTTCCGGCTCCTTCAGACGCTCCTAATCAACTCTGTCAACTGTATAAACTACACCTGTTCATACTCAATTAATCAGTCTAACCTCTCCAACATGGGCAAGACCAAAGAGCTTTCTAAGGCTGTCAGGGACAAGATTATAGACCTGTACAATGCTGGAATTGGCTACAAAACCATAAGAGATGGTGGGTGAGAAGGAGACAACTGTTGGTGCCATTGTAAGAAAATGGAAGAAATACAAAATGACGATCTGGGGCTTCATGCAAAATCTTACCTTCATGAGGAAGGTGAAAAATCAGCCTAAAGTTACACGCGGGGAACGATCTTAAGGCAGCTGGGACCACAGTCACCAAGAAAACCATTGGTAACACATTACGCCACAATGGATTAAAATCCTACAGTGCCCTTAAGGTCCCCCTGTTCAGGAAGACACATCTGCAGGCCCGTCTGAAGTTTGCCAATGAACACATGGATGATTTGAGAGAAGGTGTTGTGGTCAGATGAGAAAGACATTAGCTCTTTCGCATTAACTCAACTCTCTTTGTTTGACGGAAGAGAAATGGTGACCATGACCCAAAGAACACCATCCTCACTGTCTAGCATGGAGGTGGAAACATGTTTCTTTGCTAAGTGCACAGGACTACTTCACTGCATCAATGGGAGAATAGATGGAGCCATGTACCGTAAAATCATGAGTGACAACCTTATTCCCTTTGCCATTACATTAAAATGGCTGGGTCTTCCAGGACTGCATTGACCCAAAATATACAGCCAAGGCAGAAAATGAGTGGCTCAAAAAAGCACATTGAGCTCATGAAGTTGCCTGGCCAGTCTCCAGACCTTAATCTCATAGACAACTTATAGAGGGAGCTCAAGGTCTGAGTTGCCAAGCGACAGCCTCAAAATCTTAATGATTTAGAGATGATCTTCAAAGAGTAGTGGACCACAATTCCTTCTTACATGTGTGAAAAACTCCTCATCAACTACAAAAAACATCTGACTTCTGTTTTGGCCAACAAGGGTTTTGCCGTCAAGTATTAAGTCTTGTTTGCTAGAGGGATTAAACAATTATTTCTCTCTGCAAATAAATGTATATATTTTATAGATGCGATTTTCTGAATTTTGTTTTTGACATTCTATCTCTCACTGTTAAAATAAACCCTTAAAAATATTGACTGTTCATATCTTTGTTAGTGGACAAACTTACAAAATCCGCAAGGGGTCAAATATGTATTTCCTCCACTGTAGACACTAAAATATAATCAAGTTTTCCTTTAACATTCTGTTATTGAGCTTATTGAGTCTAGCACTATTGGAAACAGTCAGTTTTGAATGGAAACTATGACTTGCATTCTGATGACTAAATTGACCCCAAACCATTTTATTGAGATAGAATGGGATACAAAAACTGGTTGGTGAAAGGTAACATTAAGCCTATAAAATTAACAAAGGGTTTATATATGTAATCTACCTTTCTTGATTTATCAGATTTTTGAAATACATATTGAGTGAAATGATTTTGTTGAATTAAATTTCCAATATTTCCAAAAAAATATCCTATAAAATACTAAAACAGCAAGCCTGTTCATTGAGTCACTTTATTTATTTGCAAGTGCTCAGAGTACTTAAGGCAAAGTATTTTTACTTTCTCATTTCGGGTGGGTACATCTTACGATATCTTCCATTAAGCTCTTTGCATAACCATGACCACATAACAATATTATCAGTAACTACTACTTCTGTGTGGATGTTTTGTCTCTCTCCCAGCCAAACTCAAGCGGCTTTTATTGCCAATGAGAAATAAGAAATCTGGTTCACAGATACAGATGTACAGCGCTGTATTGATGATGATGTAAATTGTTTTACTCTATGCATGCTACTCTGACATTGTCAACACAAAGTCAATATCTGTTAAACGAAGGCTGGAATACTTTTTCTGTCCCCTTGCAGGTGAGAAACAAATGGAGCATGTCTAGTCTCAGATGCTTCAAGGGTACAAAGAAAGGGGCGCCCACTGAGCAGTGTGAGGCGCCTCAGGGGCTGGGAATTCATATCTATCTGTTCTGGACCAAAGATGGAGATCGGTACTTGACTTATCAGGATGGCGTCGTGACTGCTGAGGAACTCTCAATCAGAGCAGCAGAATCTGTGGGTAAGAGATTCGGCAGGCACCTTAGTGTCGAAGGGATTTTGGTATGTTTGTTTTGATCAATAGGACTTGATTAATTTTGGTGTGTGTGTTTCTTGCACAGGCATCACACCTGTATGCCATCCTCTTTTTGCGCTGTACAACCCGTCCTTCCGCTGTTGGTACAGTCCTAACCACTGCTTCACTCCTGAGAACCAGTCAAGCCTGATACTGCACTTTCGGATGAGGTACATATGTTTTAGCAGTTGTCCACTGATCTGTAAATTATAAATTGTTCCATAAGGAGGAAGGACTAGTAAAAGTGTTTCTCTGTTTAATCTCTGTTAGCATACTTCCTATTTTGAACCAGTTTTGCTAGTTACAATAGGACACAAAAATCAACCTAGCCAAAATGAATACAGTTCTTGAAAAAACTGAACAAGAAGACAACATTTAAAGAACAATATAAGAACAGCACATGATAAGGATCATAGACTGAAATGAAAATTACTTTTCCTGAATAAATAATAAATTACCTTTAAGTATAATAAATATAATAAATTATAATAAATATTAAATTACATTTCAGTGTCATAAATTATAATTAATAATAAATAAAATGACAGTAAAATAAATTATATTTAGAATTACAGTATGATTCATATAATACATTATCATTAATATTAAATAAAATTACAGCATCATAAATATAATTATAAGAAATTAAACTAGTGTTATTAATATAATGAATTATAATGAATAAAATTACAGTAGATCATTTTTACTGTTAGTATGCAGAAATTGTTCACAATAGATAAAAGTTTAAAAACATATATTTTTGTACTGCGTCAACAAGCAAAGCCTTTCAAGACATTACATTTACATTTTCAGTATTTAGCAGATGCATTTGTCCAAAGTGACTTACAATACAGTTATAGTATACAGTCTTAGCAATGAGGGTTAAGGTCCAACAGCAGCAACCTAAAAGTTGTGAGTTTTGAACCAGCAACCTCCGAGTTACTGGTCCCAAACACCTCTAGACATGGTCAATTGAAAGAAGCCACACAATAGAAGTGCCACTTTAAAAAAAAAGTTTTATCATCAGTAGCTATAGTGCTGTTAATCGTTTTGCAAGTGTATCATTGTTTGATAACTTGTGTGGTGCTTGACTAGAGTCAGCACATCAAAACCTTTATCTTTATTACTGAGGGATGATGTTTAATATACATAAACCACCAGACTTACCCCATTGTGTGATTTTTTTTTTATGTATTTTAAATATCTGCTGATCTCTAAACCTGTTACTAATACTAAATCTGACAAAAACAAACAATAATGCTTTCCAGAAACCATAACACAGTTTGTTCAGGTATATTCATATAACAACCTGTTAAAGCTTTGTTGTTAGTATAGCACAGTGGATACACATATTTTATTTAAGTAACGCAAGGTCTGGTGCTGTGGTTTACGTGTGGCATTGCACCATCTAGTGGATTGGGAGCGACTTACAGAAGTGCATCAGTAGTATACTTTACCATACTCTAGTTAATGTAAAACTTCCAGTATGTAAATCAGTGTAAGTGCTTGATGAAGAGATTAATTTTTAGTCATTTTTTGAAGATAGCAAGAGACTCAAGACAGTCAAGGGAAGCTCTTTCCACCACTTCGGTGCAAAAACAGAGAAGATCCTTGATGCATGTCCTGGGTGGAGGATCGAGTTGGGCCCGACTGGTGGCTCTGAGGTTGCGTGGTACAGTGCAGGATTTGATTAGATCCTCTAGGTATATTGGTGCTGTTCTATTTCTGACTTTGTAAGTGGGCTTCAGGGTTTTAAACTGAATATGTGCAGCTACAGGAAGCCAGCGAAGAGAATGCAGCAGTGCGGTGATGTGGCAGTACATAGGTTCGTTAAACACCAGATGGGCAGCTGCATTTTGGATGAGCTGTAGGGGTTTATTAGTGGACATTGGTGCACCAGCCAGAATGGAGTTGTTGTAGTCCAGCCATAAGATAATACGGGTCTGCACAAGAATCTGAGTGCCCCTTGTAGAGGAATGGACGAATCTTTACTAGTGGTAGGAGAAGCCATGAGGGGTTATGACCTTACCAAGAGAGTGGATGTTGATGGTGAAAAGTAGTGGACCCCGTACAGAGTCCTGTGGAACACCAGTTGAGAGTGGATGGAGGGGATATAGTACCCCTCCATGTATACTTTAAATGCTATTTGAATTAGGGTGGCTAGGTGATAGGCAAGGTAGTACAATCTACATCAGGGGTGGGTAAACTTTTTGGCTCGGGGGCCACATTGACTTTTAAAATTTGACTGACGGGCCGGGTCAGCACAAGATACGATACATGTAAAAAACTGCATGTGCAGGTGTCGAAATGCCTGTCATTACAATGAAATGAAATGAATGCAATCATTAACGTCAAAACTTAATCCTGTACCAATCTTCGGCGGGCCGGATTAAAAAGACCAACGGGCCGGATGTGGCCCGCGGGCCGTAGTTTGCCCACCCCTGATCTATATGATTGTTCATCATTGTATAATAATAATGATGATCATTATACTATGATAATACTTTACTAATAATTAGCACATCCCACTGCCTAAAGGAAATGAAGAGACATTTTAAGGGCTTTTTAAAAGGAGCAGAGCCAAAAGAGCTTGCTTTGAAGCATAATTCACATTGCTAGAAGCTAGAAATGACCTCATCATGTGAGAACTAATGATGGTGATTTGAGCAGATATCAATGGATGAAGTATTTCTTACCATGGAATTGTGAACTTTCATATAATAACCTATTTTAATTATAGTAAAAAATAAATAAAAACAGAGCGGTCAGAAGCCTGTCAGCAGCACCTACTTAATAATACTACATCCAAAGTATTCATGTTAACAAGTAGAGGGGGATCAAAATATGTTCTGATGTTCAGCATTAAATTCAGGTGAAAATAAATGAATCTGAATGGATGTGGCTATGTGACCTGCATGGATTGTGACCGGTATAGATTTTTCCCAATTGCAGCTGCCATTTGAGGTAAGCTAGTTAAATGAACTGGTTTGAAATATGGAAGTAAATCTGTGTCACCAGATTCCAAAATTTAAAAGCCTTTGAATTTCCATCACTGATTGGCTTACAATTTAACTTCATGTTCGTTTTTAGAAAAATTCCAAATAAAATATTCAACATAAATTCCAACGATATACATTTGGATGCAAAAATTCAGATAAATTCACATCACAAAATGCGACATCAAAAATTCTGATCAAACATGCGGGACACACAGGATAAGCAATTATAAGGGCCTTACTGCACAACACGGGTTACTTGGACTTCCTCTTCTGTATGTGTTATGTACATTATTCATGACACCACAACAGTAGCACGTGTAGTGTACAATGCTTGGATAACATTGGCGTCACATTCATTATGTCAGTACTCACTATACCCTACTGCATGTTACGTTGTAATGTTACAGGTTTTATTTTCGGAACTGGCATGGTCTCAGTGAGAATGAGCCAATGGTGGCACGTTATGCAATTCATACAGGAAATGAGCAAGGGGCTGCCCCACTGCTGGAAATTGCATCTTTGGAGTACCTTTTTGCTCAGGTAAGTTCTTGAAGGGCAAAATGACCTGTGAGCGATTAAATTGTATTTATAAACATGTAAGTAAGAACATTAATTTAATGATTTTGCACACTGGTCCTTTTGAAAAGAAATTAGAATTTCACAATAGGAAATGAAATTGTATAATATGAAATTGCACAGAACACTTTGTCATGACCACAGACCAACTTTTTTGTTTAACAGAGCTATGGCCCTGTTGTATTTTAGTCAGTTTGTCCGTTTTGTACAAAAAGAGGAACATCTTCTCAATTAGTGTTTTTGCTATCTTAGAATTGAAAATAGAATCTGGTGGATTTATTTGTGTAAGTAACAAAAACAAATACACCAACCAAACAATATGTGTTTTATTTACTTGTATTTTTGTTTGCACTAGGCCAAATGTGATTTTGTAAATGATGTGGCATCACTGGAGGATATAAATGGTGAAGAAGCACTTAGCAACTTTAAGAATGAAAGCTTGGGCATGGCTGTGCTGCACTTATCTCACAAGGCTTTGCAAAACAAGACCTCTCTACAGGAAGTGGCCAAGCAGACCAGGTGTGAGCTTTGTTTTTGCACATGGGAAGAAAAAAAACGTACATATTCAGGCCCATATTTTTCCTCACTTTTTCTGCAGTTTTGTTATTTAACTATGTAACTAAATATATTAAAAAGTGAAGGGAAAAAGTTGTAAATTCAGTTATATGTTCTAATTACTAATTACTGTAATTGTCCAAAAAGTTCAAAGTTTGTGCTGCTCTTAATTATGTACTCTCTTTAGCTTTCTGCGCTGCATCCCCCACTCCTTCTCTCGCCACATTGCCTGTGACAATTTCCTGACAAAGTTTCGTATTCGCCGTGTGTTTGATGACTTTGTGCGGAGCTTTCAGCAGCACACGGTGGGTCAGGGTTGTCTGGGTTATCAGGAAGTGATCTATAAGTACCTGTCGACGCTTGAACGCCTGGCTCCTAACTTTGGCACAGAGATTTTTTCCATCTTTCACCTGGACCTGAGGCCTGAAGGTGACGGCAGTGGCTCTTACCTCAATGCCACCCAAGCACGCCAGCCTCTTGAGGAGATCCATAGTGCGGAGATGACACACCAAGTCATGGTGTGTGGTACCACTGGCATCCAGTGGAGAAAGATACCGGCTCAGAGGGTAGGTGCTAACAATGCTGCTGAATAATGAGGACACTTGTGGACCATGGGCTGAATGATGTTTGTGTTACAGGCTCAGGAGAATAACTATATGGGAAACAACTACTTGGATAAGAGGAAGAGAGGGAAGCCACAAGAACCCCTGAGGGAAACTGGCATGTCAGAAAGTTGGAAATCTTTCTGCGACTTCCCTGAAATCTCACACATTGCTATCTCGGGGGCAAATGTCTGCATCAGCCGTCAAGACAACTTTGCAATGGTAACAGTTTTGGTAACACATTCTTTAAATACCCTACCTTTTTTACAGCTTTGAAAATTATGTCACAGACCAGGACTGGTCTGGATGCCTGTGTACATCACATACTGTATGTAGTATGCTCTAGGAACCCAACTCTGACAGGTGATGAGAAGCAGCCACAGTTGAACATGAGACTGACTGGTGTTACACCCTCACATTTGTGTCTAATACTTTTTTCTAATAGGTTTGTGAAGTAAAAAAGGAACATCTACTTATTTCAAAATACCTGTGCTTCATTTCACCAAAATACTCTTCAGTATGATACGACACCAACTAATGAAGTAGTGCAGCCTGATACTCTTCTGTGGGTCCATTTATCTCCCTCTCTTTCAAACTTGTGAAAGCCCTGCAACTATTTGGTGCCCTGTCCAGAGTATTCCTGTCTTGTGCCAAGTGTTTTCTGGTAAAGCCCAAACATGACTCAACCGTGACTCATCAAGCCATAGATGAAAGTCTTCACTGACACTCATTGGATATTGTTGCACTGTTCCAACAAGTTGATTGTAAACAGGGCCCCCGTTTAGTAGCCAGAGGTGCCTGAATGGAAAGTGGTAAAGTAGGGAAATTAGTGTGTGGCCCTCAAGCAAAATTATTGGCATTAAGAAGGGGCACTCCTTAGACACAATCGAAGTGTTTTGAAATGAGCAGAAATAAGTACAAAGGATTTTATAGTGGATTTCTTATTATAATTTAGTGTTGACTTTGTAAGAACATGGTAGATGTGTGCTAGCTTGTTAGCAGCTAACAAACTAGGTCGGCCACTGATTGTGAAAGTTCTCCTTCTTGGAGATGAGAGAGGTCTGTAATTTTCATCATATGTACACTTCAACTATGGGAGACAAAATGAGGAAAATAATCCAGGAAGTCACATTGTAGGATTTTTAAAGAAAATTATATATTGTAAATGATGGTGGAAAATAAGTATTTGGTTAAGCTAAACTCAATATTTTGTAACATAACCTTTGTTGGCAATGACAGAGGTCAAACGTTTCCTGTAAGTCTTCACCAGATTTGTATACACTGTAGCTAGTATTTTGGCTTTTTCCTCCATTCAGATCTTTTCTAGAGCAGTGATGTTTTGGGGCTGTTGCTGGGCAACACAGACTTTATCTGCCTCCACAATTTTTTTATGGGGTTGAGGTCTGGAGACAGGCTAGGCTTTTGACAGAGCCACTCCTTTGTTGCCTGAGCGGTGTGTTTGGGATCATTGTCATGGTCAACGTTCCATCTTTACTGCTCTCACTGATGGAAGGAGTTTTTGGCTAAAGATCTCACTGCTCATTGTTTTCACGAT
>JAYDZF010000013.1:8613637-8625986 GCA_034509105.1 Microcambeva barbata
TTTTACCGCAAAATGACCTGATTTCGGATCATGCTCTTCTAATGTGTGAAGTGTCTTTGTCTAATAAAATACAGCATGTGTGTAATTTTAAACCGAAACGTACTATTACGTCTGCAACTGCAGTAGCATTCCTAAACCACTTACCAGGATTACCAACAGCTAGACTACTGTTAGAACCTGAAGACCTTGATCAGGCAACTCAAGACTTGGAGTCTGAATTTGGAACAACCTTAGACAGAGTAGCTCCAGTTAAAACTAAACTGATTAGTCAGAAAAAAAACTTGCTCCATGGTATAATGAGCACACACGCAAACTAAAACAAGCAGCACGAAAGTTAGAACACAAGTGGCGGCACAGGAAGCTAGAAGTGTATAAGATTGCATGGAAAGATTCACTAACTGAGTATAAAAATGCACTTTTGAAAAACATTATATTTTTCTTCCTTAATAGAGAGAAATATAAATAATCATAGATTCCTTTTCGAGACAGTTTCGAAAAAATGCTGGTGAAACAGAAATTATTATACTCCCCGAATGTACCAGTGATGAGTTTTTAAAATTCTTTAATGACAAGATCGAAAACATACGATTTCAAAGTCACAGTGTGTAACTTTCCAATCTTGATCATCAATTCAGTTTGAGCTGCATAAGTGATAATGACTTATCTAACAAGGTAATTCAACTAAATTATTTTAATCAAATTTCCCAAGATGAATTATATGCGCTAATTAGATCATCAAAGTCGTCGTCAAGTCTACTTGACCTAGTTCCAACTCGTTTACTTAAAGATTTACTTCCAGACATTATAGAGCCTTCACTTATTTTAATAAATGCATCACTTCGCCTTGCTTATGTACCCAAATCGTTTTTAAACCTTTGATTAAAAAACCTAATCTGGATCCACACATTCTGTCTAATTATCGACCAATTTCAAAACTCCCATTCATCTCCAGGATTCCAGAAGAAGTAGTTTCCAAACAGCTATGTTCTTATTTACATGAAAACATTATTCATGAAGAATTTCAGTCAAGATTTAGACTCAACCACAGTACTGTAACAGCACTAATCAGGGTTTTAAGTGACTTATTAATGTCCAATGATGATGGGTGTGTTTCTTTTCTTGTTTTACTTGATCTTAGTGCAGCATTTGACGACACACAGCTGCATATATCCGCCAAACCTAACTACACAAACACAATCAGTAAGCTTGAAGATTGTGTCAACGAAAAAACTGGATGTCCTATAACTTTTTAAGATTAATTCAGATAAAACAGAGGTATTACTTGTGGGACCTAAGATAGCAAGAGAAAAGTTATCGAAACTGGTGTTAAACCTGAACACAGTCTCGGTAACTCCCAGCTCAGGTGTAAAAAACTTAGGTGGGACAACGGACAGGATTGGACCCCCGGACGGACCCAGGGCTAACTGGGACAGAATCAAGCCTCCGGGCGGAAGCGGAGGCGAATGACAAGATCCCCGAAACGGCGGCAAAACCTGGAGGCACTGGAGAACCAGCGCGTATCACCTGTCCCAGTGCTTCTTCCAGCCACTGGGCCAAATACGGTCTAGGCTGGGACGCCTGAGGTGAGTTCGGGGAGGGATGAAAAACGAGGTTAGTTCGGGGAGGGGTGGACGGACTAGAGCAACGTTTGGGACGCAAACACGAAACGTGCGAGAACCGGAGAGAACAAACAACTGACAAACAGGGAGTGCTAAGGGGTGATCTTGATAAGTCCGGTGGTGGGTGCTGGCAGGAGTCTTGGGTGCGAGAGTGAAGTCCGACGGTGTACTGACAGGAGTCTTGGGTGCGACGCTGGAGAACTTGGACGAGGTGCCTTGGCAGACTGGTGGAGTGGATCTTTACCCCTTTATCCTAATTAGGGTTGGGGAGGGATGCTGGAACCTATCCCAGCTCTTCATTGGGCGCAAGGCACAAGGTAACACCCTGGATGGGGCGCTAGTCCATCGCAGGTACCTAAGGACAATTCAGTGTCTCCAATCAACCTGGTAGCATGTCTTTGGACTGTGGGAGGAAACTGGAGTACCCGGAGGAAATCCACGCGGACACGGGGAGAACATGCAAACTCCACACAGAAAGGACCTAGATCGCCCCACGCGGGGGTTGAACCCAGGACCTTCTCGCTGTGAGGCGACAGTGCTACCCACTAAGCCACCGTGCCGCCCGCTGTGAAAAACTTATCTAAATAGAAAATGCACTGTATGTCACTCACTCCCTTGAGTACTGATCTATTTTTTTAAATTCACCAGGTGGACAACATAGACCAAGGCTTTTTACCAACTTTTTAAAAGCAAGTGAACATTCAAGCATTACCTTGTTGCTGAGGAACTACAAAAGAGAGTAAGAGGGGAAAAACTCATTCTAAAAAGAATGTACAGTGGCTTGCAAAAGTACCCCTTTAACTTTTCCATATTTTGTCACATTACAACCACAAATATAAATATATTTTATTGGAATTTAATGTGAAAGACCAACACAAAGTGGTATACAATTTTGAAGTGGAAAGAAATTTTATATGCATGATTTAATTATACATTATTCAAAACTGAAAAGTGCAGTGTGTATTCAAAAGTATTCACCCCCCCCTTTACTCTGACTGGAACCAATTACATTCAGATGTTGCCTGATGACTGCTAATAAGTAAAAGGGTCCACCTGTGTGTAATCCAATCTCAGTACAAATACAGCTGCTCCGTGATGGCATAAGAGGTTGGTTAAGAGAATTTTGGGGAGTAAACAGCATCATGAAGAAGTTTAAAGCAGGCTTAGGCTATAAAAAGATTTCCCAAGATTTGAACATCTCACAGAGCATTGTTCAATCCATTATCCAGAAATGGCAAGAGTATGGCACAACTGTAAACCTAGCAAGACAAGGTCGTCCACCTAAACTTACAGACCAAACACTGGAGAGCACTGATCAGAGATGCAGCCAACAGGCCCATGGTGACTTTGGATGAAATGCTCAGGTGGACAATCTCAATCTGTCCACAGGACAACTATTAGTCATGCACTGCACAAATGTGGTCTTTATGGAAGAGTGACAAGAATCCATTGTTAAAAGAAAACCATAAAAAGTCCTGTTTGCAGTTTGTCAGAAGCCATGTTGGGGACACAACTAACATATGGAACAAGGTGCTTTGGTCAGATGAGACGAAAATTGAACAAATCATAAACAAAACATATTCATGTGTTAGAATGGCCCAGTCAAAGTCCAGACCTAAACCCAATCGAGAATTTGTGGCAAGATCTGAAAACTACTGTTCACAAACGCTCTCAATCTAATCTGACTGAAATTTTTGCAAACCAGCTCAAGCTCAGTCACTATATATGCAAAGTTGGTGGCACCCTAAAAGACTTGCAGCTGTAATTGCAGCAAAAGGTGGTTCCACAAATTATTGACTTAGGAGAGCTGAATTCTTTTGCACACCACACTTTTCAATTTTTTATTTGTAAAAAATGTTTTGAATCATGTATAATTTTCTTTCCACTTCACAATTGTATACCACTTTGTGTGGTCTTTCACATTAAGTTCCAATGAAATATATTTATGGTTGTAATGTGACAAAATATGGAAACGTTCAAAAATGAATACTTTTGCAAGCCACTGTATGTATGGGCCGTGAATGTAAAATGTACTTCACATCTGTGCGTCCATAAATGTGTAAGGGATTGCTCATGGGCCTGAAAGCAGTGCATCAACAAAACCCTTAGGGATCAAAAAAAAGGAAACCAGGCAGCATAGTGGGCAAATGTGTCACCAACATTCAGATTTAGTGTTTCTTTTTTTTCTTTTTTTCCTTCTTCCACCCACACTGTCTCAGTGCACCATCCATGTTGACACTGCTGCAGAAACCTGTGATTTTCCAAAATACCCACTGGCAGAAAGCTGCCGTCTGCAGTGTAGTGTATAAAAGGTGCTCACAGGAACGCAAGGCTTTGCTTGATAGATCTGTCAGAATACAATGTTATTCTCCTGGAAAATAATGTTTAGGTGGTATAAATTTTCTTTTAAGCTTTGCCAGGTTTACCCCAAAGGGTTCACCATTAAGCAGCTATTTTTTATGTGTGTGTTTTGGTGTAGACATTGTGTGTGCCATAATGGACTATTAGCAAGCAAGAGTGGATTAGGTTAATAGGGTTGAGGTAATGGGGGAATAGCAATGTGGTCACACACACTGAAGCCTGTCTCTAGCTCCATCAAGTCTCATCTAAAGTTAAGGCTTTCACAATGTGTTTAATCAAATTAAAGTGCAATTTGGCAACTCCTGCTGAAAACCACATATGGCCAGATAAGTTCTCTTCTCTATAAACCACTTTGTCAGATGGATAACTTGTGGGGGTACTGGCAACAGCCAGTAAATTTAACAGCCGACTGGATCAGTACTTCTGATCACACACACACACACACACACACACACAAGGTAGAGAATTAATGGTTGAATGTGAATGTGACTCGTGAAATTGAATCCAGCTTTTCCAGAATTGTGGTTAATTACAATTAATTCATGGGGCAGTTACATTTTGTCACACACGGCCCGGTTGTTTAGGATATTGAGGCAGGTTGAGTGTTTGTGATCAGGTTGTCTGTTTGATTCCCAGAGTTCACAGGTCATGACTAAAGTGCCCACGAGCAAGGCACCTAATCTCAATTTTCTCCTTTGGTGCCATGGCTAGGGCTACCCCCTAGTGTACAATAGTGTGTATTTACAGTTATGTGTTTTACTGCGCGGATTGGGTTAAAATGCACAGTGAAGAAAAGAGTATTCTAAATACAGTGGAGCACAAAGTATTTAGTCAGCCACTGATTGAGCAAGAAAGATGAGAGAGGTCTACAATTTCCATCATGGGTACACTTCAACTATGAGAGACAAAATGAGGGAATAAAGAACAGGAAATCGGGTGGCACGGTGGCTTAGTGGGTAGCACTGTTGCCTCACAGCGAGAAGGTCCTGGGTTCAATCCCCTGGGGGCAATCTAGGCCCTTTCTGTGTTGAGTTTGCATGTTGTCCGGGTTTTTTCCAGGTACTCCGGTTTCCTACCATAGTCCAAAGACAATCTACCAGGTTGGTTGGAGAAACGGAATTGTCCTGTAGGTACCTGTGATGCACTGGCATTCCGCCCAGGATATTACCATGTGCCTTGTGGCTAATGAAGAGCTGGGATAGGCTCCAGCCCCCCTTCCTGACTCTGATTAGGATAAGGGATTTAAAAAATGAACTGAACTGAAAACAGGAAATAACATTGGATATTTTAAAAGTGGAAAATAAGTATTTGGTCACCCACAAACAAACAAAATGTCTGGCTCTCACAGACCTGTAACTTCGTATTTAAGAAGCTCTTCTGTCCTCCACTTGTTACCTATATTAATGGCACTTGTTTGACCTCATTATCTCTATAAAAGACACCTGCCCACAGTCTCCAACATTCAGACTCCAAACTTAATCACGGCAGGGACCAAAGAGCTGTTGAATGACACCAGGAAGAAAATTGTAGACCTGCAACAGGCTGGGAAGAGTAAATCTACAATAGGCATGAAAGTTAGTGTGAATAATTGTAAGAAATTGGAAGACATACAAGACCATTGATAGTGTCCCTCAATATAGGGCCCCAAGCAAGATCACATCCCGGGTCAAAATGGGAACGGTGAGTAAAAATCCCAGACCTACACGAAAAGGCTCCATAAAAAGAAACGCTTGATCAAGCCAACAGTTGTCAACTATTGTTTATTAAAGCTTTTATACTTTGATCTTGCATCATGGGGATTTTTCTCTTTATGTTTAAGATCCTTTGGACCAATCATGCCTCTGACCAACAGCTAGCAGAAAGGAATGAGTACCTGCTTTTACACAGACTCCCTTTTTTTATATAAAGATATGTTCAGCTATGTCAGCATAAAGGCATTAAACTTTAGTTCCCCACACCTACCCTGGGGGAAAAGGAGGTTCAAGTTCCCATCATTTCCTGACTTTGAGTCTATGTTTCAGAAAGGGGAAGAAAACACTTAGGACATTTATTGGCATCACAGTGGTAGATCATCTTTCATGCCTGTGTTTAAGGAGGGCTGGAAAGTAAAGTGCACTCAATAATAACTGATGATAGCAGAAGGGAAAACAGTGGCTGAAAATAACTTCTGTTAGCTTCTTACAAGACAAACCAATCAGCTCTTTAAACCATAATTCATTAGTTAGGCTAACTGTTTTCACATATCATTTCTTAGTGTAGAGGAGACACAGAGGATAGTTGAATAATAATAATAAAGTGCATGGTCAAAAGTATCTGGACAGTTCAACAATGGTAACTTGAATGTACTGCCCTAATTGTAACTCTGGTTTATATCTTAAGTATGAATTAGTCTATAGGTGGTGAGCCAGTCCTGCCTGACTTCGCATTTATCATCGTAGTTTCTAAATGAGAGGTCCAACAAGTTTACAATTTTGTCATGTTTGGTTACCATCGTGTATATTTTAGTCTTAATATCTTTTAGTCTCAAGATTATCTAAATTTGATTTTAAATTTTAATATTGCATAACAGCTTTCACTGCTAAAACACAACATGGATAATACTATTTGGACACTACTTTAATTCACAGAGCTCAGTTTAATTTTTCTTCAATATTTAATTTTCTTAAACCACTTATCATAATTAGGATTGTTGGAGCCTACCCCAGTATTTCAATGGGTGCAAGGCACACGGTGTGGATGGTAGTCTATCACTAGAACCTCCAAGACAATTCAAGCTGGTTGCATGTCTTTGGACTGTGGGAGGAAACTGGAGCACACAGACATGGTTAGAACATGCAAGCTCCACACATAAAGGACTGCCCAACCCAGGGATCAAACCAAGGACCTTCACGCTGTGAGGCAACAGTGCTACCCACAAAGCCACTATGCTGCATGTGTGGAAAATGATTGGATACAATTTGACCCTGATATATTTCATAATTTGTCTACTCATCTTCTTTTAATTTATTAATAAACAACTATCCCTGTATTTCATGACTGCAACACATTCCAAAAAAATGGGACAGTAAAACATTGGTGTACACCACTTTGTGATGATGCTATTCCCTTTTACTCCACTTAAAATACATTTTGGCAAGAGCAGGTTTATTTTAACAGTGAGAGATAGAATATCAAAAAGAAAATTACATTAAATATATTAAATTAATTACAAAATACATAAAATCTATACATTTAATTGCATTTTGCAGAGAGAAAAAATATTTGAATCCTCTAGCAAACAATACTTGGTGGTAAAACCCTTGTTGGCAAACACAACAGTCAGAGGTTTTTTGATGTTGATGATGAGGTGTGGTGCACACATGTCAGGAGGGATTTTGGTCCACTCCTCTAAAGTTTCCACCTCCATCCTTGACAGTGGGGATGGTGTTCTTTGTGTCATAGTCAGCATTTCACTTCCTCCAAACACGGCGAACTGAGTCAATGCCATCTGACCACAGCACCTTCTCCCAATAACTCTCAGAATCATCCGGGTGTTTATTGGCATTCTTGAGCAGGGGGACCTTGCGGGCACTGCAAGATTTTAATCCATTACGGCATAATGTGTTACCAATGGTTTTTTGTTGACTGTGATCCCACTGCCTTTGGATCAATAACAATTTCCCTATTTTCCCCCTAGTTTTAGGCTTATTTCTCACCTTCCTCATGATCAAGGATATCCCACAAGGTGAGATTTTGCATGGTCAATTTATTTGTACAGCGCTTTTTACAATAGACATCATCACAAAGCAGCTTTACAGAGTTTAGGACCACCAGAACAAAAAACCCCTGTTGAGCAAGCCAAGGGCGACTATGGCAAGAAAAAACTCCCTAAAATTACAGGAAGAAACCTTGGAGGAACCAAACTCAGCAGGGGCTGGAACACCATATTCTACATTTGTAATTTCCGTTAAATAAGTGGTCCATTAAATAAGAAAGAAACCAAGAAAGAGCAAGTCCTTAAATACCTACTATATTTTCTAGCCCATCAATAAAATGTTGTGATCAACAGTGTCAAACGCTGCATTAAGATCTAGTAAAACAAGAAAAGAAACACACCCATCATCAGTGGACATTAATGAGTCACTTAAAACCCCTAATGCCATTTCAGTACTGTGGTTGGGTCTAAATCCTGACTGAAATTTTTCATGAATACTGTTTTCATGTAAATAAGAACATAGCTGTTTAGAAATAACTTTTTGTAGAATCTTGGAGACAAATGAAAGTTTTGAAATTTGCTTATAATTAGACAGAATGTGTGGATTGTGATTAAGTTTTAGTAACAGCACATTTGAACAATTTGGGTACATACGCAAGGCGAAATTATACATTTAATAAAGTAAGTAAAGGCTCTATAATGTCTGGAAGTAAATCAGCAAACGAGTTGGAACTGGGTCAAGTAAATCATGACGATGACTTTGATTATCTAATTAGCGCAGATAATTCATCTTGGGAAATTGGATTAAAAGAATTTGAATTAGTTGAATTACCTTGTTAAATAAGTCATTACCATCACTTAGGCCGCTCAAACTGAACTGATAATCAACATTCGAAAGTGACACACTGTGACTTCGTATCGTATGTGTTTGATCTTGTCACTAAAGAATTTAAAAAACTGGTACATTCGGGTAGTATATTAGTTTCTGTTTCACTATCCTTTTTGGTTAGTTTAGACACTGTCTCGAAAAGGAATCTAGGATTATTTATATTTCTCTCTATTAAGTAATAAAAAAAATATGTTTTACTCAAGTTAGTGAATCTTTCCACGCAATCTTATACACTTCCAGCTTACTGTGCCGCTACTTGTGTTCTAACTTTCATGCTGCTTGTTTTAGTTTGCTCATTATACCTTATATCATTATATTCCAAGTCTTGAGTTGCCCGATCTAGGTCTTTAGGTTTTGAAAAAAAAAATTTAATCTGTAATTACACTTTTACCTGCAAGTGATCTCATATCTATTTGAGGAAGAAGAACTTTTCGCTTGGACATCACCCAGTTGCCCCGCTGTAAGGACTCTAATTCCGGAGTTCCACCGGAGAACTAGTGGCATTCTGGTCTACTACAGTAGTAACTAAACACTCACTGGTACTAGTCTGTTCTAAAGCCCAAATGTGCCCTTCTAACAGTGAAGTCTTCTCTGTCAGACTAACTACTGTTACGCCCCTGAGAGTGGGGATATGAAAAGGGATGTTATTTTTATAAAGAAAACGCAGGCCACGCTGCCTGTTGCTTACTGCTGCATCTCTTTATGAATGATGAATTATAGCTAAATACCAAAACTTCATTTACATAAGTTCACATAAGTGAGCAGGCTAACTGGCTACAGCCACATGTAGACGACACGACTAAAAGCAGACAAAACTCACCAAAAGAATAATAAAACAGCCTTTCTACACACAACAGTGTACATTGAAACATAGTGCTTGCTATTTACATCATGGTTCGTACCTGAGAGTGGGGATATGAAAAGGGATGTTTTTTTTATAAAGACGCAGGACATGCTGCCTGTTGCTTACTGCTGCATCTCTTTATGAATGATGCAAGCCCAGCATGCACGCTCTCAGGAGTCCCCAAGCTCAAGTCCGAACCAATCGTAGAGGCATGAACAATCATACTTTTTTTCCATGAGTTGTACGTATGTACACGTCAGCACTCTGCTGGTTCGACAGTCCATGAGTGTTGCGATTGTGTATGTGTGCACTCTGCTGGTTTGACAGTCCATGAGTGTTGCGATTGTGTATGTGTGCACTCTGCTGGTTCAACAGTCCATGAGTGTTGTGACTGTATGTATGTGAGCACTCTTCAATACCCATGCGAAAGTATAGACTGGTTCTGCCATGGGGGGTAATGCTAAGTAGGGTCCATGTAATGCCATGTAGCAAACTGGGTTACCAAGTTCATTCTAAGTAAACAGACTTGGTGCTCGTCTTTCCATTCTGGGCCGCTGATATTCCTGTTCCATTTCACCTACATTTTAATTAGTGATACTAGACAGGGCAGGTGACACAGATTCGTTGGAGCCATTTTCTTGCTGAGCTGGCAATTCCTTTTGAGCCGACATTCCTGATCCAAAGTCCTGTACTTACTTGACTCAAGCAATGTTTTAGATCATGTATCTTGACTATTGTCACTCACCTCCATTCCAGTCACTGTTGGCAGACTTCCATGTTCAATGTTGGTGTTGCAAGGGGGATGTGGTACAGGTAAGTAGCAGTAATCATAGTCATCAGAATCACTTTCAGCTTCTGTTTGGGTTTCCTCTATAATTTCAGTATTTCTTTTTGTCACTGTTTTTGGTCTTGCTGTCTTGAGTTAGACCTCCAGTGGTAGATAATCACATGGTAACAAGAGATTGTGGTTTAGAATCCTGCTTTCTCTCCCTTTCCCTTGCTCTGGTACAACCTCAAACACTGGAACGTCCTCATTCACCTGGCGTACGACTTTGTGGCTGCGCTCCTCCCAATGGTTTCGGAGTTTGCCTGTCAGATTCCTCACCAGGACACGGTCGCCTTCCTGCAGCACAGAGCTCCTAGCTTTCTTGTCATGGTTCCTCTTACCTCATTCAGCCGATTTCTTGCCATTTTCTCTGGCGATCCCATAGGACTCCTGCATGCCAGCCTTCCATCTCCTGATGTACTCCTGATGATCACTCGTTCCACGATTGGCCTGCTCTGTTCATTCATGAATCCTTGATGGTAGGCCTTCCCTTGATCTAATAGAGAAAACCATGAGTTACCTCCAAGGCAGTCCATGGTGTCCTGTACCCTAGGGATGGGTTGGCGCAGTGTTCCATCTTTTTTTCTAACACAAACCACAGGAGATGCATAAGGGGGATTTGATTTTGTCACCCAACCCTGTACCATGAGGTCATGTAGGTAGTCTTTCATCTCTTTGTATAAGGACTTTGGCACACTCAAGTAGGCTTTTGCAACAGGTTCAGTATATTTTAATGAAATGCTAATTTGTAACCTGTTAATGCAACCTATGTCGTTGTCTGATTTTGAAAATGAACTGGACTCCTCCCTCAGCATTTTGCGCACCACTTCTCTTTCTGACTCATCAAGATGACTCAAATCAACTGGAGGATCCCACACCTCACCAGCAGTTGGACCTTCTTCTGCCCCAACATGGGTTACTGTACCTTGTACACAGCGACAGTCCTCTAATATAGCAGATGGGTAAACTGCCTGTATTGGTTGTACACTCCCAATGACCATCCTCCCAGCCAGTACAAAATCATGTGGATAGTAATTAATGGCTTTGCATCTTTTCCTAATTTCACAAGTGCTTCTGAGAATTCAAGTCTATCTGGCCACTGGGGATTAACAGCAGGCTCAAACAACATTGTGGTATTCTCCTGCACTGGTCGCATCTGTACGCGGCATTCAACCTGAAGGGAGGTGTGCTTTGGTACGCTGATAGCTTCTTTCATTGTCTTAACATCATATTCAAATATCCGTTCAGCGCTCGCCTGTTCCACTATGGCTTGTGCATTGCTTATTTTAAGACCTGAAAAAGCTCAACTAATGCATTGCGCTAACTGTTCTTTGCTGGCTACATTGCCCTGTTTTAGTCCACTGTCCACAATAAGTCCAATCACATTGGAACCTATGATTGGTTGAGCCAACCCTCCACCTTTCATCACAAGTGCCGGAAGAATTACTTCTGGGGTGGATGAGGTCTCGGGAGTCAATGTGAAAGTCACTTCTACCCAACCAGCCATAAAGTGTTCACTGCTGCTGTCTAAAGCAATGCATGCAGTCTAGTTCTACTCTATGCTGCAGACAGTTCACCCTCTTCTACACCTACGGCTTGGAGGTGGGAGACAGTGTTGTGGGTGGGGGGACGTGTGTTGTGTGGCTGCCCTCAAGCGGTGCTGAGCTGAGTCTTCTTGCTGCCTGGAGACATGGGGTGGGTAGTATGCTTGTGATGAATTTTGCTGCTCACTTAGTCCTTCGGTTTGGGCCATTTTTTGTTTGGGGGAGTAAAATGGCTGTTGGATAGATTCCTTGATCTGGGACACCTCAGCCCTAAACTCTTTCAATAAAGCCATACATGACTTCACCTCTTTAAGCTCTGAAAGTACCTCAGGATGTATCTTACATTGCTTTGGTTGATTTACCTTTTCTTTCTCTTCAACAGGTGTGACTTCCGAGTGTGTGGAGTGGATATTCCTTTTGTTATGCCTCTCTGTTTCATAAGCACATGCAGTGTTCAATCTTTCAAGCAAAAGCTCATCAGACATGTTTCTTTGTTTACATTACATTACATTACACGGCATTTAGCTGACGCTTTTATCCAAAGCGACTTACAATAATTTAGTACAAAAAGA
>JAYDZF010000013.1:8776494-8800388 GCA_034509105.1 Microcambeva barbata
AACTGATTGGAGGCTATGCGGCTTGTCCTAACTCTCCACATAGAAGCTAAAGTACTTATGGTTGGCTCTCTTCTAACTTCTCCCTACCTTCCACAAAACTAACTCAGTTGGATGTCGTCCTTGTCAGACATTTTCGTCTTGTTGGTGTTTGTTAACGAATGAGTCAATTAATTTCGCAATAGATTTTATTTAGTTATAGTCTCATTTTCATCATGAAAAAAGTTAACACTGGTTGGCTAATTAAACATGATTCAAATTACCTGACTTATAAAGCGGTGACTTAATGGAACACTTGCTAGATAAAAAGCTGTCTATTTAAACATAAAAAGAGGGAGGCAGCTCCCTACAACCCTCCTGGTGTTAATGTTTATTGTGTGGTCTGGGAGATCTGTGAAACCTTTGGTACCAAAAATCTTTTTCAGAACTTTGGTATCATTGGTACCTTACTTGCTAAGTATCAGTTCTTGTAACATTTATAACATAACAAACTGCAAAAATTTTAAAATGAGATTTGTGTGTCCATGTAATTTAGCTCGACTTCTGCTCTGGGACATTCCAACCATGTGGGATTCCTGGGTCAATTTATGTAGCTTCTTAGGCGTAATGTTAATGTAAAACATCAATTTCAGTGGTATTTTCTGCATAATGGGCAATAGTCCAGTTCAGTGTTAAAGTACTTTGACACCTCAGCTACCCCTGGACACTAATTGATTTTTTTTTTCTTTTTTACTAGCTATGTAAAGACCACACCCTCATCTCTATCGGGCTCCTCTCATCCTGTGGTTCACCTCTACTCAGATTGACATCATGATGCTAGTAGTGAACAGTGAATTTGATGTTTCCTTTTTTTTTTGTTTGTTTGATTTATTAGTTTTTATTAATGCATTATTCTGCCCACATTCCATTGATCTCAGTGTCAGAAATAAAGTCCAATTTTAAAAAGCTTAAAATTGTTTTGAGTTTTTTTATTGTTACTATGACCACTGATTTGAAGTGAATGACACTGATCATCTGTTCATCCTGGCACCTGTTAGTGGGTTACGCAGCAAGTGAACATTGTATCCTCTGTGATGTTAGAAGCAGGACAAGCTGCTAGGGTTTGTTTTTAGGATTTTAACGTCATGTTTTATACATTTGGTTACATACATGACACCCACGGTTATTCATTACTCAAGGTTATTCTTGTCACAAGGTTATTTTAAACGCAGGCATGGACACGATAAGCCACCGCGCTTGGGGTGATAACAATCAGGCAGGAAACTGAACCTAGAATTTTCTGCTCTTGACTGTGTTCCCATGGTTTGAGTGGACTTTGGCATCTGATCCGGCATATGTGAAGTCTCCTTGACTCACTTTTGCAAAACATTTTGATACAGCAGCACAGTTTTCAGGTCTGTTTTGGCAGCAAAAGGAGGGACAAAACACAATATTAGGAAGGTGGTTATAATGTTATGCAGGATCAGTGTATACAGCTAGAAATTTGACGTACTAGAGTTGTGGGGTGTACAGTGGAACCATGTTTGTTGAGCAACTAATTGTATTCAATTATACAGAATGTTCTGCTATAAAAGCTGGCAATACAAACCAAGCACAGGTGGAAGAAAAAAAAATATCATAACTAGGATTCGTAACTTTTATTTTATTCTTTTTTTTCTGGCATGTAAAGTACAAATAATTAAACAATTCCATGAAAAAGTCCTCAAGCATCTTCAGCTGTAATCCCAGTAATAAATATCCTAAACTAAACAGAAAGATATATCTTTCCTTTTTTTTTTCTTTATTCCATCGTTGTTTGGTCATAATTCAAACTTGATTTGCTGCTGTCTGGCACTGGTGCCAGAGGCTTTTGATCCATCGTTTTGTTTGTACCTTTAGAGGTTGTTTAAGAACATTGCTAAGTAACTCTGCATCCCATCTAAGTTAACTGACAAAAAGTACAACTTATTGAGAAACAAGAACCACTGACCCCTTTTTGCTCCTGCCCTCTAGCTGTACCTGCCTGTTGTTGAGTCACTTTGCATTTCGTTACCCTACTGTGCTAGCTTTTTACTCAGGTACGGCCTTTTTTCCTCTGTCCTTCATAAAAGCCTTCTACTCTCCCCTCTACCTCATCTGTTCCTTACTTAGGGGTCACTACATGGCTGGGAAAGAAACACGACTGTGATTAGATCAACTAATTCAAAGGTTTTCATTAACAAGACAAACAGAACACAGGCAGTAAAGGCATAACATCTAGCACACGGCATGTATGTTTACACTTTCAATTAGTTTAATATAGCAGTGCATTCTTCGCCTATGGAGAACTTTTCCAAATTGTAATTCTAAAGCTGTCTTTTTTAATCTATGTTCCCTTTTGAGGAAAAAAGACAGCATATCCACATTTGGCAAAACTAAAAATTAAACTTGCAAATATAATGAAATAAACCATAAATATACACAAAAACATACTTTCATACGAGGCAATAATAATCATAATAATGAGAATAAATAGTTTAAGTTAACAATAAGTTAAAACTACAAGCTCAAAGTCGCCCAAATAATACACAAGTTTGTTGGCGCACTATTGATTTTTTTGTGTTTAAATTATTTAAGTTGCAACAAAAGCTACCACAGACTTTTACAAACACAATTGAACACAGTTCGATTGAAATCAAATAATCTAACTAATTCTAAAACCTGCATACACTGTAGGAACAGCAACTAATTAAAAAAAATGGTAAAAAATTGCACTCTCTAAGCAACAGAAGAAAACAAATAAAAATATCTAACCCAAGTGTGTTCTCTATGGCAACGTCAACAACGTATGCTAAGTTAACATGTGATTCTGATATGTTAAGTAAATCAAGTAACAGGAAAATGAGTTTGAAATTGACATGGGCAAAATCAGATGAAATATAAGACAGACTTTTCCCATCGTTGAGAATTGATTGTTTGAGTACCATTATTGGCTGTTTATCTTGCGTTGTCAGAGCATGGACTCAGGGGCTGAGGAAGGGATAATGAATGGCATATAAGATCAGAACTATTGGTACTCCTTTAATTTGTATTCCTTGGTATCTGTCAGTTAACACTTCCCCCCTTTGTTCGTTGCATTTGATCTTTTCACTAGTCTGCAAACCACTTCAGTGTGATGTTTCATTTTTTAAAAATATATATATATATCTTTTGTTCTTACTCAATATAAAAACAAAGCACATTGCACTTACTGTTCCATAGGAAAGTAGTTTTTTGTCTTTTTTATTTGATTATTTGTTGTTTTGTTGCTCAAGCGGTGCAGTATGCATCTGCTCTCTACAGTAGTTGTGTGTGTTTTGAAAAAGAAAAACAGGCTCATACTACCTGTTTTTTACACAGGTATGCAGACCTGGGGCAAAATTCATGGCTGCATATTTTATCCCTAGAGTATCAGAATCCCTATATTTAGGGTTGTCAGGTATCCCATGCCTAGGATTGCTGCTCTTGGCATGGTATGTAGAGAGTAGCAAATACAAGGCGATCATTCGTGTTTAATGCCACACCACAAGTCAGGATATGTAGTTGGAATGATGCATCTTATTTTGAAGCAGAGTTTTCACATGCTATGAAAACAAGAAATAGTGTATAATTGATTGAATATGTTGATTGATATGCGATGGGGAAACATTACAAGAGAGCGAATGCAGAGCAAATATAACTGGTGGATTTTTGGATATGTATGCAAAAGAGTAAAAACTATGGGTCTGCATAAAGATCTGAAGATGTATTGTGTATGAATGCAGGACTATCATATTCAGCCCACACAAGTAATCGGCTCCCTTCAGGGACTCTGATTCCTATGATGTCTGATAACCTAGACTCAGATACATACAGGGATGCAAACTATAATAGCAGGCACTGTGTTGTATAATATCTTAGAATCTATAGTTTATGGAATGACGTTTATGTGTTTTACATGCACCAATTATAAAATTATCTGGTGCACTGCAGGTGGTCATGGTAGGTGATGTGTTGTTGTCCTTTCTAAAAATGTAGATATGCTTTGAAATAAATATTCTGCTGTCAGAATGCAGAGTTTGAGTCTTTCTAGAGCTGGCTACAGCTAGTTTCCCTAGGTTATCCATGGGGATCTTCTGCACCGCCTTGTAAGCAACTTTAGAGAAACTGGATACTTTTCAACTATATCTTTCCATCTTAAATAAATGTGTACATTTATGCCGGCTAATTAAACATCATTATTTTTTTCAAGCTTGTTCACCTTTTTGTATTTTAGTCATGTAATGGTTTCACTGCACATTCTGTACGATTAGAATCCCCAACACTTAAACCCCCTTCCTTACACCGCATACAGTCAGGCCTGTTCCTACCCTACTTCCCAAAGCTGAAAGCTCAGAAAATAAAAATAAAAGCCATGCGGTGTGTCCCAAAGTTTTTTTTTTCACGCTTAAGAATCTGTAAAAATGTTGCACAAGTTTTTGTTTTTTTCTGTAGGTATAAAAATATATTAATCTTTTATGTAATCCTTTTTTCTTTTCAAAGAGATCATTGTCCTCTTTGGCTAGCACAGCATTATCTAGAAAAAGCAAAATGTTGATTTGAATGCACGTTTGAAACTCTTATCTTTCTGCCAGCTATTTGTTTTTACTGCAACGTCTCTCCCTGGAATGTTTTGTTTTTTATGGGCATCAGACTTTTGGGCATTGTCATTCAGTGCATCTTTTTAAAGGGGATTTATAAAGAATTAGTAAGGTAACTAATGGAGTGATGTCTTTGCTGATTCGGTGGTTTGTCTTAAAGTGAACATGGGAATGGCTGTACAGAGATATGTTTTGGCTGAAAAATGGCCCTGGCATAGTAATGAGAGTAAAGTTGTATGGGAAAAGAGGATGACAACCCCCTTGTGTACCTTATAAAGGGGGGTTTTAGATATCACCTTTGATCTGTATGGCTTTTTGGCAAAATCTATGGCCATTCCAATAAAGCCTTTTTAGCTAGAAGCATTTTTATGCAACCCCAGCCTATTAAAAAACCACCTCCTCCCTGTACTATTAGTGTTGATTGCTTTATTTTATTCTAAACTTCAAAATAACATTTCTGATTCTAACCAAAAAATCAAACAAGTTTAAAAATGAGATTAAAGTTACTTTGTAGACAGTATTGCGTTGACTCAGTTACTGTTATGCTAATCTTTATCTGTGTATTTTTTAACATGCATGTTAATTGGCTGTTGGTTTGAACGTGAATGGTGTGGTACAGCACCCTAAAACTAGAATGCATCCTTATATGAGACCAGGAAACCGTAATAAACCCTATGTTCTAGATAATGCATACATACTTGGCTATTATAACCACTATAAATATTGAATATATAGTTTTATCATTATATATAAGAAACACTGTTTTTGATTCTTTTTACATTTAGAAAAATCACTGATTAAAAATGCCCAAGTGTAAAAAAGTGACATTTTCTCCACCAAGAGGGGAGAGTTACTGGGGCAAGTGTTGGGGTAAATTGCACATATATCATTTTTAAACGTCTTTTTTTGTTTGTTTGTTGGTTCCTCAAATTTGCCTGAATAAAACCAAAAGCATTCAATACACATTCTGTGTCACATTCATTTAAACTGTGTCTCTTGTGAAACACACACCCCCCGCCCACAAACAACTTCCCATTCCAGCTCATTCAATCCGGGCAAACATAGGGAAAGACTAGCACATTTTTGTGTGAAGAGAAAAAATCTCTTTTTTTTTCTTTGTTTTCTTTTTTTGGAAACTTAGACTAAATATGTGTGCATTGTGTATGTGTGTAATGTGTGTGCCGAATGTGTATCAGAGAGAGACTCAGTCCAGGCCCATGTTGAGTGAATATGTAGGGAGGCTTAGCAGCCAGTCCCCCCATGGGTTAATCATAGTGGTACTGGCTACGCTTAAGCCTTGTGCTGCTTGCTGGTCTTAAAGGAGACCTGCAGCACCCGGTCGCCCAGGCGATAGCCATTGAGGCTGGCAATGGCCATGGCCGCTTCATCGTAGTTGGTCATGGTGACAAAGCCGAAGCCCTTGCATTTGTTGGTGGTAAAGTCACGAATGACCTTAACGTTGGTGACAGCGCCGAATGGCCCAAACAGCTGCCACAGCACACTCTCATCAGCCTCAGGTGAAAGGTTGTAGACGAAGATGCACCACCCGGCTCCAGTTGGACCTGTCAGGTTCACCCCAGCCAACGTGGTCATGCTGTCGATGGTGATGGGTGAGAATCTAGGGAGAAGAGATGGACAACTACCATGGGTGTCATTCTGAAGTTCAACAATGCATAAGGCCCATTGATATAAAGGCTGTTGTATCTTAATTATCTGCTTGCAGTACTGATCTCCATCAGGTTAGCCCACATACTGCATATTCTAGATCTATCCCCTGCTGACCAAAGCCTCTGTGCAATGTTTAAAAAAAATCTCACATTGAGCAAAACACAGAAACCTAGAAAGAGGTGAAAGCAAACAACGAAATTAACAAAACTGGAGCCAACGGAAGAGACAGAATGCAATCTGGTATGTCCATGCTGGTGGAAAAAATGGACATTTAAGCAACCAAAACTGAAAAGAAATCAAATGTTAGTTTAGAAAGAAAGCTATGCTAATCGGTTCAATTGAGTAGTAAACCAAACAAAAAAAAAGGCTCAACAAAGCCATTCCAGAATGTCCTGCTATGCCTCAGTGTTTGTTTGTTTTTCATTTGATGCTTAGAACAGGAAGTCTGCATTTTAATTTAGAGATTAGCAGGTGGCATTCTGGCTGCTTTGTTTAAGGCTGTTTTAGGCGTAGATGCTTTTTTTTAAAAAGACACCTCTTTTGGAAATTACCTCTTGACTCCGTAGGTGGCGTTTAGTAAATTGTCGAGTCTGCAATGTAAGAGGGAGAATGAAGTAGGTGGAAATATTAGTGGCAAGATCTGACATCTAAGTTAACTTGCAGCCTGTCAAGCCACCAGAGGGAGCAGTGTATGGATCTCGGCCAATCTGCAAGCACGTCTCACCCACCTCAATACAACAGGAACCTTAGAGTCCCCTGCTGATGGATTAATAGATTTGCACATGTGAATGTGATCCATAAATCATTTTATGTCTTCTCTGTCTACTGTTCTCTACTGACTTGCTGCATTGTGCTAGTTACCAGAGGTTCTTAATGACATTTGAATGAAATGATCATTTGTCGTTGAATAAGCACTCCATATTAAGGCTGGATATATTAAATTTAGTTTAAGCATTTAAATTTAAGTATTAAGTTTCCCCCTTAATGGCGTGGCAGCACTGCAGTGTAAAGAAAAGGCCTGCAAGGGGAGCATGGAGAGTAGAACAGAAGTTTGAAGCAAGAAGGGCAGTACCTAAACCGCTGGGTCTGGTGGTGCAGGGGGCCGGTGTAGCGACGGGCAGCTGTCTGGTAGAGTTGGGTGAGCAGTGCCTGACCTGTCTTCTGGCTTGGGTTGTTGGCAAACTTGACTGTGATAGGCTCAGCAGCACCCAGGGGCTTCTGGCCATTTAGGCCCTTGATGGCCTCCTCTGCCTCGTTTCTCTTGTCAAAACGGATGAAGCCTACTCCGCGTGATATGCCTGCTCCCGAAAACATAAAGCATGGCGGAATATTAGCACCAAGGACATAATTGTTTTTCACTGTCTAACTCAAATTGTACCCCCACCCCAGTATATACTGTTGGCATTTGATTATCCCATTGTGTTTTAGTGCCATATTTGTATATCAAATGTATTTGTAACATAGAGAATAGAACATTAAAATAGTTTAGCACTTACGTGTAGGGTGATCGGTGTAGAATAAATCATTACTAGGGGTGTTACAATGCACCACGGTGCACATATGCCTCTAATAGAATCCTTCAATATTGACTTTAAACAGCAAAAAGCATTGGTGCTATTCACCTTGCCTAAAATGTCCAAAATATGAAATGAGCTGGTTCGGTTTTGTATAGTTTGTTGCTATCTTAGACATAAAGAGCATTTATTGTTTGGATTAAGACATGTAAGCACAGTACAGTATTTTATTAAGGGACAAAAATAAAAGGAAACTTGGCCATCATTTGCCTTCCATTTGAATTCCTTATTGTGTGTTTTATGTATTGTATTTCTAAATAGAGTTGTGCAGAATCTATCAACACATCTATATCAATCTGTCTGTCTATCTATTAAACCTTAAATCTGTAGGAAATATTAAATATTTCAAAATGGTGACTACCAAACGAGAGGAAAAATAATGTGCTACCTGTAACTTGGTCAACCAGGATGCGGGAGGTGATAATGCGTCCATACTGGGAAAACAGTTGCTCCATATCCTTCTGGCTCATGGTCTTTGGTAGTCCACTAACATATAGGTTAGCATCCCTAATGGAGGCCGAACTAGGTCTGGCATATGACACCTGCAACACAGGTGTATTTGACATTAACTCATGCCAATATTTACATTCTTTAGTGGAGATGAACAGAAACCCAAAAGTCTAACAAAATATTTTTACCTTGTTCTTAAACCTGTCATTTTGGATAAAAGCTAAATTAATGCTGAAAATGTAAAAAATGTGAATATATTTTTAACTGGGAAATATAACAATAAATCTGTTATATTGGTAATAAATGTGTGTTGCCCCACAATGAACTGGCAATCAACTGACTGATGAAGTAAATACAAAAATATGATTACATTCTGTATGTCAGAAAATATACTGGATAGTAATTTTGATTTTCATCTTAAACATCCAGTCTTGTGTTCCTTATGTTATATTACTGTCTTCACATGTACATATGTCGCTTTCCTGCCATCTTCAGAGGGGTTTCAACCACCTACTTGCTCTCCTTTCCTCACATCCTTCACATTGTTCTTTTTCCAAACCTGCTTTAATAATCTTATTAAACTTTCCAGAAGACTGCTTCCTGAAATTAAGGTTTTTTTTTCACATATTTGCTTTATATGTTATAGAATTGTGCCACAGATTTGTGGTCTGTTCTTTTTTGTCTGTTTTTTTTTCTTCAAAGAATCCTTTAAAATCAATAATAATAAGCAATGTGTAATCACAAGAAGTGTTTTCTTTCAGTGAGAAGTAACCTGCATTTTTAAATAGTTTACTCCAGTGAAGTGTGAAGACAGGCTCATAAAATATGTATTATTCTGTAGCAGATGATTGAATGATTTTGATTGATGGCACTGCTGTGGCTGTGTGTTTTTTTGTGATAAAAAGTTTTCCCCCTCCCTCTCCTCCCTCCTCTCTTTGTCATTTCTCTCAAGGGGAAATTGCTTATTTGGCACCTAGAAAACCAAGTAAACAGCTTTTAAAAGATGCCCAGCATCCCTGGAAGCCAGCTAACATTTCAACAAAATAAAAATATAATATAAATAAATAATTTCTTATTTAGATTAAGCTTTTGGTTCAATGAGTTTAAGACGAACTGCATGCTTGTTAATAATTACACATAGGCTAATTGTTAGCTGTGTTCAGATGGCATAGGTTCCACATCTGCATCATCGACCTATGCATGCATTGTGTGTGTGGTGGGGGATGTGTTTTGGGGCATGACTAAGCAGCTGTATTGTTGGGGACTGGTGCATTGTTTGGCATGACTGAGTGTATGGCAGAGATTGGGCTGCCGGCTGGATGGGGCGGGACAGGGTGTTTTATTAGAGGACTGAATTCTGCCCTATAATTAACCCTCTCCTTATCTCACCCACACTACAGATGGTGCCTACATCCCATATGGCATCTAATCCTGTCAATGGCATTCTGCTCCCCATGCTCACTCTTGTAGCATTCATTTCTTCGCATCATTTTTCTCTTTCAATCCCCTTCCTACAATGCCTTATTGACATTGAAACTATGAAATTTGCTCAGTTTAAGGATTTGGATTCACCTGGCAAACAAATGATGAGTGCCGGTCAACAAGCTCAAAAGCCATCAGAAAAAATACATTTTAAATATATTGATAATACTTTGCTCTAAAGCATTAATAGAAACATTATGTGGCTTAATAGATCTCAGTGTGTCTTAATGGATGACATTAAGGCTATAATCTCTATGTTGATGTCAAATTATTACAAAAAATCTACATACAAATTAAATCTACATACTTTTATTATACATACATTCCCATAATTTCCCAAAAATAATATTTCTGGTAAATCCTCAGAATATTTACTGTTGAAATCTTAGCTCTACTTTGACTAGGTAAGTTTGAAAAAGGTTTGATGGTTTAATTATTATTTCTCCCTAAACCCCTAGCCACAGCCCTTCCCCCAACACTAGCTAAATTTGGGGACAAAGAAAGCTCTAATTAGCCAAGATTGTAGGCAGATGGGGCTTCCAGCACAGATTCCACCCCCTTCAGTGCCCTGTACAGCACCTCCCTAATTACATTTCCATTACAATCACCTCTACACACAGCCCCCTTGCTTTCTGACCTCTGATTTTGCCTCCCTCTGCCTTATTCCCTTTTGCCCCCTTTGTTGCTGCCATTGCCTTCTCTTGCCCTCAGTCACGCCCTTGCACCTCCTTTCCCTCTGTCTCTTCTAGCACTTTCCATTTTCCTTTCCCCCTGTGTGTTTGCATGGTTGTCAGTAGGATGATTCAGGAGCGTAGGGTTAGGTGTTCTTACCTTGATTGTTTTTGTTTGCAGTTTGAGACCGTTGAGTGTATTGATAGCTTTGTCTGCATCATTAGGGTCGACGTAGTTTACAAAGCCGTAGCCCAAGCTCTGTCCTATAATTGAAGAAATAGTGAGAAACAGCTCAATACACATGAGCATCATCCTAATGTGAAGCTGAATAATATTTAATATCAGATTTCAGTATGTCTAGTAAAAAAATACTGTTTATGTTGAGAGATTTGCAAAACTGATTTAGAATGAAATGAAAGTGAGTGCTTATGTGTTGCAGTCAGGAGTCATATTGATACTTGACCTTTACTTTTTAGAGTTGTATTCATAGTTCAATTTTTTTGTGTATCAGCCTCATTGATTCACACTAACATTGATATGGGTTATACCACTGTGTTACCTGTAATCTTGTCTCTGACCAGCTTGCACGACTCAATCTCGCCGATACTGCCAAACAGACTCTTGAATTCCTCTTGGGTCATGTTCTGAGGCAGGTAGTTGACTATTAGGTTGGTCTTGCTGTCATCTGTGGCACCGTTGGTGCTCATGACTGGGCCGTTGGGCATGCTGGTTCCGCTCGGACCGTTAGACACCTGAGTTTCCATGGTGCTGATTATCTAGAGAGAACAGAAGGAAAAATTAGATGTTGCATTCTGAGGTGAATGTGTGAGTGGAATTTGAATTTTCTGGTAATCTCTCTAACCTGGGTCAAAGTACATCATCACAATTACATCATTTTTTAACTACACAACTGTTGAGAAGTTCCAGTTTGCTGATTGCCATACGATTCATTCTTAATGGTTTCACCATCTACTTGTTTTTTACACAAATCTGTCTTTCCCCTGTTCTCCCTTTCCTTCTTCCTTTAATCTGTCTCATTTCCCCAATGGAATATTTTCTTCTCGACTTGTGCCTTACCTCTGTACAGGTTGCCCAGGTAACAGCTGCCTGACAACTGTTGCTATCGGCTAGGATTCTTGACTTTAAGCAGCATGTCTGTGTTTGCAATTAATGCACTTTTCAAATGTGTGTATACAATATGTTTTCAAGAATAGAAATTCCCGTGCCGGCTGTGCCGATGCAACATCATTTTCTAGTAAGTGTGCCAGGCAAAATGTAGATCTATGTCAAATTGACCCTGACAGGCAGAACACATCAGCAATACCAGGCAGATGTGAGTGGGTTACCTAAAAATAAAACACTGCAAAATAGATCTGATGGCTTTGCAAGATAAAGAATCTTGCTAACCTTAAGCTATATATACAATATTTTTAGTTTCCTGACCTTAGACCATTTATTTCCTGTTTAAAAATATTTTTGTTCTTGTTTTTACATAACACCCTTTAACAGAGTTACATTAATAGACAAAGCAACTATTTTACAAAGTGACAGGACTGAAGCAAGTTTGGTCTCAACTAGACTGCAGTAAACCTTCCCATGGCAGGCTGCCCATATCTGGCAATAAATGTAAAATGGTACATAATGTGCAACCTTCATTCTGCCCCCTAGGCATGTGCTATTGCCAAAATAAATTCAGTCAAAAAGATATTTTCAACCCCAACTGCCTGATTTGCACAGACATCCCTGCTGCCTGCTCTCCCTAACCAGGCTACCGGTTTAACAGTAATGGCTGACACTGCACTTCTCACTCAAACTCAGGAAATTTCAATACACACAAGAAACTAATTTTGTAAAAAATGATTGTTAGGACCACAAAAAAATAATCAATATAAATCAAGAATGTCTGCACGCGGTATCCATTAAGATAAGTTTAGTTACTACAGCTGTTAAATATTTTGAGAAATAAACATTCAAATATAAAATATTTTGACCTGGATACACAGGTAAAGCAGGGATACCTGGACAGGGCCAATATATCACAGAAGACCCAGAAGACATAGCTAGTCATGTCTGTAGCTTCCATATAGCACTGCCGAGATTTAGACCTGAAATTCAGTGGTGAAAAGTGTCATAATTGTTATTTAAAGAAGTCTAGCTATGCTATTAAGTGAACAGTTTGACATTTTCCCCAAAGGGGTCATTATAGGCCAAATCTTGTTTATAAAGATCACATCTGTTGCAACAAGACTAGGCATGAAATGCAATACCTGGCTGGCTGACAAAGGATGTTAATGCTTAGATAGCTAACAGGCCATCTCCATACCACAGATTATAGGATTGTTCAAAACAAAAGGCATTAGGCACACTCTCATTGCAGCTTAAAGGATCACAGCGGCAGTTGGAAAGCAATGAGAAACCAAGTAAAAGGCGCCAGCATTCACCAGTAAGTACCACACATAATCTGCCTGCCACCTATAATCTCAGAATTGTGTTACATTATTCTAATTGAATGTACAAAACGTCATATAAGCGCAATTCCATATATCATACCGTCATAAAAAAGCAATGTTGACAAACATTGCTTGTTTCTTAACATTGAAATTAGCAACTGACTGCACATTTCATTATCTGAATAATCACTGTACTCCAGGTTGTAATGTCAAATCTTAGTCTACACTCAATAAAGCTCTTTATGATTAAGTATTTATTCCAACAATGTGTAAGATACAATGAGCCTATTGCAAAAATTCAGTTCAGGTCAAGAAGAGCAATCATGTCTGCACTAGCACACTGTTTCTGAATGCTAAGTTTGATGTTGATTCAACATGTAAGACTGTTAGTGACTGAAATCTAGACATTATTCTTTGAATAAACATGCTTGTACAGAAACAGTGTAAGTAATGGTGTAAGGAAATGGTGAATGTGTTGGGAGACAAATGCAAATTTGCTGATGCAAAGGGACTGTAATGAAAACCGGTTGCTATCCAGAGTGCTGAAAGATGGGGTACAGAAATGATATGTTTAAAAAAAGAACAAAGTCCAAACATTAGTGTGTTTCACCACCAATAATTTCTAATAATAAGCTTTCAAATGATTAATATGTTGATATGGTCCTTGTAATGCTTTCAGGCCGTTAATCGGAATCATTTAAATCATTATCCCCTCTCTGCTTTTATTGAACAAGGATGTGTGGCCTCTTTGGGCATTGATAAAATGCGAGTTCCTTTAGCGCTGAATAAGCGTATTGACACAGTCGAACAAAAGAGCCACCCGTTCCTCCTCTTCTCCATGCACAGCCCGCTCAGCCCTATGAATATTCATATAAACACTAGTGCTTTGTACTGAGGCCTGTTCCTCTCTCTTTCTCTCTAGCAGAAGAGCGAGCAGCATATCTACCTTCACTTTTTTTATATAACTTAGAAGCAACAGTTATAGTTAATATTCATTATAATACTGACCAGCACAAGTGTATTCACTATGTTCATATTGCTGATAATAATAATAATAATAATAATAATAATAATAATAATAATAATAATAATAATAATAATAATAAGTATTAATTTGTTTAATATCAGAGGTAACAGAAGTGTATTTTTTAAAACAGACTAATAATAATACTTATAATGACCTTGCACTTTTGTGTTTGGTTTTCTTGTAATTGACTTGTGCATTCATTCTAAAAATCTGACTTTGCTTTTATGCTTTTTATTTTATTAAGAACAAAAATAGCTCTCCTTGATTAAAGATTTAGCGTACACAGTGTGGGCGGTTCTACCACAGACATTTCAATCTGTCACTGTCAGCCATGTTGGATGAGGATGGCAAAAACTTGATGCAGTAGAAGAAATCAATTAAATTGGTCTGCACATAGTATGCCCTTTATGTTTAGCTAAACAAAAGAAAGCATTCATTATGCATCCTGTGCCAAAATGACTGTATCTTATAATCACGTTTATCACACTATGATGAGCTTGTTTTTGGGAGGAGGATGCTTTACGGAGCATCACTCAGACTTCCATGTCCTTGTCCTTGACTTGTGTAGGTGCAGTGTGGAAATCTGACTCGACGCTTTTTATTGGCTTGGCACTGCAGTATGGAGAGAGGACTGCGGAACTCTTATTCGACCATAAACCCTTTGTCACAGGTGCTTATACTTTATTTAAGCTGATACATGTATATAAGTTAGTCTGATGAGCGAACATATTACTGTAGGAGACTGAGTCTTTTGTTTCTGGTTGGTTCTGTCTTGGCTCTAACAGAAGACTGTGTCTGGCCTTGCTGTGGCCTGGACTCAAATCTACGGTACCACTCTCAGTAGACACGCTGCTTTCTGTTCAGAAACCAGGCCACATGTAATTATATCTCAATTAGATTTTTTTTTCCAAAATGGAATACAAGGCTGAGTGACTAATAAAGCATTTGTAACAGACCAGTGATATCTTCCATACCTTTTTTGAAGGACTTTGATGTAATTTATAATTGTACTAATTTTTAACAATGCTACCATGCAGACCATTTAGCATGTTATTTTTTCATTTCATGTCAAATTTTGGGTATAATTGTAGACATTTTCATAAAATGTATCATTTGTGTGTGCTTTCTTAGTTTCTAATTCCTAATAATTTCCTAACTATTTTGTACAGTACTTTGTGAGACTTAGTGATCAGTTTTCTAATCATATCAGTTGTATTCTGTTTGAAACCAAAAACTACTGTTTTTGTAAGTGTGAGGTAATTTGTTGTAATTTGCATAGATTTATAAAACTATGTAGTGGCAAATGTGTGCCAAATTAGTTAAAATTATACAGAAACTGTGACCTTACTTCCCTTTCAAGGACCACCATTGTCTGCTCCAGTTATTATCTACAACTGTGTTTGTAGCCCCAGACAATATAGGGTTGATTTAACTATGCACGTGGGTCAATTTTTCAGAGATGTATTTTTGTATTTTATAGTGGCCTGTAGACCTGTGGACTTGGAATATCAGTGAGGTGTGTTTAAATATCTGATGTACTGCCAGCAGAGCTGAGACCACGCCCAAATGGACTCGTGCAAGCCTGTATTACTTGCAGTTCTCATAAGCCATTGTTTCAAATACAAAACACTCTCCCTTAAATGTATTTATAGACTCATTGATTTAAATATGAATGCATTTATTTTTTTTATCTATCACAAGCAGTTGGTTGTTTTTGTTCTTAATATTGTCGTTGCGTCGCTACAAAACCCCTGTGGAATTTTGAGTCGCCTGATTTAATATGAAGCGACGGATGCGTAATAACAGTCCTCCTCCCTCCCTCTGCCATTTTCTCTCCCTGAGTCGTCCTTTTTCTTGTTTCTCCTAATCTCTTCAGCCTCTGAGCATCCAAGATAGCTTATTTTGCCTCCGATGTGTCTTACAAATCATTTTTTTTTCCTGTTTGCAGTGACACACGGCCTTTGACGCCCTTCTGCCTTTTCAGCGCAGCCTTCACCCAGGCCAGCAGCATCATTAATTGCACTGAAAGCCATTGTGACGCATCCACACACAAATACATGCTTTCTATTAGTGTAATGGTTTAGCATGGAGATCGAAAG
This sequence comes from Microcambeva barbata, assembly GCA_034509105.1. Classification (NCBI taxonomy): domain Eukaryota; kingdom Metazoa; phylum Chordata; class Actinopteri; order Siluriformes; family Trichomycteridae; genus Microcambeva; species Microcambeva barbata. Next base: position 8,792,530 of record JAYDZF010000013.1, read on the forward strand.
GCTTTGGTGTCCTATAAAAATGTCAAAGAAGTGAGCTGTGGTACTGCGAATCCTTGTATCATGTTTCTAATCCCCACCAGTGGTTGTTAATCTTGTTTACATTATACGCTTTAAAGGTATGCCATTGAGCTAATGCTATTATCTTAATACTGCATATATATTGATGCCGTTATTTAACAGTATGCTACATATAAGGTCATTTAATTTATGTAATGATTAAAATAAGAATAGAAATCTGTTAATATTTTTTCATTTAACATTTTTGCAAAATTACTTTGATGATAGAAATTATAAAGAAGAAAAGGGTATACGCACAGTAACCATTCTTGTACAAAGATGATAATGTTCTAGGTCCTTCGATGTGGGTGTCTTTTGTCCGGCGTGAGGCTTTTCTTGTCTGGTTGATGTATATTTCAAAGCAGCAAAGCGACAAATTTCCGAAAGGAAAAGAAAAAAAAAAGAAAAAGGAAAAAAAGAGCTTTAACTTCAGGGATGCTCAGCCCGTGTGATTGTCAGTGTCCTCACAAGTACAGTGAAAATGAGGAGAAGGGGGTTTTCTTAAAGATGATGCTGAGGATGAGAGAGATTCTCTCTCTGTGCGGCGTGGGCGATGGTTCAGAATCAAAAAAGAGAATCAGTGATCCCCAATAGGGTGTGTCCAGAGGAGGGTGTTCTGGTTCTGTTGTCGTATGTGTGTGTGCACGCGCAAGCAAATGTGTATGTGTATTTCCAAGCTCCTCACAGTCTCCTTCTGTGCCTCTGCTGCAATGTTCTTCTTTTATGTGTCCTTCTGCCAGGCAAAGTCGCTAGCTGATTGGCTAATTGGGAAGGGAGGGCACTACAAGGCAGCCATTGCGATGCGTCGCCCTCCCATTATCCCCTTCAGGAGAGTTTACCAGGAGCCCCCGTCCAACTCCCACCCCTTCATCTCTTCACTTCTTCCCTCCCTTTCTTCCTGCTCCCCCACAGTACTCCATGATCATGCAGAGATGGGTGAATAGAGCTCCACCTGCACCATCATAACAGATGGGTACAAAAAAGGAAGCCGTGCCTTTTTCTCAGTCTGCCCTTTTTTCTTACACTTTTTTATATGTTTCTTGTTTGTTCAGTTACTTTAGTAAGCTACTCAAACTGCTAAACCCCTACATTGGCATTGTCATTTTGCTACATTCCACACAACACAATCTCATCAAGTTTTTGTCATAGACAAAGGTTTTCATTTGTTATTCAATGTCAGAAGAAGATTCATCATCAATAATTAACCAAAAATAACATATGAAAAACTCAAAGAAACACAGACAATATAAACCCAAGATACTTAATGTTTTGTCTGCTTCCTTTCATTTTTTTATCAGGTCCAATCTTTCAGGCCAGCACCATATTCCATAAAAATATTACTATGGTAAAGCATGTTGTAACATTGTCATTCTCTCTCACCACTGAGGATACCAAGTGTTGAAGTGATTCAGGTTTTGTCAGTACAGGGATGTTATTAACACCATCATTAATCTGAATAAACAAAATATCTGTTCTGATTTTTTTTTACCACAGTTTACATTTCCACCATGTTTTGGGTCATACTTCCAAGCCCTGAGAATTTGATACCATTGCTGGACATGGTTAACATAAGATTTATTTAAAGTAGCATTTGTTCATGGAACTCTGTATTGTTGTCCCTGACAAAGGTTTGTCAAAGTAATCCAATGTCCATGTGGGTATATCACCTAGTGTGCTGTGGATCTTGATACAGTGCCTTTTGGGGGATTGGAGATTTGGGGTGTTCAGCTTAGACTTGCATTCTTGTACTTTTTTCATGGAAATGAATTAGTTTAATAATATTATGCACCATGTATATAATGTGGTACAAAATAGTTGTGATGGTGGAGCTGAGCTAAGGCCATTATTTAGATTTATTTAGACCAAGCAATACATAAAAATGTACCGTTCTTTCTTTATAGTTTAAATCAGCTATCCTGCCAGTCCATCATCAGTGTTATAGATTTTTGAACACAATGTGCTGTCTTGATGAAGGGGTTTAATATAAGACATAAGAAATGTGGTTAGCTTTCATAATCCAGAGGTCTGTCCACATGTGATGAGTGCATATGCACCTCATCAGGTATGACTTCATAGACTTTGACTTCTTATTGAAGGCCAAGTTCTGAATTCATCATTAGTCAACTATCACGGTATCCCTCCACCAGTCAGATCTTTATGGCAGAGTGGCCTGACAGAAACCTCTCCTCAGTGCAAGACATTTGAAAAACACATGAAGGACTCCCAGACTATGAGAAATAAGATTCTCTGATGAGATGAAGATTGAACTTTTTGGCGATATTCTAAGTGGTATGTCTGGTGAAAACCAGCCACTGCTCATCACCTGCCCAATACAATCCCAACAGTGAAATATGGTGGTGGCCGCATCATGCTATCGGGGTGTTTTTCAGCTGCAGGGACAGGACGACTAGTTGAAACTGAAGGAAAGATTCTGGAAGAATTGTGCTCTGGACCTCAGATTGAGCCAAAGGTTCACCTTCCAACAAGAGAATGACCCTAAGCACACAGCTAAAATAACAAAGGAGTGGCTTCAGAACAACTCTGTGACCATTGTTGACTGTCCCAGCCAGAGCCCTGACCTAAACCCAATTGAGCATCTCTGGAGAGACTAAAAATGGCTGTCCACCAACGATCACCATCCAACCTGACGGAACTGTATAATATATGCAAGGAAGAATGGCACCATTCCCAAGAAGACTCATTTTTACTAACTTTACTAGCTTTACTAACTCAAAATGGTGCTTCTACTCAATAATGAGTAGAGGGTCTGAATACTTATGACCATGTGATATTTCAGTTTTTCTTATTTAATAAATTAAATGTACATTAGTGACAAATAAAATGAACTTTTTTGAGTTTAGCAAATGGCTGCAATGAAACAGCAAAAAAGGAGTGGAAATTTTAAATGGGTCTGAATACTTTCCGTACCCACTGTAAGAGCAGCCATGAGTTGTGAAAAGCTGCAAATCTTGTAATTTTTAAAATAAATATACAGATATGCAACCAAAAACACATTTACAGTCCCTATTATAGTTTTTCTTGCCTGCCCACTGTCACTGTATTATTGATTATGGTGCGACAGCTGTCTTACTACCAGTGGTATGATCTTGGAGAGGAGACAAGTTTAAGGGCCTTTTAACTTTACAAATTTACAATAAAACCCACTTCCCCTGATAACTAGGTAGGTTTGATTTTTACGGACACTAGGGATGGTTGTCTTGTGTTAAGTATTGTGAGGCGTTGGATCTACGTTTGTAGTGGGAGCCATTTCTTTGTGAGTTGTCTGTTGCTGATAGCGCTGCATTTGTGAATAGATTGATAAATAGCATTTTATTTGTAAATAGATTAGTAAATAGCATTTCATTTGAACCCTTTGAAAAGTGTAGTCTTCTTTCATTAATCTCTCTGTGTTGTTGCCCCCGGCTATTGTCAAAGTTACCTGATCATACAAGCTGATGGTATGCAGTCATTCAGTCTCCTCTGAAATAACAGCACTGGACTAGTTGGTTTTTTCTCAAGCTAACAACACTTTAGCGATGTCCATTACATTGTTACACCATTTACCTCAGACAGGCTCATATCACACTACTCATGTTACATGTTTTCTTTGGTTTAAGTAGGGTAAATCAAGCTGAATTTGCATTAATATTTATGTTAAAACAATTTAATTATATATTTTCATAATTTCTGCAAACTATTATTAGTTAGGTTCAAAGGAGAAAATCTGGAAAAACGGAACTGCAAATGAGTATTGTATACACTCTATAAAGTCACAGTCAGAAATATTCAATCTGTTATGAGGAGAGAGAAACAGGACACTACAGGGCATGGGGGGCATGAGGGACATGGGGATTATCAAACTGAAATATTTTAATAACTAATAAATAACTAACAAAAACAAGGTAGGGACAGAAGCCAAAGTAAACTGAAAACAAAAAGCCAGTCCAACTGTGAACCAAGCGCTTAGAGGGTGAGCCAGGGAAAATCATGCTGCCGGGTGACTTGAACCCTGGATTCTCATGGTATTTACTTTGCGCTACCATTCGGCCAACTGGGTCTTTTACTTATCTCGCTGTGATGTAAAACATGTGGGTCGCTGATCCGGCTCACTGCCAGGAGGCGCTGGTGGGTTGTTGCGTTAACTGGGTGAGGAAGGCGTGACACAGCCTCAGCCACCGGTTAGTCTAGTGGTTCCCAAACTGTTTCTGCTGCACCCCACTTTTGTAAAATATTTTTGCACCCATCCCCCACCCCACAAACACATTGAGACAAACATTTTTCTACACCCCACTAGAATTTATAATTGAGAAATAAACTTTTTATGTTCAATTTACTTATTTGTGGCGCTATTGATTTAAATTATAAACAAGCACAATAGAGGATTTTTTACCTAATGCCAAGCAACCAGTTTATTTATTGTACAGAAAGGTTTTGCTTAGTGCCCACTTCTGTTCCATATAATTTTAATTTTAACTGTAAAGAAGAATGAAGAGCCATGTTTTGTTTTTGGAGCAAAAAGTTACGGCTCCCCTTAAATGGCAATGATAATTCCTATCACTAGTTCATTTGCCCCCCTGCAATTGCTCCAAGCCCCCTTTAGGGAACGCATGCCCCACTTTGGAAACCACTGGGTTAGACTAATCTTGGGAGTATGCTCCAAGAAAAGAAAAAATACCAGTATGCGGAATACGTAATAGTCACACATGAAAATAATATCCTTTTCCCACTACTTTCACCTCCGACCTTCTAGCCGTATGCCTCTGACTATAATATAAAGACCCAGAGGCTATCAAACTGACCCTAATGAACGTGATGTCAAGATTGAAGACAAAAATAACATTCCAAGAGCATTTCTAAGGATGGAACAAAGTCCATAATTCTATCATTAACTTAATTAAGAAAAACAAGTAAGACCCCTGTTTGAGTGCAATACACCTACAGGATGAACGCTGATACAAACACTTCAGTGGTTTCATTAACACAATCTAAAACACTCTTAACTCTTCACCGCAAGGAATATGACTTGTGTATACTAGAAGCAATTTAAATAATACTACAGAGTTTTGAGAGATACTGGACATTTTTGGACCAGTCTGGCATCCGCCTTGCTTATAGCGAGAAGAATACTATTCCCACAGCCAAGCATGGAGGTGGGTCACTGATGATGTGGGGATGTTAGTCTGCCAATCTTAATTATGTACCTGGCTAAATAACAGATCACAAACGAAAGGCCTGCTATGTGGAATCTAGTAGAAATTAATGTTGCTGCTTCTGCTTTTTATTCATTCATTTGAACATCAACCTTGGTAAAGCATTTAAGTCAATGTTGATTTTTTCCTTTTGTGTGAATGTAAGTCTTGTTTTACTACTGACAGTAAAATCTTTTAGGTGCCTCATGGATTTTTCCAGCATTAAGAGACAGTCGCTGGTTTTATTTTATGTTTTTTTTTTGTGTGCTCTAAATTCATCAGTGCAGTTCAACTTGTACTTTGTTACTGAGCTTTTTATTTTTATTTTGTTTCTATTACACTTTACTTGTATCAGTTCTTTCTTTTACACCCTTCCTGAATGCATTTCTCTATTTATACTATCTAACAGGAATATATCATGCTCCAATAAAATAAATATTCTGGCAAATGGCAAGTAAATATTAACTGGTACACACAAATTCAGGTATGGCCATTTTTTCTCTCATTGAATAATGTTAATAACTACAAATTATGAATACGTATAACTTCAAATGTAATTATGTAAAAAAGTAATTATTAATTGATTCCACTAAAATCTACTTTAAAGTAAGTCTAAAATAATAAAAAAAGATCTTGTATCAAATGTCATTTAGCTGTTAACACAAATGTTCTCATCAAAAAAATACATTACATGTTAATTTTCCTTTAAATGTAATTACATACTGCGTATCATTACACAGTGCATTTAATGAATCAAACATATTATTAATCAGGATAATAAAATTGCTAATGATTTGACATTAACTTCATCCTTGGTTCTCAGTTGGAACATTCGCAGTGATTACAGTAACTGCCATCCCTCCACCCACCTCCCCCACTACTCCTGCTTTCCTCATCCTTGCTCTGTTCTTAAAAGTGGTAGGAGCTCACTGAGACAGGCTGTTTGGTCTCATTTATAATGCATTCTCAGCCCCGGGACATGATGTGTGACAAATGACCTATTTCTGCTCAGACCCCCATTGGGCCTTGACCTCAGGGTGTATACTGTAGTGGCCATGAGTGCTCCATGGTTGCATGTGTGCACACAAATGGATATGAAATGTAGAAATGTAATGTATTTATGCATTGTCTAGATTGAAGTGCATGCACAAATCTATGTACAGTTGGATAAATGGTGTGTTTATTTGCTGTCTTCCACCTAATTTTAATTGAACAATTAATAATTATAAATATATTTAGATGATGAATTCAAAGTTATATCTTGGAAAGGGCAAGCATTTCCCTGTGGTTAGATGTATTATTTTTTGTGACTTATTACTTATTTATTTTTGGCACAGTTTCCAAATAGTTTGTTGGCATGAGAGAGGCATGTAATTGTAGATTTACAAGCTTGCTAATTCCAAGATTAAGCTATGTTCTGAATCTGTGAAACTATTCCTTCTATCCATAATTATCATTTTTACACAGTAGGAAATTACACTTCTGTCAAATTTTGACAATAAAGTAGATATTACTTTATGGTAAAAAGTCAAATAAACTCAAAATTACTTTGAGAAAAAAGTAACAATAAAAATATTTTGAGAAAAAAGTCTAAATTACTTCAAGATTAAAGTCTAAACATTTAATTATGAGTTGTGCAACAATCAACTTCCAAGATTATTTCAATTCATTCAAGTCAGTAATATTCCTAACGTATTAGTTTCTGAAATTTTATATGTATACACCAGCAAAACAAGAGGGTCATAGATGAGAGTTTAAGACTTCTGAAACACTATAGAACACTGAAAACTGTACACAGATGGCTAACATTGTGTTCAGGTATCAGGCAACAGGAGTGACCAGGATCAGTGAGTGGGTGGGTTTGTTTTCATGCAACAGCACTGTAATTTACAAACCTATGTTCATACACCACTATATGTATGTACAATTCAGTGAGAGCAGTATTCACATAAACAGGTGGCTTATTTTGTTCTCTACCTGATGTGTTTACCCAGAGGAGTCTGATAAGATGGGGGAGACTAACCTCTGCACAATATGGTAAACCAACTTAAGAAGTTCATTCTAAAAAGTACAGAGAAGCACAAAGGCACAAATTCTCAAAGGCTGCAGAATGATCTTAGCTGCAGATATAATACATATTGAAATTTAAGTAAATCGGGTTGTAGCAAATCCTGGGAAATTTATTTGTGGCCAGCATTGCAGTAAGATGGCTGCAATAGACGTTCACATGTGTTGCTAATATCTTATACATTTTTACATTACCCCAGAGTAGAGATCTCAAAGAATTGTATATTTAATTTCTTCCTATCTAAAAGACTTCCTATCTAAGACATATCTTAAAAAGCAGCAACTATAGCCATATGAATTAATAATAAATAAAATAATGAAGAGTGACTAAAAGTGATCAGACACCATCATCATTGATTATACCAAATCAAAACAGGTTGGGTCACCTGTTATCAATACAATTTGAATACAATAAAGCTAATTAGTAAGATCTGATCTTTCTACAATTGTCAGTTAAATAACTTTACATTTACATTTGGCTGACGCTTTTGTCCAAAGCGACTTACAGAAATGATGTACAGTACAACGAAATTCTTTCTTCGCATA
>JAYDZF010000013.1:8835640-8845705 GCA_034509105.1 Microcambeva barbata
AGATGCGCAGGCAATTTAAACGTGCGGTTAGTTTAGCCGTGCTTTGGAAAAAAGCGGCTGTCTCAACCTCAGTGACAAATAAGTAGCAATGTCACCTCACATCGATATTTTCAATTTTGTGTTCAATCCAAAGTTCGGGAAATTCTCTGTTAATTAAGCATCCTCTCGTCATCTCATGTGTGTGATTCCTCCAGGAGCTCCGATTTTCTCCCACAGTCTGAAATCACGGAGCCAGTCCAATTCAAACAACCAGTGCATGCTAATTAAAGTAAAAATAAATGAATGGTTTAAATCCTAAAATATTTAGGACTTAGGCTGTGCATTCTGATAACTATTATAAACTACTACAAAGCGGTTTCACACTAATCACTTTGCGTGTATTGTTATTATGTATCATTGTTATTGATAAATTTTATATATTTTATATGTTGGGCATACAGAGCAGTACAAGTGAAATAGAAGCATGTTGTTGTATACCCTATATAGGATGCATATGTAGAAGATAAGTGACAACTTTGGATGCGACCTTATTGGCCGCATGCCAACGACAGGTGCGTCAGCAGAACCGGTTTGGTGGGAAGAGTAGTAGCGGGCGTGTTGCGCTCTGACCGCTAGGAGGAAACATTCCCGCTTCACCAAAACACAAGGAAGCGGAGTAGCAACCCGCAAATAACCAAGTAACACCAATAGACTTTTAGACAGCGGTTGGGTTTGGATGAAATGGCGACACTGACGACCGAGCGGAGAGCTTTTGCTCACAAAATTAACAGGTATGTATAAGTTTATTGTACGCATTAATGTGACGAGCTGCGCTAACCGGCTAATGTTCATTCCGCCTATGGGGACCTGCTCAGCCCTGTTTCCATGAACGCAATGCTGCGTGAGCCCTTTGTTTACCTTAAACATACATCAATACAAGGTTTAGAACAAGCCGGTTTAAGTATTTATTTCTTAGAATGTCTAAGCAGCCAGCAATGTATTTTACATTGCGCGGAAGTGGCGGCGAGAGTTCATTGCTGGAAAAGTTGTGCTGCTGTGTAGGGATTCACTGTTTCTGGGCTGGTCGATATGACTTATTTATTATACCGCGATTTTCAGGACATTATTATCAGTTATTTTTGTTTGTCTGTCAGAGTGAAAGCAGTAAATACTAGGAATGAAGACCTCTGTTCATCCATTAGTATTGTATGAACGTAGTTCAAGGAGGGTTACCAGTACACTTGTAAGAAGGCATTATTAATGCACAGACAAAATGCACAAGTATATGCTGTGATGTTGATGGCTTAGTTGGCAGGGTTGGTGCTTAACTGGTCACTATGCGCTCTCACTGCGCTATGTCTGAGTCTACAGTGATTCAGAGTTGCCATTCACAAACCCGGATAAATATAGGGAGGGTTGCTTCATGTAGAGCAGCAGTCAATAGGACAAATCAGACAAGCTACACTTCTAGCAAGCATCTACAGTTGCACAGACTATTGAACATTCATTTAAAACACAAAACCAAGCTTATGCACCAAGCTCCAAAAATGCCCAAGACCTCACTGGAGTGATGAGACATTTCTTATGTCATTGCAAAAGACATGGTGCCATTTCATATTGTTGAAAAGGTTTTATTTTCTTAGGCTGATGAAGGCTGAAGTGATGTCACAAACATTTGTATTGACTATATGTTTATGAAAACAAAAAGTGCATATTGCTGCCAATTCTTTATATCTTAATATAAAAGTGTGTAAAACAAGTTTCAGTTTGTGTGTTATTTGAGTTTTTATCACATTTGAAAAATATTGTGATAATATTAATAATCTTGATATTAAATATTAATATTGTTAAATCTGTAGTATGTAGATAGAAGATGAACTCGTTTGAGGACTGCATGACTGAGGAGTCTTTTTTGATTTGGCTTTGCTGTGTTTTTAATGTAGCAGCTCAAACTTTTTCTGCCGCTTTGTAGGAATCTCTGGCTCATCCATGGCAGCCGCTGTTGCTGGACATGAAACCACCTCTGCTGATGCTGCCAGTTCAGCCACTAGGCATTTCAGTTCTGCAATAGCTTTTGCCCTCAAGTAGTCTACCTTCATTTCTTTAATATATGTTGTTTTGAACCAGAGAAGCCATGTTAAGCAGCTCCTTGATAGTCTGGTCATCATACTTCTCATTTAAGAAGTTTGGTATGCCCTATTTGATGGTCTTGGTGAGCTCTGTGTCATCATCCTGAGGCTTAAGTACTGGGCTGTTGATTAGATGGAGAATCAGTATCAGATATCAAACACTATTGTAGTACTCTTGAGACAAGGCATCTGTCGATTCCTGAGATGACACAATGCCTTTTCTCATGGAATCCAGAACAACCAAGTTAAAACCTGGTGTCGTGTTTTCAGCAAAGAGGACCTGTGTGAGAGCTTTCTCTTTTTTCATGACCCTTTCAATAATTTGCTGCAGAGAGCCCCTCCTCGTTGGGTTGTTGGTAACAAGCTGATGAGTAGGCAAGCCCAGGGGTTAGGGTTAGGGTTAGGGTTCTGATTGAGCCTTGGCCAGTTCACATCAGACCTTTCTCGAATTAGAAAGGGCACTCACCAAGTAGACAGCAACTGCTCGTTCCACTTGAGGTCGTTTCACACTTTTTTCTGGTGTAAAGAAGATAAATGTAACAATCAATTTTATATGACCCAGTACAGGACATGTAACATTTTCTTTATTGGTAAATTTTATTCATTGGTATTGTACAGAGAACACACTAGAGTAGGGGAAATTTAAACTCATCCATCTTTTTACTCATTATTGGGCAACATCATAATTTAAGCGTGTACCCCTCAAACAAGAACATTTCAAACAAAGAATTTGTGCATATCTATGGATGCACATATCTGTTGTTGTAGTGTATGGATTTCCCCCTCTACTTTTTCTTAACACTTGATATAAGCGTGGCAGCTCTGCACGAGTGAAGTACTTTCGGCATGGCATTGTGTATCTTGGATCAACTGTGTGCACCAACTCCTGAAACCTCTATTTCTAAACTGTATAAACTGGGGCCATGTCTTGGCAGATATAAGTTAAAATGGCAGCTGTAATTTAAATCCATGTTCGTCATTCTCTGTTGTATGGTGTGCAGTGGAAAAGACTTTCAGTGCCTGGGGTTTGTTTTGTACACTTGTTTTGTGGCTCTCCTAGGTTCTCTTCATACTGTTTTATATGATTTTTGCAAGGGTGGTAAGAGTTTAGTGGTGTTTGAGCCCATCATGGGAACTGATTTGCAGCATAGCTTGCAAAGAACCCCGTTTCTGATCAGTGTCAGCTTTTTAACACCCAAACGAGGTCCATGCGACATAACTAGCATCTCTATTAGATTTTTTTGTGTTATTTGGTCTGAGGCCCTCTCCTATTTAGAATTAGTCTGTGTTACGTGCACACTCCTCCGTGTGTGTGTGTGCTGCCGTAACATGTCATCCAGACAAGTTATAATTTTGAAGTCTCTCTCTCTCTCTCTGTATATATATATATATATATATATATATATATATATATATATATACAAAACTTTAACCTTTTAATCAGTTACCAACACTCCTCATGCAGAACCGAAGAGCAACAAAGAAGTTCCCATTTTTCTTTCATTTCATTTGAACCTTCCTCTTTATTCTACAGATAACCTGTTTAATTCCTATTTCCTATATTACAACAAAGCAGTAAGTGAAGATTTCATCTTCAAAGTTGATGTTAGAAGCACAAAAAGCGGCAAGCATGCGGATTTGATTGCTAGAAAACTGAATCAGAGCATCTCCAAAACAGCCGTTGTGTTCCCAGACTGCAATGGTAAGAACAAGTAACACCTGTCATTTGGACTTTTGTCATCAAGAGCTTAAGCTCTCAGCACTGGTGGGATAGCATGCTTTATCGCTGCATCATTTGAGTACTACAAGTGATGACACATAGTGTTTTATGCTTTTATGCTGAAACACACTAAATAATGAGTGGCATGGTGGCTAAGTGGGTAGCACTGTCACCGCACAGCAACAAAGTCGATCATCAGGTGGACAGGCCCAATTCCTTTCTGTGTGGAGTTTGCATGTTCTCGCTATGTATGGGACAAAACTGGGGGACCTGGATTAAACCCACGCACAGTCCAAAGACGTGCAAGTGAGGTGAATTGGAGAAACAAAATGAGTGTATTTGCCCATGAGTGTATTTGATTTGTAACTTGTAAATTGACGAATCTTGAGTAATGAGTAACCATTTCCTGTCACGAATGTAACCAAAGTGTTAAAGATTGATGTTAAAATCTCAAATCTCATTAGGCACAAGAGCACACTGATGCAGGATCGTTAAACAGTCTGTTGCCTAGTTCAAATGAGTGAAATTAAACACTTAATGGTGGATGTGGCTGCATTTAATAAATCAGCAGATGTCTCTGAGTGTTATAAAAATGCTCTGCCACGAATCGTTTTTACAAGCAGGCATAAACAGCTAGCACAAACAGTATACTTTTTTTTATCATCATATCAGATGTCAGATAAACAGCTAGCAACCCAGTCTGTGGCGGAATTCTCTTTCAGTTCTTTTACAACAGCCTCCCCACCCCCTGCCCTGTAATACTGTGAAGTCAAGCAGCGCCATAATAAGAGATAAAAATCACATTTTGGTTTTTTTTCCATTTCAAATCACTGTGATTGACTCATGGAATGTGGAATGTAATGTGCATCCTCATTCATGTGAATGTCTGTGCAATATAGATTTTCCAAGATCCAGGTTTGATGTAACCTTTTTCCCTTTGGCAGCTTGTGTTTTTCTTTCTCTCTGAGATTCTGTCCATTGTGTTCGTGCAGGATACAGGATAGTGGGGTGTGGTCTTTTCCAACTGTTGTGTTTGGAGGAGGAAAGGTTTCCTTTTCCTTTTGAATTAAGGAATGTAGTTTCACAGACTGCTGCTATCATTTTAGACTATAGACTTATATACAACCTGGGTAAATCTGAAGATTTAATCATTTGGATTTTAACATCATATTTTACACTTTTTCTTTTTAAGTCTTTAATGTTAAACAGAGAGATGGGTATTTTTTATCAAGCTCAACTCATATGTGCCACCCTAAAGGCTTGAAGAAAATCTTGGCCTTCAAAAAGTCTTAGCCTCACTAAACAACTGTGCAATAAATTCAAGCAGTTGAGACTTTCCTGCCCAACATCAGTGCCAATCCATACATATGCTTTTGTGACTGAGAGGATACACATTCCAAAAGACATACTTTAAAGTCTTGTGTGAACCCTTCTCAGATGAAACTACATAGAGGTCACTATGCCATGTTTTTTTTAATTGGATGCCTAGCAAGCTCATGCTCAGATGTACAAATACTTTTGGCAATGCAAATTCTCTAGTTTATTGTATCTCACATGAATCCTGTAAAACGAATGATTGCTTTCATAACAAAATAAGTAGAACTGACTTGATTATTTTCTTTATTATATATCACAGTTATGTTCATGAATTCGGAATTGTGATATGTTCATAGTCTCTTTTCCTGCTGAAGAGACATGAACTGTTTAGCAAATGTTTTCCTGTTTTCTGATGAGTTTTCATTAGTTCAGGAAATCAGCTTCTGGCCAGCTGGGCTGTCTGACCCTTAGGAGAGGTCCTTCATCCGGTACACAGAGTTGTGAGTCTGTGACTTGTTTCATAGTGCAGTCATGTGTCCTAACAGCAGGAAAGGTATGATGAACAGCCTTTCTTGATGCTTTAGTGTACTTAGTTGCCATAAAGAATGAGAAGCATGCATAAGAAGTGTCCAAAGGGAAGCCTGGCACCCCAGCAGCTGCAAGCATTTCGTACACATACATACACACAGTTTGACCAGTGTGAGTCAGTTTGTGAGAGAGCAGCTGCACAACGTCTTTGAAAGAATAAGGAGGGAATGGGGGCCTAGTGGGGCTTTGTTTTGGTTTGAGCTTATTCATTGCGTCAGGTCTTTGAGTAGGCAGAACTATGGCATCATGGCGGCCTTCTTTTGTTACACCAGTAGGCCTGAACACTCATGCGTGGTCCATTTTTGAACAATCATATAGCCTCCCAGTCAAATGTGTTACCAGGGTTTGGGGCTACTATTTTTTCTGGATTTTTAACCATCTGTTCATTCTCAATTCCTGAGTGTGAACTGGCTGACATTTGCACAACCCCCATTCTGATCATGGAGAGCCAGATCACCACATCTCCCTTCTGACACATGTCCAATCTGTGAGTGCTGACTCCCACCTTGTGCCTAGATGCCTGGACCAGTCCTGGAAAATGCACATTGCAGTGGAAATAAGAAGACACAGTATATATGTGTACATACATACATGCATACATAAAAACATACATATTTGTATACATACACTACTTATAAAATGTAGGTATAATTGTCTTTCAATGGAAATTTATGGATGAACCTAAAATGCATTCTAATCTTTACAGGTGGGACCTTCTCTAAACTTTTGAATGTGCATGTCCAACAGTTTAATGTTTCAGTGCTTTTTGCATAACTTACTGTTCTCTATCAAGGAGTTTAACAGCAACATTCTCAACAGGTGTCTTTCCAATTTATCTTGTGGGAAGTTTTCAAATTGACCCCTTGTATATGTATGGATGGTTGGATGGTTGGATGTATGTATTTATGTGTATATTCTCCAGCAGCTGCAGTAAGCACTGCAGTCAGCTTGTCTCCAGATACCACTGACAATCTGGACCTAACTCCAGCCCGCCTGTGCTGCACATGCCCATTACACCGGAAATTAGCTGGGGCTCTAATGTGACAACTAAAAAATAAAACTGCTTGTTGAAGGTCCCACAAAGATACAGCTTTATTTATCAATTATAGTTTTTTTTTTCTTTTACAGGACAATAGCATCTGAGGTCAGGAAACAGGTCTCCAGGGAATATGGCTCACCTCAATTGTCCAAAAAACGACCTGGATTACATCAGTCGGTGAGTCGGCGTGTTTATGCATGTATCTATGTACATAAATGTTTGGGCCAGCCTTAGCTCAGGGGTTGAGGTACTGGACTAAACATCCAAAGGTTGCTTTTTAAAGCATTTTGTTTAAAGTTAAAATCGATTCTTCTGAAATGAACCACCGATTCAAAATAATCATCCAACTGAATCGATTACATTCCTACTTAATGTGTCAAATGGTTTGAATCAGTCCTTTTTTGATATTCATTTTGTAACGTGTGTGTGTGTGTGTGTGTCGATGTTCTTAAATTGAAGCTGCCCCTTTCCGAGGTGGTGGAGCCGATCGACTACGAAGAATATGTGAGCAGTCATGTTTCTAGTTCTGACCCAGGGCCTCTGAGACAACTGCTGGAGTTTCCTACTGACGACTTGCAGCTCATACTACAGGAAAGAGAATGCACAACGTTGGAGCCTGCTCTCCCGGAAGAAGAGTGAGCCTCTTCATATACATACTGACTGAAATGACCATAGCACTAGAACTGAAACAAGTAATCATTACTAAAATGAGCTAATTTTCTGGCATCCAACCCTGTTTATAATATATATTCTCCCTGTGTCTGTGTGGGTTTTTTTCCGGGTACTCCGGTTTCTTCCCACAGTCCAATGACATGCTACTATTGGAGACACTGGATTGTCCTGTAGGTACCTGCGATGGACTGGCACCCCATCCAGGGTGTTACCATGTGCCTTGCACCCGATGAAGAGCTGGGATAGGCTCCAGCACCTCCCCGACCCTAATTTGGATAAGGGGTTAAAGACAATGAACTGAACTTAACTTCTATTTTTAAAATGTTTTAAATAAGAGCTAACTATTATAAACTTTATAAACTATATAAAGCGCACAGTGTTTTGCACAAAGACTTTTGCACTACACATTCGCATTGTGTGCAGGTATTATGAAAAAAGCTGGGGGCAACATCCAAAATCACATACTGAAATAATACTTAAACTGAGTACTTTTCACATACCATTAAAAATACTTTCCTTACTCACCACTCCAAATCTCAACTGTTTGGAATGAAGGCGTGATTTAGACAGAACTTGAGATCTGATGGACAGCAAAATGGGAAACCAGAGAGAAAATAGCAAAGGAAGAACAGAGCAAACACAACAGTGGAAATGACCAAAACGCTTTAGATTGCCATGACTACGATCACTAGTTGCTGCTTAAATCTTGCAGCAACTAGTCTCTGTAACTACTCGAATCATTTACACCAATCTCCATTGGGTGACCGTTTACCATAGAATCTAGTGCCAGGTACTGTTGTTTTGAAATCACTGCATGGCTTAGCTCCTCCGGATCTGTATTGTTGCAGTCATATGAACCCACTCATGCCCTTCAGTTTCTGGTACCAACCTGTTGTAGACTCTCTGGGTGATCGAGCTTTTAGTGTTGCTGGTCTTCTTCTGAATTATTTTTATGTCTTTTAGGCTCGTGTGGGCCACATACAAGGATGTGGTGGGCTGGATGTGGTCCACGGTCCACTTGTTTGACACGGGTCATTTATTATTGGGCTGCTCAGTAAGAATAAATAATTCTTTGATTCGTTAATAAATGATTGCTACATGAGCAATAATATTAAATACAAATGTTAAATATCCCTAGCATGTTTCTATAGTATAATAGTTCTGTGAGTTAGCAGGGCATTTACATGGCCATTGGCTTCCAGTGCAGAACATCATCAATAGTGCGTGATGGTGTTCACTGTTTTTGGACGTTTTATCTCCATACACTGCCATATGCAGTTGTGCTCAAAAGTTTACACACCCCGGCTTTTTCAGAGAATATGAATGATAACACAACTGATGACTTTTTTTTCCACTCGTGGTTGGGTGAAGCCATTTATTGTCACCGACTGTGTTTTTACATCTTTTTACATCATAATGACAAACAAAAACATCCAGATGATTCTGATCAAAAGTTCCCCCAGTCCTTAAAACCATGTATTGCTCTTTTAATGTTGTGGTTTTTCATGACTTCACTTTCATTTATTCTGTAAGGTAGACACCTATGCCTGGAAATGAGCTTCTACTTTGCACTGTTCCTCTTTTATGTTGTAGCATGTCTGTAACGTTCGACACAAACTGCCATGTTTTTTCCAGTTTTTCTGACTTGTAGACCTGAAATATAAGCCCTGTTCAAAACCTAACTTGTATCAAATATCTGTAAGCGTGAGAGCTTGGTTATAGCTGGTAGGTGCTGGTAATTATACATAATAAACCATAATAGTACTGTCATGCATGATTTGTTGATATCTGCAATCATGTTTTCAGTGCGTCTTTAAAAGCAGAGTGTAGGTATTCACAGCTAATTTACAGGAGAACATTCTTTTCAGTCAGGAGCACAGGAAGACATTATTCAGGAATGGTGCTTGTCCACCAGTATTTTTAGTGTGGACACATTCCACTTCATTTTAACAAGAGCTCTTGAATATCTTAATGGTGGACAATTTTGTTCCTCTATTTAAACTGTGGGAGGAAACCTGAGCACCCGGAGTAAACCCACACAGACGGGGGAGAATATGCAAACTCAGTAAACCCAGACAGACCAAACACCTGGAGATCAAACCTAGGACCTTGCTGTGAGTCCACAGTGCTACCCACTTAACCACCGCACCACTCTAATGGTGAAGAACTGTCTTGGTTTTTGACCAGTTTCCTTAAGGAATGATTGTGGGCTTGTTCAGTGCCAAATGACCAGTCCAGTGCATTTGAGAATTTAAAGATTGAATAGTATTTTGTGTCATGTTTTACACTGTTGACTAGAACATATGTCCAGTAATCATTTTCTTTTTCTACAAAAAATATCTAGATCTTCTGAGGTATTATATTTGACATTATTATTATTAGTAGTAGTCTGGCTTGATGCCACACTAAAGCCTACTGTATTTCACAAATACACTCTTAACGGGGTGCTATTTAATAGTACATTGTTATCTCAATTAACCAATTTTAGTAGCCTGGTTATCATAGGTAGTTTTAGTGAAAGAAAAATCTGATAAGCAGTGTGAATCCGTGTATATATCTGTACACTTGTAGTGTCTCTGGATAATAGTTGTACCTCATAAAATGAGGTTTAACAAATAGGT
>JAYDZF010000013.1:8909734-8921699 GCA_034509105.1 Microcambeva barbata
GCATTATCTCACAAATATGAAAATGTGCAAAGTACAAAAATGTTCAACCTGAACACGTTAACTGGCATCTTACTAGTCCTTACAGTCACTAGAAGTTTACGAATATTTCACTAATGTGGAGCTATGAAGCTGCTGTGGATGGTAGATCATAACTTGGTTAACAGTTTTATCAAGCTGTCTAAAAACCCTTGAGATTTATTTGTCGTAATTGATGGACCTGCTTTGAGAAATTTGTCTTTTGAGCAAAGTTTGCTTTCTGAGATGGAAAGAAGTGGAAATTCTTATGCCTGCTGGTGGATGTAGTACATACTTTATACAGGCATTTATGTATTTAGGTTTAAGTGCCGAAGCTGCCATGAGCCTAATTTATTCCTCTGTACCCTATTTTTACACCTTCTTACCCCGCTCCACCCCCTTTTGTTTATATTACAACTAGATTTGTGTGCTCACCACCACCAGTTGCTCCTTGAAGGAATACTTAAGCCTAGGGGGATTAATTGCTTGCAACTGTAATTTTAAACTTTTTGAGAGGGCATTCACTACACAATTGGCCAGCTACAGACAAAGAATTCACAGAAACAGATTGTCTCAAAAACTAAACTCTTAGGTAGAGCAGAAACAAAATTATATAATTAACATTTTGTTACAATATTCTTCGGAAGACCCTAAACTTACTACAGCTGTTAATATCATAAAATGTATTAAACTGTGGAAAGGTGATTGTTCAATAAATATAGTCAAAATAGTAATAACTAAAAGTATGTGGTGTGTTTAAAGGTTGCATGTGTTCTTTATACACTGAATTAATATTTTCCCTAGTTAAATGTTTCTGCACTGAGAACAAGGGATTTGGGACAATGTTTCATGCTAGGGAGAATACATTAAGAACATATATTATGACTGGTCATTGGCAGTTTAAATCATTCTGGAGGCTTAGTGTCTAATTATCGCTTAAAGCAGAGGTGTATTCACATTCATTACTTGGGTAGAAGTGTAGATACTAGGGTTTAAATACTTCTTTAGAAGCTTTTTTATTCAAGTAAAATGTTAAAAGTACTGGTTTCAAAACTACTTTGAGTATAAAAGTAAAAGTAATGTAAGGATGAATGAATTCATTTTAGTAAAGAGCCATATATGTGTGCTACTGAGCATCAACATGTGTTTCATGGAGCAGAAGTTGTGGTGAATAATTGCCTGTAAGTATTGTAATGGTGCAAAAAGTCAAACTTCAGAGACGAGACATGCTATCAATAACCTTTATTTGAATGCAAGTCTAGCTTGTGATACTTGAGTGCGCAGAGCTTGCAGTGCAGTCAAAAGTAGTTATTTTTGCATCAGACTAGGACTGCAGCTAGTGATTATTTTTGTAATTGAGTACTCTATCCATTATTCCAGCAATGAATCGAGCTTTCAGATAAAATACTTTTGCTTTAATAAACAGCAATAATTTATACATATGAGATAAAATAAAATACATACAAAATTAAATTCACATTTAAACATGTAAACATCATCTTTAGTTTGTGCAACTTTTAGAACTAAAAGTTTTGTTAGAGTTCCTTTGAGTCTCCACCATGGACATCTTGGCTATATACATCTGCTCTGTATTAGCAGGAGTGTGCTGTGACATGTGCAGGTGCGATGGATCGCAAACAAACCAACAGGGTGTCAGAATGGATGTTTATACTTCTCCCATAATCAAATTCACTCTATCCGGATGATTCACTTTATCTGGATATTTTTTTTTAATGATGATGAGCCGGAATGAACACAAGCAAATGATAAGCAAAAATCTACTTATGTAAGGTAACAAAGTATTTGTACTTAGTTACTTGGCACCTCTAGACTAGAGCTAGGTTAGTTGGTGGAGCACACTAAATGGGCACTCGTCTTTACCATGCTTCAAGTACAGGCACTGACCATTTCCTGATGTGAGCTGCTGACTTGAAGGTGTAGCTGAAAATTGCATAGTAGACACTGCTCTGAGGCAAATTCCTTTATTTTAGCCGCAGACTAAAATATTTGGGTTTGACATTAAAAGATGGTAAAATATCAACATTTCAGCATTTATTCCCAGGTATTTACCTCTGGATCTAATACAAAGTTCAGAAGATAGCACCTTTTGTCTGAACTTACCCATTTTACTTGATCTCCCAGACCACACAAGGGGACTATAACACTAATAAGTGGAGAAAGCTAAAACAATTACACCATGAGGAATGGCGTTGGCAGGAGAAGCAACAAGTTTGTTGCGAAATGTTATAACTTGAAACATTACCATTATTGTTTGTAAGATGCAATGTTTGCTTGCTTAGGCTAAGGCTGTGGTAGTTCATAACAAGTGTTATATAAAAGGTAGTTCTGACCTCACAATCCAGTGTTCCAGCCGTGCTGATATTTTGTGATAACAGCACAGCTTTTTCACACCAACTGTATTACTGCAGTGCATCAGTTTTGGAAAGTTGAATAAAATTGCATTATTTTGCCAGAGCTTTGTCAATTCCCCTAAAATATTTATTGTTAGGTTATAATGGTTTTATTTTAAGTCATTTAGAGTAGTTAAAATGTTTATTTACCTAATTTAGTACTTTCTCTTTCTACTCTCTTTTCAATCCTTGCACACACCCAGGAATTCTCCTCAGTGTCTTTTTTGGTTAGTTGCTTTCTTTATTCCTTTTCACTCCACCCCAAGACTGTTTCCTTTTCCTGAGGTCACAGTGGACATAGGGTGATGGCTTGTGTGTTTGTCTGCTTTCTTCTGCTCACGTCATGATGTTAGCAGGGTGAGGCCCCATCCTGGACTCTGAGCTCTTTTCTACGGCCCTTGCTGTTCTGCCAAATAACGTCTGTTTCTCCATAACCGCTCCTTAATGTGAAATGCAGCACCATATGTGGGCCAAAGGTACTTCATATAGGAAGGTTTTTGGTCTGGTGTTGATATGTGTGCTTTGGTACTGAATTTGAGTTAAATAATAAGTTAACGTCTAGAGGTACTTACATTTTTAACCTCTGGATGGTTGCTTCTATATACTAAAATGCTAGCGGCTCCAACCAGATTTTTCCAGCACTCAAGCATTTACTGATTTTTTTATTTTGGTTCATTTCACAGCCGCAGTTTTTGTCACTATTTTGCATATGTCACTATTTAAACACCTCATGATTGAGCAAATCAAACAGGCTGTTTTGCTAAATAATGGATGCACTGTGTTAAATTTAGTCAGGTCTCATGTGCAAATTTGGAGCTCTTTGTGATTTCATCTTTCAATACAAAGGCAAACAGTACAACTAAAAAAGTTATATATCTATGTATTTGTTCATTTTTTTATTATTATTTTGTTTTTCAAAAGAATCAAAAGAATGAAAACTAGAAATATTTAAAAAGTTATAAAAATATATATATAAAAAAAACAGTGTGCCTGTACTCAGAACTTACATGTGTGAATTTGGTGGCTTCATTTTGTCTTTCTTACTGTATCTCTGAATCAAGATTCAGCTGCTGAAAATAAATTTAAATGGATTAACAAACCACAATAATCAAACAATGATGGGTAATTGTTGGTTGTTCTTTAACCAGTAATTCGTTGACATCCATAGTTAAAACTTCATTAAAGCTTCTAACATGTTTTAGTCTGGTGAAGGCTTAATCTCTGTAATTCACAAACTATGTTTTTTTCTTATTGTGAAGAGGAATTAACAGAATATAAAAGCAGTCACTTTGAATAAGACATTTTATGTTTAACTATTGTGTTGTTTTAATCCTGAGCTTCAGCAAACCATGTTTTAAGCCTCGCAGTAATGGTAATGCCTGGTAATGTAAACAGCTCAGGCAAAAACACTGCACTGCACATTTCCTATTGGCTGTTGTTGAATGCACAGGTGAATCCACAAAAATACATAACAAAAAGACAACAACGTACACACACTCTAAATGGGGTGATATATCACATTCCAGCAGCAGAAAAATGCAGCACTGAAGTTTTCTTGATAGCCACAGTAGATTAAACTTGGCTAGTATACTTACCAGCACTGCCAGCCAAGTCTTAGCATATATACCCTAAGCATATATTTTGTGTCAGATTTTTCCATTATATAGAGAAAGACACATTTATCCTATGGGCAACGAACTGGAGCCAAGCTTTAATCTGCATGTTTTGCAAAAAAAAGTGTAAACCACTTTAGTGGACACCCATGCATGAACATGGAGAATTTCTGAAACTCCACGCAGGGCATACCCACAATAACAGCTGCACTCCTTTGCTTTATAAATACAGTGGCTTGCAAAAGTATTCATACCTCCTTAACCTTTCCATATTTTGTCACATTACAACCAGAAACATAAATATATTTAATTGGAATTTAATGTGAAAGACCAACACAACGTGGTATACAATTGTGAAAGAAAATTATACATGATTCCAAACATTTTTACAATTAAAAAACTGAAAAGTGTGGTGTGCAAAAGTATTCAGCCCCCTGAGTCAATACTGATGTGCAGTGTTAATTCTTTGCTACACATAGCATAGTATTTTGGCCAAAAGGTTAAATTTTGGTTTCATCTGACCAAAGCACCTTGTTCCATATGTTAGCTGTGTCCCCAACATGACTTCTGGCAAGCTGCAAATGGGACTTTTATGGTTTTCTTTTAACAATGGCTTTCTTCCTGGCACTGTTCCATAAAGACCACATTTGTGCAGTGCATGACTAATAGTTGTCCTGTGGACAGATTCCCCCACCTGAGCTGTGGATCTTTGTATTTCGTTCATAGTCACCATGGGCCTCTTGGCTCCATCTCTGATCAGTGCTCTCCTTGTTTGGCCTGTATGTTTAGGTAAACGGCCTTGTCTTGGTAGGTTTACAGTTGTGCATTGCTCTTTTCATTTCTGGATAATGGATTGAACAGTGCTCCGTGAGATGTTCAAAGCTTGGGAAATCTTTTTATAGCCTGCTTTAAACTTCTCCAGAACCTTATTCTTGACCGGCCTGGTGTGTTCTTTGGACTTCATGATGCTGTTTACTCCCCAAAACTCTCTTAACCAACCTCTGATGCCGTCACGGAGCAGCTGTATATGTACTGAGATTAGATTACACACAGGTGGACCCTTTTTAGTCATTAGCAGTCATCAGGCAACTTCTGAATGCAATTGGTTGCACTCATAGAAAGGGGGGCTCAATACTTTTGCACACCACACTTTTCCTTTTTTTTATTTGTAAAAAATGTATTGAATCATGTATAATTTTATTTCCACTTCACAATTGTAGTGTAGGTTGGGTTGCACTTTGGGTTGGTTTTTCACATTAAATTCCAATGAAATATATTTATGCTTCCGGTTGTAATGTCTCAAAATATGGAAAAGTTAAAGGGGGTATGAATACTTTTGCAAGCCACTATATATATATATATATAGTATAAAAATAGAATTAGTTGTACATATTCTTTTTTTCTATTTGTTTCTTGGCCTGTCTATATCTTTATTAGAACCAGCTGTGGAGCTCCGGCCAGAATGAATGGTTCTTTTGTGATTTACCCATTTCTGTTTTGCTCTATAGGGTTATTATTCTCTCTCTCTCTCTCTCTCTCTCTCTCTCTCCATTCTATCTTTCTTCCTCTCTCACTTTCTCTATCATTCCAGGCGCTGGCACGATGAAAGTGTTATACAATATAAGCCAGTGTTCTCATGATCATGGGTGTTCGTAATGGAATTAATTTGCAGACCAACCATGGCATAAATTCAGCTGTTCTGTTTGAAGAATGTGTTATGAGGAAAACAAAAGACCTACAAATGTTCTTCTGTAAAGCAGTAAATCGGGCATCTAGGGAGAATTATTAGTATTTGTTACAACATTTGTTTATTAAGTTTGACGGCATATTAGGGCAAATTAAAATGTTTTTCCAGGTTTCACGAAGTAAAATCAACTTTAGTTTGACTTTAATCTCAAAATTAAAATTTACATTACTTACTTATATTACTAATCTTGGTGTAAAATTTCAAGGTAAAAGCCTAAAAATGTGGTTACTTGACTAACAACTTTTAACGATATCCAGAGCATGTAATTGTTTCCAACCTATCAAGCATGTTTAATCTATGCTATTTTTGTTTTACAACCCCAGTACCACTAAGAGTAGATGCTCAAATAAGCTGACTATACCTTGCTTTATATTCCATCTCCAACGTAAAACCAGTTTGAATTCAATTTCATGTGTTCCACTGATATCCTGATGGAATACATATTTTAAATGTATTGTACAATTACAAATGAGTGTACTGTTGCTCTATTTACATTCAATAAGTTTGTCTAATAAAGTTTAAAATATTAACTAAAATTAAACTGATCACTGATAAGAATAACTGATACAGTCCAGTATGAGTAGCATTAACTTAAAAACATTTTTACATGAATCATAATATTTAGTCATCTTTACCTATTACTTCAAATATATGTATTAATTTTTTAATAAATGGTTTTGACTAAGGATTTGGACATACATACAAATGATTTCACTTTTTCTCAAGTGTAAAAGATGAGTGCATCACACTTGTAGTTTTTAGAGTAAGGAATAAGACGACATAGAAGTCTGGATCAAATCCACAATGATGCACTATTATCAGAGAGCTTAAATTATGCATTTTGACTAGAAGGCAGACTATATACTGAGAAACAAATGGTTTCATAATTTGTGATCATTATCATTTTATATGCATTGGCAATATTTAAATAGTGTGATATAAAGTTGTACTGTTTGGAGTAGAATTTTTCTGACCTTAATGCGTTACAGATTTAGATGCCTTTTTGAGGGAAGTCTTCATCTATTTGAGCAAATGATAAGGCTCCACCAATGTGTCCCCCTGAGAGCGAGATTGAAGCAAAACCATGCACATCCGGCAATTGTAAGCACAGCCTGGGAACTCCCCTAGCATTGAACCCTTGTGTGGTTCTTGCCATAAAAATAATTTAAAAATTTAATTTAATTAAAGTAATTAAAATTTCTGAATTCTCTGTGTAAGCAGAGCCGGTGGGTGCACAAAGGGGATTGTATTCTTGTTTGAAATCGATTCTCTGTTTTATTATCAACTGGAATTAAATGGCTTAACTAATTTATACAACATTTTAACCAGCAGCATTACTCGAACAATGGCTTTTCTGTTATTTACTGGTTAACCAATTAATCATTTACATGCCTAATTTGGTGTCAAATGTTATTAGGCTGGGAGTTTTTTTAAACAAAAAAGCAGAATATTTACTCCTTGGGTTTGGGGGAGTGTCCAGAGGTGGAAGAAATTCTGCCTTATTTTGAATCTCTTTTTGCCACTGTGAGTCATGTGCCCTGTATTTCTGACTTCATACTAGGAAAAATCATAGAGGGTGAAAAAACCTCAACTGAGAAGACCTACTGGAAAACTGTTTTCGAGTGTAGGGTTGCTCTTGCCTTCAGCATGAATAAAAGTAACATTTATGTCCTTAAATAAAATAACTGTAGTTTTTATTAAATATGTATTTATATGCATATTTCACATACAGCATATCTACTCAAAAAGAGTGGGTACCTGGACCTTTATTCAGTTTAAGCTTTTTGATATTTTTACTAGTGAAAAGACAGTTAAATGTTTTTTATTCCATCCATTTTCTTCAGGATTTTCCCTCTATACCCTTGTCCTTTCCAATCTACTCTCATTTGAACAACAACTATTTGACAGAGGAAAGTGGATCATCTAATGCATTCTTTAGGAGCATGATTCATATAAGTCTTTAAACTGAGAAATATTGCTTAGCTTTAGTGCAGTTTTCCAGACATCAGTAGAACTTGCCAATCTTTTTGTTGTTCTGGGATGCATGTGTTCACAATTGCAACTGGCATATTTTAATACAAAAAAATTTGGCTGACTGATCCTAAAGATTATGGTCTGCTACTTGACATTCGGTTTAGTTGGTGTGATATTTTGGTGTGCTGCCTCAAAATTAGGGCATTCCACCTAAATAAAACTAAACATTACATGTAGATTGTTGTCAACTTATTTCCAGATGCCAAAGCTGTACCCTGGTCACAGGTTTCTTATTCAAAATCTCAACTGCCACTGAGTCAGAGAGAGTCTTTATTGTCATTCCAGATACATACAGGTACATATTGAAACGAAACAACGTTCCTCCGGGACCACGGTGCAACATTGAACAAAAAGTGCAAAACAATACAAGTGACAAAACAATAAATACAAAAAGTCCTAAATATGGTGTAGTGAGAGAGGAGCAGCAAATGGAGAAAGAGAAAAAGTAGTAGGAGCTGGGGTGGAAAGATCTGAATTGTATTATTATGAGTCATATTTTCTGAACAGAGAAACCTTCCATTTTAAGGAAAAAATGTAGTTTTTCACCATGTCTGTCTACCATATTTGTTGAACAGGCATACAAAATCAAATCAGAAAAAGCTGTGACTTTTTATTATTTTAATTTTCCATATAGTTTAGTAGATTTACTTTTTATTTGCCGACAGTATGAACCAGAGATAGTTTATATTTTGTATTTTAAACTTGATTTATTAATCAATAAACATCCATTCCTGCATTCAGTCCTACAAAACATATTCAAAATTTCCACACAGATCCACACAGATATCCTCCAGATTAGCCAGGTTTATGGGCTGTCACTGAGAAACATGGAGTTTGAGCTCTATAGGGTTTATGCTTCTTACGAAGCCAGTGATATGCTTCTTATGGAGCCAGTGCTTGGTTATCCTGGCTGTGTGTTTTGGGTCATTATCGTGTTGGAAGACCCAGCCATGACCCATCTTCAATGCTCTAACTGAGAGAAGGAGGTTGTTCCCCAAAATCTCACAATACATGGCCCTGGTCATACTCTCCTTAATACAGTGCAGTCGTCCTGTCCCATGTGCAGAAAAACACCCTCAAAGCATGATGCTTCCACCCCCATGCTTCACAGTAGGGTGTTTTTGGGATGGTACTCAACATTCTTCGTCCTTCAAACATGACGAGTGGAATTAAGACGAAAAAGTTCTATTTTTGGTCTCACCTGACCACAGAAATTTCTCCCATGATCCCATCATCCAAATGGTCATGGGCAAACTTAAGACGGGCCTGGACGTGTGCTGATTTAATCAGGGGAACCTTCCGTGCCATTCATGACTTTAAACTATGACGTCTTAGTGTATTACGGACAGTAACCTTGGAAACAGTGGCACCAGCTCTCTTTAGGTCATTGACTAGCTCCCCGCATGTAGTTCTGGGTTGATTCCTCACCTTTCTTAGGATCATTGATACGCCACAAAGTAAGATCTTGCATGGAGCCCCAGTCCGAGGGAGATTGACAGTCATGTTTAGCTTCTTCCATTTTCTAATAATTGCTCCAACAGTTGATCTTTTTTCACCAATTGCCCTGTAGCACTTTCCAGCCTTGTGGAGGTCTCTGGTGTCTTTGGACAGCTTTACGGTCTTAGCCATGTTAGTAGTTGGAGTCTTACAGATTGTGTGGGGTGGACAGGTGTCTTTATGCAGCTAACAACCTCAAACAGGTGCTTCTAATTTAGAATAATAAGTGGAGTGGAGGTTGACTTTTTAGAGGCGTACTAACCGGTCTTTGAGGGCCAGAATTTTTGCTGATTAGCAGCAACACACAAATAAATTATTTTTAAAAAATCATACATTGTGATTTACAGATTTTTTTAGATTACTTCTACTGGGAGAACTTGCAAAGTCGCACGGTGTCCAAATACTTATTTTCCTCACTGTAGTGCTGGGCGGTATGACCAAAATTCTATAT
The DNA here is from genome assembly GCA_034509105.1 of Microcambeva barbata. Taxonomy (NCBI): domain Eukaryota; kingdom Metazoa; phylum Chordata; class Actinopteri; order Siluriformes; family Trichomycteridae; genus Microcambeva; species Microcambeva barbata. Next base: position 8,919,503 of record JAYDZF010000013.1, read on the forward strand.
TCTATATTATTTATCTTAACCAAATGCATATCCGTACATAACCATTCTTTGCGTTCAAGTTTGGACACAAATGAACAAATACAGGAAAGTTTCTGAAGTTGTGGTAAATGACCCCAATTCTATCTAAAATATAATTGGCAGAACTCAAAAAAGGAGGCTTACAAACCTAACTCTGCTCTATTGGCTCCATTAGAAGGATTGGGTGCATCAATGTGATGTCATTAATATAGCTTTAATACTTAAACTATTTATTTTCATTTTTCTATTAATATCTAAGTGTTCATACTGAATTATGTGGCAGAGACCCTTTGAGGTATGCTTTCCTTGTTTAGACATGAATATTTTCCTGTAGATTTCTAATCTTAATTATTTGGTGGCATAACATTGGAAGCGCAAAATCAAAGCATATGGTCACATGTCTGGAATGTAGGGGAGGAAGATTGTGGAAAACGGGGAGAGAAGTCTGGGGTAAGGCTTTTTGTCTTAGGAGAGTAATATTGCCGACCGGCTAAAGCAGTGAAATCTTTCATAAAGGCATCTATGGATTTTGTTTTTGTCAGCTCAATGAAACACTGTTTACGTGCCACTGGGCAGGGAGGAAGGTTGTTGCTTCACATGCATGCACTCAGACGCACACACATAAACTCTAACACCAGAGCAGCTTTGTTCAGGGGAATCATAGTGCAGGAATGAGCGGGGGAGGGGTATCTGGCACACTTGTCAAAACACTGCAAAAGAGGGAAGAAAGGAAAGGACACTGAATTAAGGGATCTTCATTTTGGGAGAAGATTTGGATGATGAGAAGCTGTAAAGGCAAAGAGATGAAGAGCCTTAGTGGACAAGTGTGCAGTTTAAGTAAGATTGGGATGTTTGTCATACTGTGGAACACTGCCCCACACTCTAATTATATCTCTGTTTATCTCTCATACATACAGTGCCTTTCAAAAGTATTCCCCTTGACATTTTCTGTGTTTCTTTGCCTCACAACCTGGATTTAAAATAGCCTAAGGGTTTGCATTTATTTCATTTACAGAACATGCCTACAGCTTTGAACTTTTGATTTTTTTTATTGTGAATCAGACAACAAATAGGACGAAATAACAGAAAACGATATAACTACTCACCCCCTAAAGTATTTTGTAGCGCCACCTTTAGTGGCAATTACAGCTGCAAGCCATTTTGGATAAGTCTCTATGAGCTTGGCACATATTGACACTGGATTTTTTGTCCATTCCTCAGGGCAGGTGATGAGATGTGTTGTTTTTTGTGCCAGTCACAGCATTTTCCTTGGTGGGCTGAAAAGTTCAATTTTGGTCTCATTTGACCACCTTCCTCCATACATTTGGGAAGTCTCCTAAATGCCTTTTGGCTACCTCAAATCGTTTCACTTCACCAACTGTGTTCCGGAAAATGGTTACATTGTCACTGACAAGACAAACTTGCAAATAAATACGATCGTACACATTTATATTTTGTTGCCATGTTTTCCTCATGTTTTCAACCCCCAATACAGGGATTGGTACTGGCCAGGGGCTGAGCGGTGTCTGGTTTCCTCCAGGCAGGACACTCAATTTTGTTTATTTTTTTCAGACTAGAGAATTTTGTTTTTCGTGGTCTGAGATTTCTTTAGGTATGTTTTGGCAAACGACAAGCAGTCTTTCGTTTCCTTTTACCAAGATGTGGCTTCCTGGCCACTCTATCATTACAGACCTGTGAAGTCCAGCAGAAATGTCCTACTAGAAGTTTCTCCTCTTTCCAAAGAGAAATGCTGAACCTCTGGCAGTGACACTTAGGTTTTTGGTTCCTGACTGAGGCTCTTCTACTCAGATTTTTCTTATTGGCCGGTGATTCCAACGTTTTTTTACTTACCAATGATGGAGGCCACTTTGCTTATTAAGTTAAAACCTGCAATGCTGCAGAAATTTTTCTGTATCCTTTCCCAGATCTGTACCGCGATGCAATGCTGGTATAAAGACAATTTGTTAAACTTCATGGCTTGGCTCTGCCATGTACTGTCAACTATGGGACCTTGTATAGAAAGGTGTGTGCCTTTCAATAGTGTCAAATCAACTACATTTACCGAAGACAATCAAGTTGTCAAACCAACTAAAGTATGATTGGTGGAAAGCTGAGATAAATTTGGGGTTTAATGGCCAACACAGATATGTTTTTCCCAATGTATGTTTTGTTTATATAT
>JAYDZF010000013.1:8925310-8940035 GCA_034509105.1 Microcambeva barbata
GACATGGTGGAATATGATAAATCTGTTATCTCCTATTTCTCAGCTTACTTCAGATATGGTGGGAAAAGGGGTAAAGAAACAAAAGCAAATGTAGAAAAAATAGTCTGTTGAAAGTGTTCAAGAGAAAATTGTGTGTGTGTGTGTGTGTGTGTGTGTTTCATCACATCCATATAATGAAGCACCAACAGAGAAATCATTCCTAATAAGGTTGCAACTGAAAGTCAATTCTGCATTACTGTAGCTACCAAAAAAGGTTTCTTTTCTATTCTCCTCACTCAAAACAAATCCAAGCATTGAACAGCCAAGTCTCTGCTATATAACTGATGGCAAAATAGAAGTCAAAAATCATTTTATACAGGTACAAAACTAGAACCCCAAATCAGAAAAAGTTGGGACAGTATATGCAAATAATGAAACATTCATGCCTGCCTTGACAAAGATTTGGCAACTGAATCCCTTGCCCATGTGATTTTATCAGCTAGTGTTGATGTACTGCCAATTGGGGGATCAAAGATCATGTTTGCTGCCTTAGTGTTTGTGATGAACCGAAATACCTCTCTATTCCTTGAATGTGTTATGATATTCTGCACTGAAGAGGAAAAAATATGTAAATTCCTTCCAATCCTTCCCACATTATTCTCAAATATTTTAGTAACTGCTGTTTTTGTACAAAACCACAATTACAATCACCTGTTGACACCACCTGTTTAGAATCCCTTCATTATTTATTTTTTACCTCCTTACCAGCCCTAAATTGTCCTCTTCCCAAGTTGTATAAATAAATAAATCAAGGCCAATAATTTCTTGCAGACAGCAAATGTGCAATGAAGTGGAGCTTTTGCCATGGAATTAACGAATGCAGAGGGATTTTGAACTAGGGTCTGCCAGACCCAAGACAGGCACCCTATGCGCTGCGCAGAGGTGGTAATGAAAGCCCTGAAAATTGAGGTTAAGAAGCTGTCTGTTGTTGTGGCTTTGGGCTAACAGTGCATGAGGAAGCAGACTCTAAAAACTACAGCAGCTACATAAAAGTTACACCAAACACTGTCCTTACATTAACATAAATGTGTCCTATGCTACCTCAGACTTCTGACATACACACCTGACTTTACTGGAGAATCCTGGGGTAACTTGCCCTAATAAATGGAGACCGAGTATGCAGCAATGCGATAAAGTAATAAAAAGTTGTAACAAGGTTGTTAGCACTGAATATAGCATTTGTATTATTGGGGTTGAGTCACAGAGGTTCTGTAACACCAGTGAAGCTGGGAACTATACCTTAGTTCACCAGGCATCACATGGACAGTAACAGTCTTAAATTAAATAAAAGTCAAACTTTTTTAACACAGTTTACAAACTGTTTCAACATTCAGGACGACTGTGTCTTTCTTTTCCAACCATCTAAAAAGCAGGATCATTTTGTGTAATTACTTAATATATTTTTGTTTTTTTTCCCAGGTTTTCTATGGTATGGTGTAGCAGAAATTGTACAACCATGACTGAAGTACTACATATGGATACCGGCTTTCCAGGTATATTTCTTATCACTTATAGCTTTAAAGAACACCATTCAAAACACTACAAGAAACAAAGCTGTATGACAGTGTTTAATTTTGAAAAAGTTAGTATTGTAATATATTGTTTTGGCTTCATAATACACTTAATACCAAGGGATTGTAGTTTTCAGAGGTTTAAAGATCATTTATGCTCTCTGCAGGGAAAATGAATCTTCCAGCTTCCCCTACCCATCTTCCAAAAGACCAGGAGGCTCCTTACTCAGTAGAAACCCCCTATGGTTACCGCCTGGATCTGGATTTTCTCAAATATGTTAATGATATTGAAAAGGGTAACACTCTCAAAAAGGTGCATGTGCAGAGACGGCCACGATATGGATCTCTGCCTCGAGGTTATGGCTACACGGGCTCATGGTGGACCTCTACTGAGTCTCTGTGCTCCAATGCTAGTATGGATAGCCGACATTCATCCTACTCATACTGTGCACCAGGCTACCACACGTCACAGCGCCCAAATTTTAGCACGACACGAGTGGAGAAAACCTTGTTGGATGCACGGCGCAAGCTGGAGGAGGAAAAGGATACTAGGCGCTTCTCAAACCTAGGGAGCATGCACAGTAGTGTGGCCGGCTCCAACACCTCACTTTCCAGTGCTCACAGCTTTAACCGTGCCCAAGGAGGAGGAGGTTCATACACTCCAGCCAGCTCTGGCTTGTCCACTCCAGTTACCCCCACCCCAGCCCACCTCCAGTATGTGCGTGAGCAGATGGCCTTGGCACTTAGGAAAATTCGAGATCTAGAAGAGCAGGTAAAAACAATTCCTGTGCTGCAGGTCAAACTATCTGTGCTTCAGGAGGAGAAGAGGCAACTTAGTGTGCAACTCAAGAGCCAGAAGTTCCTAGGCCATACTTTAGGGTTTAGCCGTGGACGCCCACGTGGTGAGCTGTATATTGAAATTCCAGAGGAGGAGGTGGGAACTGGAACAACCAAGGAAGAGGGGGGACTCTCTCCCACCATGGCAGATGGCTCTCGTCAAGACTCAGGGTGTGAGATTGAGGACACAGTGATTGTTGGTGGAGCTAGGCCAGGAGGCAGGAGGGAGGTTCGATCAATTGGAGTGGCTACAGATTGTGAAAAGAAGGATACATATCATGTGGCTGTAGGTGTAAGAGAGGAAGACTTGGGGTTGTTGCCAGAGACAGAAGCTTTGAAGTTTAAAGTTGATCAGTTGGAGATGCAGCTGATAAAAACCATGCAAGAGCTGCAAAGCGCTCAGAAGCAGACCGAGATGGCACTAAAACTGAGGCATTCTGAATCCATGCAGCCTGATCATGCGGTAAGGGCCACCAGCTTGGGCTGGCAACAGCAGCAAGGCCTAGTGACTGCCGACCTTCACACACTGGTCAGCTTTACCCAACATGTTCCACAGAGGCAGCAGAGGACAGTTGGCATTCAGGTGTACACCCTGGAACAACCTACAGTGGTGGATGTGAGCAGTATTGTTAGAGCTCAAGACTGCAGTTCCTCCACAAAGCCTCTCCCTTCCAGCCTACTTGAAGGGGGACCTCATAAAGGATATGCTGAACCTCTGGGCATAGAAGGTATGTAAATTGTTGGAATTTAATAATCTTTAACTATGGTTTTATTCTGTTTAACTGACAAAAGTCTTATAGCATTGTTGTAGCATTATTGTCTTTTATTCTCTCAGAATCACCAGAATCACCTAGAGAGCTTCCTATTGCAGTAAGCTCAAAGCAGGTACGAGAAGTCTTACGAAGTGAAATGTCCACATCAGTTCCTGTCACCAGCTCTGCAGTAATCATGGAGACAAAATTCAATAAAGGTGGTCCATTTTACCAACAGTTACAGAAAAAGAGCAGTATCCTAGCACACAGGTTCTGTGGGGTCATGAATACACAGTCCATTTGGGTGTATGCGTTGGCCCTCATCCCTGTAGTCGTTGTGCTTATTCATTGATACACATAAAATTCAGAAAGTACCTAATGTTTCTGCACATATTGTGTTGTGAATTTGTAAAAGGTTTGAATTACATTTTTGAAAAGTAAAATTGAATTAATGTGCATCATGTTCACTTAAGTTATTCTGAATGTGTTTCAACACCAACTAGAATTCACTAATCCAGCCAGAATCTCAACATTTGAATTAAATACGCACTATTTCAGAAGTCACATTGCAGTTACACCAGATAACTCTTTACAATCAATGAAAAAGTCATTATGTCCAGGAAACTATTTGTGGATCTTCATGATCAAATTTGACAAGCCATTTATTAGGGCCAGAATTTAGAACATGATTTAAGGCATTACGTTATGCTATGGAGGTACTTTTTAGGGGTAGGGGAAAAATAACCTAGCATAAAGTAAGGCATGAATAAATGTAGCCACTTTCCAACACATACTTGAAAAGAACCTTCTGCAGACTGCAAACAGACTCAGTTCATCTTTTAACACAAGAATGCAAACCATCAACACTGAGTGAATCTCTGAATGTCTAGGCATTTCAGTCAATACTCAGACTTCAACCACATTGAACATCTGGTTAAGGTAACTGAAAACAGTGTCATCTAGTGCCACGCTTGCCATCAAATTAGCCAGAACTTAGCTTTTCTTTAAAAGGGCATAAATACTCCAGAGACATAAAAAATCTGAAAAAAACTTCTTCAAAGTATTTAAAAAGTCTGAATTATTTTGTGAATTTGACTTTATTTCAAATGTAAAAAACATATGTGCTTTTAATTTTTCATTAAAATTTTTAATTGTTCATTAAAAATCCAATCCAATACACAATCAAGTGTGCAAAAAGTGTGCAAGTGTGTCTGAATTTACTGTATGCACTACACACTAAGCCTTTTTTGTTAATCTTTGATGTTGTTTATTCATTTTAAAGAATCAAATCAGACAAATCTCAGATCTATCATGAAGCACAAGGCAGACAGAGAACCACACACCTCCACCAAGAAGAATCTGCAGTTCATAGGTGTCAATGGAGGGTAAACGATTTGTACTGATCTATTATTTTCTGCAACAAGTGTGTGCAGGCCATTTAATTCTTATTTTACATGTTTAACCACCTTGGTCAATAAGTGGGACACATAGTAGTAACCTTGCATTAACATTCTTTGCAGGTGTGAGTCAACCTCATCGGAAAGCAGTTCAGAAAGTTCGGATGAAAGTGATGCAAGTGAATACCATGAAGCCACTGAAAAACTACCAGAATCTACAGCTGGACTATCACAGTTTGCCAATGCAAGAAGCGATGATACTGCTCTTTCTGAAAGATTAGAATCTACTGAGATGCCAACTGCTTCTGCATCTCAGCACAGTACTCATGCACCTACACTTACTGGTGGTTCAGACACAGCTGCATGGCAGCATGATGTACAATCAGCAGCATTAACTATGGACAAATCAAACTGTGTCATTAAGGCATCTACAAATGAGTTGGTTTTTCAAGAGACAATTGGTCAATCAACTCAAAGTAATTTACCTCAGCAGCAAACATCCCAAAGTGTAACCACTCCTGAATGCAGTTTTGTCCAGTCAGCAGCAAACTCCACGGTACTGGATCAGACTGTTAACTTTAAAAGCACTGAAAATGTAAACCAGTTAATTAACTCAGGACCAACCCCTAAAACGGTCACTAGTCTGTCACATGACACAATGTCTTCAGAGTCAGAGGCCAGCCAGTCACAAATCAGTGACCCCAGTTCACATAAGAAAAGTGTGCAATTAAAAGTTTCAGATGAGACAAGCCAACAAGACACAGCCATCATTCTTTCTGAAAATACAGACTCAAGCCTAGCCACTAAACAAGACATCAGGTTTGGTTGCTATTATAAATAAGCTATCTGTTTATACATTAATCTGTAAGACATGTGTAGTCTTTAATTGCATCTTTAATTACAGATCTGAAGTAAATGAACACTTCATGACAGCTCTACATATCTTACACAAAGCTCTTGGTGAGCCAAATGCCTTCAGTCAGCAGGAAGCGGTAAGTATTAATGTAGGACAGTGGATTTACTGTGTACATTCACTAAACAAAAAAATCACAAAGTTTTCAAATTTGTATTTCCTAGACATTCATTTTTAACCAAAAATGTTCAATAATTGAACAGCACTTAATTATCTGCAATTATAATTGTCATGCTATTTCAAACAGAGAACGGCCTACACCACAGTGTTGCAGGAGTGGCTACGTGTTTCGTGTCATAAATCTGCAGACACAACTGTTGTTCGAGCCTACATGGACACTATTGCTGCCATCTCACCGCAGCTTCTGGAGTTTGTGATCAACATGGCTGATGGGAATGGAAACACAGCATTGCACTACACTGTCTCACACTCCAACTTTCCTGTGGTCAAAGTTTTGTTGAACACGGGTAAGTGTAAAAATCTGCATTTTACCGAAGTGTATCATTATTAATAGTTTTATATTATTTAATAATAGCTATAATCATGCTAGTACATGTTCTCCTGGATTATTGTTGAAAGAATAAATGTATTGTACATGAATTGTACTGTACACATCTCATTTAAGTTTACGTTCCTGTGACAGTGTTCTGGAAACCAAGGAGAAAATGATAATTTTTTCGGCATGTGACATGAATTTATGTGCTTCATACAGGTCTGTGTAATGCAGACAAGCAGAACAAGGCCGGCTACACGGCCATCATGCTGACAGCTCTTGCTGCGTTCCATACTGACAACGATCTTCAAACTGTTCTGCAACTGCTTCACACTGGCGACGTCAATGCAAAAGCTAGCCAGGTGCGCCCTCTTCTGGTAACATTTAAAAAACCTTAAAAAAAAAGGTTTATCGCCATTTTGTTGCTTGTAGTGTTGACATTAGAATAATGATGTATTAGACATAACACAATTGCTAGCAGAGGTGGCGCTAGTTTAGTGTTTTGTATTTAATGTGTGTTAAAAACAATGCACCCAAGATTTTCACTCACCTTTTACACCTGTGACGTGACAATAAAAGTGATTTGATTTGTAAGACCCTGTATGTCTACCCTGTAGGCTGGACAGACGGCTCTGATGTTAGCGGTGAGTCATGGCCGAGGAGACATGGTAAAAGCACTGTTGTCTTGCAGAGCACAGGTCAACCTGCAGGATGACGATGGCTCCACGGCCCTCATGTGTGCATGTGAGCATGGCCATGTGGACATTGTTCGCCAGCTGCTGTCTGTGCCAGGATGTGATGCCACTTTGACAGATAATGTGAGTGCTTCGATTCTTAGTGTTATACTGTGGATATAGCAAGTCTTCAGACCCCTTGATCTTTTGTGTTGTGGATTTGTGTGCAATCAGAACAAATCCTGCTGGTCAAGTAGCCCAATTCATTCAGATTCAAAAAGCATTTGCTTTTTTGCTGGACTGATTCACCACCCAAGTGCCCTGTGTGGTGAAATTAGTTGATACTGCTTAAAATTTATTTATGTAATATTAAAAGTATTATTGTCTTTAATCGATTGGTGAAAATACATGCTTTTTACTAACTATTTGTAATCATTTGTAAAAGAACATTTTTGAAATATGAAAAAAAAAAAAAATTCCTTCTGCACAGGATGGAAGCACTGCCCTCTCTATAGCTCTGGAGGCCAATCAGAATGACATAGCTGTACTTCTTTATGCCCATCTCAATTTTGCCAAGCCTCCTTCCCCGGTAAGTCAAATTACACATGCAGAAAAGTATTGGAAAAGTGAGGCCAATTCACTTATGTTAACCATTGACTAAAATATTTGGGTTAAAAGATACATATGATGTACACTTCTCAAAAAAGGAACACTAAAATAACACATGCTAGATCTGAATGAATGAAATATTCTCATTGAATACTTTGTTCTATACAAAGTTGAATGTGCTGACAACAAAATCACACAAAAATCATCAATGGAAATCAAATTTATTAACCAATGGAGGCCTGGATTTGGAGTCACACTCAAAATTAAAGTGGAAAAACACACTACAAACTGATCCAACTTTGATGTAATGTCCTTAAAACAAGTCAAAATGAGTATCAGTATTGTGTGTGGTCTCCACATGCCTGTATGACCTCCTTACAATGCCTGGGCATGCTCCTGATGAGGTCCAGACCTGGACTAATGCATCCACCAACTCCTGGTCAGTCTGTGGTGCAACGTGACGTTGGTGGATGGAGTGAGACATGGTGTCCCAGATGTGCTCAGTTGGATTCCGGTCTGGGGAATGGGCGGGCCAGTCCATAGCTTCAATGCCTTCATCCTGCAGGACCTGCTTACACACTCCAGCCACGTGGGTATTATGACCAAGTCTAGGGTTGGGTTTCAACAGCATGATTAATGTTAACGGGCGTTTGTGTGTAGTGCAGTGTTGTACGGGTGCACAGGAATGAGGTTAGCTTGAGGAAAAGGGAATTGTATTTATACACGCTGGGTATATCTACACATATATTCACAAATACATATAATTTCGGATCTTGGGGATAACTTCAGGGCGGACCAGGACCAAACAACAATCTTCCCTAAAAATAAAGAAAACAAAATAACTTCCCTAAACTCCCTCACAGATGCAAAAACCCACACCCAAAAGAAAATGGCAGTCACACCCCTACTACCCAGTGGCTTTGAAAAGTAGTGATAAAAACAAAAACAGTGTACTATATACAACAGCAAGAGTTCCAAAGGGCAAAGCAAAAATCAGCGTCGAGTACATGCAAGTCAAAACCAGACTTAGCAGAATTGGAAATAAGCAAAAAAACAACAGCAACAAGCGAGCATCGGCCAAGCAAGCTGGTGAAGACTGGCTCCTGCTGCAGTTAAGTATTGTCTCCAATTAGTGATGTCATCAGGGGGCGGAATACTGCCTCAGGTGGATGGAGCAGCAGCTGCAGCACAAAATGACTGAATGCCTGCACAGATACACAACACCGGCACCAACATAAAAGAAAAAAACCAAACATTTATACACAGGACGTAACATGGGGTCTAGCATTGTCCTGCATTAGGGAGTTGAGCTCGAGCGGCTCTGTTTCTCTGTAACCCCTCCTGGCTCGCTCAGTTACAATTACCTTCACCTGTAGCTCATCTACTCTAATCAGAGCTCTATTTAAACTCCCCTCTGCTGACCAATCGGTGCTGGAGCATTTCAGGGCTTTCTCCTGTCGGTTCTGCATTCCTAGTTCTGAGTCTGTTCCGAGTCTGTTTCTAAGTCCGGCCTGAGTCTGTTCTGAGTCTGCTACCTGTTCTGTGTTTTCGAGCCTGTTCCCGAGCGGTCTGCCTTGATTACCAGCGCATGCACGGTCTGGTTTCTAGTCTGTTCCTGACCTGTTCTTTTACTTTCTGCTTGCGCATGTTGGTTTTGTTTCTAGCCTTTACCTGAGTGATCTGCTACGATCCACTGGTATGTACATGGTTGCATTCCGAGCCTGTTCCTGAATGGTCTGCTACGAAATGCCGGCATGCGCCTGGCTTTGTTCCAATTCTGTTCCTGAGTGGTTCGCTACGCTCTACCGTTGTCTCGTTCAGGGTCAGTTCTTTAGCTGTCTGTTGCGACCCGCCCTCGCATGTCGGTCCGGTTCCTAGTCAGTTCCCGAGCTGCTCTGCTACGTTCTACCTGTGTATGCCCGGTATCGGTCCGACTCTGTTCCCGAACCTATCCCTGTTCTCTCTCTCTCTCTCTCTCTCTCTCTCTCTCTCTCTCTCTATCTCTCTCGCTCTCTCTCTCTCTGTGTGTGTGTGTGTTGTTTGTTACTGGGTTCCGTTTTTCCCTTTCCCCCTTCAGCCCCCCGTAACATCAGGCTACCTCTGGCGAGCACATGGAGGGCTGTCCGGCCCTCCAAAGAAATGCCACCCCACACCATTGCTGACCCACTGCCAAACCGGTCATGCAGAAGGATGTTGTAGGCTGAAAATCGATCTCCACGGCGTCTCCAGACTCTATCACATCTATCACATGTGCTCAGTGTGAACCTGCTTTCATTTGTGAAGAGCACAGGGCGCCAGTGCCGAATTTGCCAATCCTGGTGTTCTCTGGCAAATGCCAAGCATCCTGCATGGTGTTGGGCTGTGAGCACAACCCCCAACCCCCTTATATCATCCTCATGGAGTCGGTCTCTAACCGTTTGTGCAGACATGTGCATATTTGTGGCCTGCTGGAGGTCATTTTGCAGGGCTCTGGCAGTGCTCCTCCTGTTCCACCTTGCACAAAGGCAGAGGTAGCGGTCCGGCTGCTGGGTTGTTGCCCCCCTACAGCCTCCTCCACGTGTCCTGGTGTACTGGCCTGTCTCCTGGTAGCCCCTTTAGCCTCTGGACACTGCACTGACAGACACAGCAAACCTTCTTGCCACAGCTCGCATTGATGTGCCATCCTGGATGAGCTGCACTACCTGAGCCACTTGTGTGGGTTGTAGAAACCGTCTCATGCTACCACGAGTGTGAAAGCACCACCAACATTCAAAAGTTACCAAAACATCAGCCAGAAAGCATAAGTACTGAGACGTGGTCTCCACCTGCAGAACCACTCCTTGTGAGTGTGTCTTTCTAATTGCCAATAATTTCCACCTGTTGTTTATTTCATTTGCACAACAGCATGCGAAATTAATTGTCAATCAGTGTTGCTTCCCAAGTGGACAGTTTGATTTCACAGAAGTTTGATTTACTTGGAATTATATAGTGTTGTTTAAGTGTTCCCTTTATTTTTTGAGCAGTGTAAAATATCAACATTTCAGCTTTTCAATCTGGTCAATCTGGTATTTCAATCTGGTTCTAATACATAGTTCAGAAGAAATCACATTTTGTCTGAACCTATCATTTTTCAACCTATCAAAAGTATTGAAACAGATGAACATGAAAACAATAAAGTGAATAATAGTTTGTATTTAGTTGCAAACCCTTTGGTTGCTATAATCGCACCAAGCCTGTGACCCAACGACCTCACTAAACTTTTCCATTCTTCTTTTCTTTGAAGAAGAGTTAGTCCTCTTTAATAAGTAAAATACATCTCCTAGAGGGTTCAAATGGTTGTTTTCATCTTTATATTGGCACAGATAATGTTTCTGCAGCAATCCTTCAGAGATTCTACTGGGCCACACAAGTCTGAAAAGATAACACAAATACACTGACCTTAAGTACACGCAACTTTCCGCGCTGGTTAAAGACTGCAGCCAGGTGTGGTTCATTTCGAATTAGTGCCTAATGAGATTGTCAGTGGAGGTGGTGCCCTGAGGCAATGGCTGCAATGCAATCCGCCACAGGGGGCGTTGTTTGTAACAGAGGGTAGACATTCAGTGTTATTTGTTGTCTAAAAATATATAGGGACACACCTAGGCAACAAAAAATGACAGTAACATGTTTCACTATGACATGCTCACAAGTGGGTGAATTAAAACAGAAGGTGAGGTCTTCTGAACTAAAGTAAAGCTAAAATGTTGCTGAAATATTTTACCTCACATTTTAATGCCAAACTTTTTTCAGTCTATGGCTAAAATAAAGGAATTGGCCTCACTGTTTCAATATTTGGGGATGTATGTATATTGTTATCAGGACTGCTCTGCTCACAGTTAACTTTCAATTTCATTACCCTGTAGGTGTCTTCAAAATCTACAATTCTGGGATCTTCGGTGTCTGAAATAAAGTAACTCTTAAATGTAATGATTTTTTGAAAAGGCTATGATAGACAATCTACTATCTGTCTTGCTCTGCAAGTACCACAAATGCATCCAATCAAAACATGTAAGATTTTAGCACTTGGATTTCATTTGTTGTAATGTCATAGTAGTTACTTTACATTACATGGTGCCCTAGCTGCTGGCTAATTTTATATGACAGGATTTTCTATGTGGACTTTTTGTAGTTTTCAATAAAGGTCAAACTATTACTTAGCAAAAAAAAATATTCAGAAAATATATTTTTTCAGTTAGTCTTCCTAGACAAGAAGCTTGTTTCACAAATCAATACGAAATTATACAATATCACATCATGCTTCCTCGCTGAAAAAAATCATTGGGAAAGATAGTCCATTTTTTTCTTTAAAATTGTTACTGTTGTCATTTATTATCATATGCAATGTCAAAAATACAACTTGTAATGATTCACCTTATCTATCAGCAATATCACATATACGTCACATATATAAATGAATGCACATATTGTAAGTACATACAGTTGGGCAAAAAAGTATTTCATTAGCCACTGATTGTGCAAGTTCTCCTACTTACAAGGATGAGAGAGGTCTGTAATTTCTATCATATATACACTTCAACTATGACAGACAAAATGAGGGGGGGGAAATCCAGGAAATCACATTGTAGGATTTTTAACGAATTTATTTGTCATTTATTATTAATTATTTATTATGGTGGAAAATAAGTATACAGTGTATCACAAAAGTGAGTACACCCCTCACATTTCGGCAGATATTGTATATCTTCTCATGGGACAATACTGACAAAATGACACTTTGAAATGACACTGAAAAGTACATATGAAAGAGTGTGAGAGCTGTACTACAAAATTGAACACATCTGCTCTTTATGCACACCTGATACCTAGTAACACTTAACAAGTCACATGACATTTAGGGGTGTAGTCTCTTAGATGTGTACTCACTTTTGTTGCCGGTGGTTTAGACATTAATGGCTGTATATTGAGTTATTTTAAGGGAAAAATAAATTTACACTGTTATATAAGCTGCACACAGACTACTTTTTATTGTATCAAAGTGTCATTTTGTCAGTGTTGTCCCATTAAAATATATACTTTAATATCTGCAGAAATGTGAGGGGTGTACTCACTTTTGGGCTACACTGTATGGTCAATAACAAATGTTTAACTCAAAACTTTGTAACATAACCTTTGTTGGCAATGACAGAGGTCAAACATTTCCAGTAATTCTTCACCAGGTTTGCACACATTGTAGCTGGTATTTTGATCTCCTCAAATGTTTTGGGGCTGTTGCTGGGCAACACAGACTTTTGGCTACTCCAGGACCCTGACATGCACATTACATAGTCACCCCTTTTGTTGCTTGAGTTGTGTTTTTGGTTATTGTCATGATTAAGACCCAGTTGTCATGATATATTGTCATGATTAAGACCCAGTCACTCAGTCTTCAATATTCACTTATGGAAAGAGGTTTTATCTTTAAATCTCACAATACATGGCCCCTTCATTCTTCCCCTGATACAAATCAGTCGTCCTGTTCTCTTTGCAGAAAAACAGCCCCAAAGCATGATCTTTCCACCCCCATGCTTCAGTGTGTCTGAACTACAATTGCTCAGACAGTTGATTTATTCACACCAACCTTCTAGCCTATTGTAGATTTACTATTCCCAGTCTGGTGCAGGTCTACAATTTTTTTCCTGGTGTCCTTTAACAGCTCTTGGTCTTGGCCATGGTTGAGTTTGGAGTTTAACTGTTTGAGGCTCTGTACATGTGCCATTAATACAGGTAACCAGTAGATGGCAGATGTGTGTCATAAAGAAATTACAGGTCACTAAGAGCCAGAAATCTTGTTTGGTTTAGGGTGACCAAATACTTATTTTCCATAATAATTTACTACTTTTTTGCCCCACTGTGTACTGTGGTGCAGTTTCAATGTTTTTTTAAATCTTGTTTATGAAGGTAAAGTTAGTAGATATGTCTGTGTATGCCACACTGTAGTAAATAAGTGGTAATGTATTTAGAAATGAAGACCACCAAAGACATAATGACATTTAAGTTGTGTGTATTTTGGGTATGTGTGTATTCAGGTGAATTGTTGTACATAAAGGCAACAAATGTGTCATGAAGGTACTGAGTTGTTTAAGAAAAGTGGGTATAGATGTTTCTGAAATATGACAGGAATACTTTGTAAAAATTTTCTGGAGGTAAAGCTAAAATAGTGTTAATGATGTTCTTGAAAGTGTGAAATGGCTAAGAGCTGTATATGAAGAATGCATTTTTAAATATGTTTTTTCTTTCTTAAATAAGAATAATATATGTCATCTACAATTAAGCAAATTACTTAAGTTAGTAATGACGGTCAACATGATAATTAAATTTTTTTAATCGCAATTACAGTTTTTAACTACACATGCTTTCTTATTGTCAGTTTTTATAATTGTTTATTTAACCCTTTGTATATCTTTGTATACCTTTGCTTATAATTGGTTTAAATTGTTGGGATATACCTCTATAAATAAATACTCACTCTTTAGTGGTTTTTTTTTCATTAGGGACAGAAAGTGGTAGTTGAAATATGCACAGTAACAAGTAGTGAGCAATGAAAGTGTGTGCACTGATGTGCCGTGTACAATCCAGGTCAAAAATAAATAAATCTGAGTGAATTTAGCTATGTAACCTGCATGGATGTGACCATAGATATATTTTCTTTTTGCAATGCAACATATGAAATTTGCATATTTCTCCCTCTACATGATATAATTCAGACAGCACTGAAGCAAAAAGACAACAGTTGACACAACCATCTGAGCAAGGGATTACTTTAGCAAACATCTGCCAAGCACTAAAATATTGAGGTACATTTACAAATGCCTTTAAAGCTTTACTGTGCAAACAATTAAACTTAACCAGTGGACCAAACACAAATACTTTATACAAATGTGTCTTATATATACTACTCTCTGTAGGTCTGCCATGAAAGTCAAGGTGTCACTGAGTACACTTTTCTTCACCATCAAAAGACTCTATTTTATTATAATTATTAATTAGAATATCATAAAAAATCTATTCATATCAGTAATTTCATTCAAAAAGTGAAACTTGTATATTAAATTAATTCATTACACATATACATATATACATGTTAAATGTTTATTTGTGTGTGTGTGAGTGTGTGTGTGTGTGAACCCAAGGTTCCTGTTTCCGTATCTCTGCTGTATCCTGGACTCACTCACCCCCACACATCTCAAGTCGCCCCTAGTTTCCGTCTGTTTGTCCGTTGTTGTCCTCAGTATCCCTAGCTCGTTCCACTTTCCTTTTGCATACCCATACAAAGGTATAGGTGCTGAACTGACAGAGGAGAAAGAGGGAAATGTACAAAACTGAAAAATATTGTGCATTCCAGAAATATATAAATTACATTACATTACATTTGGCTGACGCTTTTGTCCAAAGCGACTTACAGAAGTGATGTACAGTACAACGAAATTCTTTCTTCGCATATCCCAGCTTTTGGAAGCTGGGGTCATAGCGCAGGGTCAGCCA
>JAYDZF010000013.1:9014033-9026134 GCA_034509105.1 Microcambeva barbata
CGAAGAAAGAATTTCGTTGTACTGTACATGTGTATATTCTATGTACATCATTTCTGTAAGTCGCTTTGGACAAAAGCATCAGCCAAATGTAATGTAAAATATTTAGTTACCTGTTAAGGCATATAAACATGATTTCTTCTACACATTTGATTTGTCAGTTTCCATGCCCTTTCTACATGCAATCCTCCACTATATCTAGACTTGGATCTAGCACTAAGGTGCTCACATTTGTGTTAAACCATTAACTAAATTCTTTTAAATGAAATTCTTTGTACTCAGGAGTGTTATTAACACCTGGTAACATATGATACATATCCATTGTAATAAGGAAAGGCACCAAAAGGTAATAACACAGTACCCATTGTTGTGTTGGGCACTACCAATTACACTTTAAAACTGTGATTTACGCTTGTATTTCTATTTACAGAAAATCTAGAAGCACAGGTTTTAGGTCTTGTCATAATGCATGATTATAAAGCATGCACACACACTAATGGGTGTGCAGGGAGGCTCTGTTAAGAATGATTGAAGAATTCAGGAACATAAATGTACTGGAGTAATAAGAAACAGTTGAAATTTTTACATTATTTGTGTAGGCAGCAGCTCCTACAAGAAAATGGGCCTACATCATGCTGTTACAAGCTCTAATAGTAGGAAAGAAATCAGAGTAAGGCAAATGTGACAGCATCCGTTGAAGGTTGCACAGCATGATGCAGTATGTTTGTCACCCACAGTCAGCCACTAGATCAGAAGGAAAAGCACAGCTTTGAATTAGGCTGTTAAGGTATCATCTGATGTCAATATACTACTACTTCTCACTCCCAAAGAACAAATGTGATGGTGATGTGATTATAGAGTGCCATCTTGTGGAGTGGATCATATTCTAAAATTGGGTTTAAGTAGTTCATCTTTAAAACCATCCCACAATCACTTTTAGAATGTTTTCAAGATTTTATTTCACAGTAAACATGACTACTAGTTCTTTAAATAGTATTTAAATACATCATGCTACTAACACTAATGGTCTAAGAAAATTATGTATGTGGCTAAATTATTCAAATATATATACATTTCAGGTATGCTGCTCATGTTCTCTCTTTGTGTTTTCTCTCTCTGCTCCATTTATTGTATAGCTGGCAGGCCTGTCGAGAGGCAGGCAGCATGGCTGAGCCCAGGCGAGACAGCACCAGCAGCCTGCAGAGAAAAAAGCCACCATGGCTCAAACTGACCATTCCTTCTGCCCAGATGTCTCTAGATGAACCACCTACTTTTGTCCAGGCATGAATACGTCTCTTTTTTAGATCTCTCTCTCTCTCTCTCTCTCTCTCTCAGTTTTTGCATACTGTGTTCACTATTCTCAGATATTTATTTTCTTAATGCACCATACATTTCAATAGGAACAAGATCTGGACTGCATGAAGGCCAGGCAAACACCTACGTTCTGCTTTAGAGCATGCAGAATGAGGCCCGGTGTACAATAATTATGTACTTCTTGTGAAAAGATGTCACTTTGATAAAAAAAACGACCATTACACATATGTGACACATTTCCTGCATGGACATGGATGCACTATCATATCAATAAATACATGTTGGCTTTTCACTAATAGTTGTCTGAATGGATTGCCTTTGGTTCAAGATTTCACGAGGCCACAGCACATATTGCCAGTTTTTGGTTCACCTGAGACTATCCCGTGGCTTGAGTCAATTTCTTGAACCAATTTCTACAGATTGTCTTTTACAGGCTAAGATTTTTCTGAACAATGTGAATCTTTTTACAATATTATATACAATCAATAGAAAAATACCTAAACTGTTTATAGTTTGGCACTGAGAAATGCTTTTTATCTGACAATTCCTGCATGACGTTACAGGCATCCAATTTTAAATTTGTTTACATTTACAAAAACAAATCAAGAAGGTCAAATCATTCCTTCCAAAAATGATTTCTTTGATCATAATCAGTTTTTTTAAAGCTGTTAAAAATCATCCCACCATTGGCCTAGATGGGCATTAAATAGACACAATGAGCTGTGTCAGAACAGCCTCAGTCCGATGCTCTTTTGTAGCTATTGCGAAAACCATTAATAGTAAGTGCATGCTCTTAATATTCACAAACTGTGGTAAATGAATACCCATGGTTTTGGAAAGGGATGTCCAATAACAATCTTGTGGTCTGATGCCCACATTCATTTGGCCTTTTTCTTCTTCTTCTTCTTCTGGATATTGGTCACCACAGTTCTATTTTACCCTTTCCTGAACATTGTCCACAATCTGGTCAACCACAAGTATGTCCTCTTCACTGCATCCATAAAGCTCCTATTTGGCTTAATAATTAACAAGCTTATTTTTATATTTATTTTAATTTCCTGATGATGTTTATAGCCTGGTCTAATAACATTCATTCAATGACAGTAGCCTCTGCAAATTCAAATACAACCGTCAAAATTATTTTTAATTAGTCCCAGAGGTGATCTCTTTTGTTAAGGTCATACTCTGAGCAGCTTTTAATTGAAACCATGCTAAACCCTTGATACATGTTTAAAGTAAACCCTTGATACAAAAGTAAACTTTTGATGCATGTTAAAAGTTATTTGTAACAAACATTTTTATGGATTCTCACTTTTTTTTTTATCTTTTTTGTCACTTTGACAGCCAGTGAAAAGGCAGGGGTTTCTTCGTAGTGTTAGCATGCCTGTTGAACCCTCGCATATGGCATCCCCACATCGGGAACTCTTTGACCCTCGACGACCACCACTGCAGCACCAGACCTCAATTACACAGACCATCAAGAGGTAAGAGTTTTCAACTCCACCTGTGTAATGTTTATTTGTGGTATATTATTTATTATTTTACATTATTGCTGCTAACATCCTATTTCACCATTAAGCACAGAGTGAATCCAAAATAGGTCCAACGTATGGTTCACTCCGGTAAAAAGGGCCAAATGGTAAAACAGGCAACACATAAACAGATGGATGGATTAGTAAGCAAATTATTGGAAATTAATGAATGAAAAAAGGATGAATTAATGATTATACAAACTAATGAGTAAATGAATGGCTTAATGAAGGAATAAATGAACTAATGAATGAATAAAGGAATGATTGAATAGATGGTGTACGTGCAATTCCCTGCCAGGATGGCAGAAAAATTGCACTGCTGGTCAGTGGCGTACCTGTGTTTTCTGTTGCTGAGTTGGCAATACGCCAGAAATTTACCTGAACACACCTTGTTTCAAGACCAAGACGCCTATTGGCATAAATATATTTATCCATCAGCATAAGCACCATTGCTATTTTAACGACGCTGGCGCAAAGCATCAAAGCAGACAGTTGGCGGGGTGTAAAATAGCAATGAGCATTGCGACGTGCCTTGCACAGGGTGTAAGAAGCGGCCCTAGGTGTTATTATACATGATGCCTCAATATTAATTCATTCTTTTAAATGCATTCGGAGTACATTCATATTTAATACAAAGTGTTAAGATTTTGAGTCAGTTTAAACTAAAAAAATGTGTTTAATCTTATTACATGGCATGGTGTGACCCAGCATTGATCCCGTTCTTCATTTGGTCTCTTTAAAAAGCATATTACTATATGATGGTGCTATCTAATTGTTTTGAGTTATTATTCCATGTTGCTTGGCTTTAGGTATAGTGTTGTTTTAAAATGAGCATGTGCATGTGATGACTCATCGTGGACATGATCAGATTTTGCATGTCCTGGCATCATTTAAATTATACATAAAGTAAATATCAAAATATCATACAACAGGTTTTCAACAGCACATCTGTAGTTATTTGTATGGGTTATATTGAGTGCTGTTGTTTGTATGTGTGTTTATGTGTGAGTGTGTGTGTGTGGGAAGAGTGAACATAATGGATGTGTATGCATGAACCTGTTTTTACTGTATTTTCTCTGGAATTAGTATCTGCCAATTCCTTCAAGCTACAGTTTCAACACAGCTTGTTGAATCACTATGAAATCTTCATCCCTAAGGCCTTTCTTACAAAGAAATTAATAAAAAAAAACGATTTTTATATGGCATGATGGAGTAAGCATAATGTTTGGGCTTTCTCACTTTTGGGCTGCCTCACTTTTGTAACATTTGCAATCATTAGGATGACAATAATTATAAATCTAATGAAGTGTAAACAATATGGGACACAATACTTAAGCACTCCAACAGTAGGGGAAGGATTTCGTTGTGGAAGCAACATAATGAATAGAAATGTTAATACTAGATAATAATAGAGAATCATAGGTTACTGTCAGTTAATAGACATTTATAAACACAACACAACAACCATATTGGCTTCTATGCCCCCTTTGCTGGCCATACATTGCAATTTAGACTGACATGATTCTTCTGTGCGAACCAACCTCAAATAATCAATATGGATAATTCCAAATGGTTCACACACACTGTGTTGCAGCTGTAACTGCACCTCTCCTATCAGAAGGGAAATGATAGCAGGTGATTTGCCCAGGAGGCTCATCTTCAAAATCAGCTTGTATCTGTTGCAGAATTTAATGTCCTAGAAAGACACCCTGGCTGTCCATAAGCTGTCATTTAAAATAATAGTTAAGTTAGTAGCCTTAGTTTAATCAGATGATTTTAATTTTAGAAAGGATTGATTTGCCCTACCAGATTAATTCCAGTTGAGAAATACATTATATTTTTTATTGAGCTATCAGACTGTTATGCTGCACATAAGTAGCTTATTTAACTTATAGAAGAGACAATAATGACTCCTAATTATGCTTTGTTGAACTTTTGGCCACAAGTAAAGATTTGACTTCTGTCCCCTTGTTAATTTGGTTATTATTTCCCCTTTTTCCTTGAGTGTGTATATGCATGTGGTGGTATTTTATGACTGTAGTCATGTTTCTATTCTATTCTAACTTTCCTTCCCCATATTAACAGTAACCAGACTGTCTCACCCTGGAAGTGCTAACACTTCCTCACTTTTAACATCTCTGGCTCTTTTCTAGCTGTTCTTACACCCCTTTCCTTCTTCTCTTTTTGTATCTGCCCTACCTTTTGTCTCTTTTACCTGAACGTCCCTACACCCCTGCGTCCTGTGAGCAGCAGCAGGAGGGTCCACTTTGAACGGATTAACACAGTGCCTATTAAGGGTC
Organism: Microcambeva barbata; assembly: GCA_034509105.1. Lineage (NCBI taxonomy): Eukaryota > Metazoa > Chordata > Actinopteri > Siluriformes > Trichomycteridae > Microcambeva > Microcambeva barbata. The sequence continues at coordinate 9,019,177 of JAYDZF010000013.1, forward strand.
AGCGTGCTGCACGTCGTAGTTTCAGGAGACACCAGTCCCTCTCCAGAACCCTGATCAGGTATTCTTGGGATTGGCTTGACCAGTGTGAAGGTAGCTTCATGTTTGAGACCATGTTTTTGCATGTAATACGCAAATACGTACTATTCTTTCTAGTTCAAAGCATTATCAGTCTTTTTTTGATTACATTAATTGCATTTGTAAATAATAAACCACTTCAAAACACACACTTTGTGTCTACAAAACCACTCAATTGTAGCATTTGTAAAATCAGGCCCGTCATTGTTTCTCAATGAAATCACTGTGAACTTCAACTTGCCTTGATTCAGAAATATTTCTGAATGTCTTTCTCTTTATCTGTATGTCTAAAATCTCAATATTTGCTTCTGCACTATTGGTGCCCTAACATATACAAAAGCCATGGGCATAAATGCAACATGTACCATGTCTGCGCCTACCTTGATTATTAAATGATTTTAAATACTTTTGAAGTAACTCATGAGTAGATCTCTCACAGTAGCATGGCAGGTACTAATGTAGCATGTTCTGAGGACTCAGACTCGAAACGGTAGATTCCAGAAATGCTTCACATGGAATCAAATGTATTGCTTTGATAAATGTTTTTAACCAATTGTCAATCATCCCATTAAATTTGGCAGAACAGAATTTTGGCACATGTATTTTGGGCAATTTCCTCCATTCTTCTTTGCAGATCAGATTGGATGGGAAGCGTCTGTACAATTGGGTTTAAGTCTGGGCTCTGGCTGGCCCACTCAAAAACATTTACAGCGGTGTCCCAGTCGACAGATAACTACTTCTATCTAATATGCACTGTCAATTATGTGACCTTATAAAGACAGCTGTGCCTTCCCAAATCATGTACAATCAACTGGATTTACCAGTTGTCAAAACAACTGAAGGATTTTTGTGTGTAGAATTGTAAGGATTGTAAATGCAATCCATTTTGTAATGAGGCAAAATCTAATAAAGTGTGGAAAAAGTGAAGCGCTGCGAAACTTTTCCCGAATAAACTGTGTTAACTTCAGAGGTAAGTCTGTGATAACATTTTTGTAATAAACTATGGCTAAATGAACCCGAATTAATTGCACAGTTTGTTTATGTAATTATGAAATTTTACACTTACATACTGAACTTCTATCCATCAAATTACATCTGAAGAAAAGCTTTTCTGAGCTTTTGAAGGTTTGTTCTGAAGATTTATCTAACAATATGCAAACACACGTGCAATTATACAATATAAACGTAGTGACTAACAAATCACATAGCTTCAGCAAGTCCATGTTTCTTACTGTGTAGTGTTGGGTTTGCTGTGCACGCCTGAATGAGACTCAATCAGTGTTTTATGGGATTGTACAACATGACAATTCACGCTCATTTCTTTGAAAACTAGTTCACATGCCTGGAATAATTCCAATCCTCAGGCTTGTATTAGTGACTTATTATGGAGCTCTGGTTGTAAGAACATGGACGAGATTAGTCAGAATGCCTCATCTTCATTGGACAATAATAAATACTCATAATTGAACATAAGACATTTTGTCTTAAGAATGATTATTGCTTGTGTCAGTTATTATTCTCAAACCCAGACTTAGAGGGTTTATTGAGGTTTTAAAATATGTAACAGTAAACCGTTGCATGAAAAGGGGTTACATCAGAGAAAACATGAGATTAGTCTTCTCAGTCTTCAGCACGGCTCCATTTGTTCTTCCGAATGCTGAGATATTTATAGCTGCTCATGTTGGCTGTGTCAGTGTACCACTCCTGTGCCAAGGCTGTGGGGAGAAGCAGGAATGCCAACAATTCAATATTATAACCACACTCAGATGCCTTTACTCATGCCTTTATTCACTGTTTTCTACATATTTCAAACGTTAAGCAGAGCCAATAGGCGAGTCATGTTACATGTTAAGAGTTTATGTACAGTGGCTTGCAAAAGTATTCATACCCCTTCAACTTTTACATATTTTGTCACATTACAACCACAAACATAAATATATTTCATTGGACTTTAATGTGAAAGGCCAACCAAAAGTGGTATACAATTGTGAAGTGGAAAGAAAATTATGCATGATTCCCAGGTTGCTCTGATAGTGGCCTTCAGGTCTTCTGAATTTTTGGGTCTGGCATATCGCATCTTCCTCTTCACAATACCCCATACCAGGAATTTTCTATGGTGTTGAGGTCAGGCGAGTTTGCTGGCCAATTAAGTACAGGGATACCATTGTCCATAAACAAGGAACTGATAACTTTGACACTATTTTAAAACAACACTATACCTAAAGCACTGTGCAGGTACGAAGTCCTATTGGAAAATAAAATCTGCATCTCCATAAAGTTGGTCAGAAGCAGGAAGCTGCAGTCCACTCTATGTGAATCTCCCCCACGTTTTTGAATTTTTTTTTTTCACAATCCTCTCCACAGTGCGGTTATCCCGATTTATTGTATTTTTTCTACCTTTCCTTCCCATTTCCTCTCTGTTAAAGTGCTTGGACACAGAGCTCTGTGAACAGCCAGCCTCTTTATCAATTTTTTTCTGTCAACTAATGAAATGGTTGTATTTTGGACAACTGTCAAGTCAGCAGTATTCCCAATAATTGTGTAGCATACAGAACTACACTGAGAGACCATTTAAAGGCCTTTGCAAAGGTTTTGAGTTAGTTGGCTGATTAGAGTGTGGCACCAGGTGTCTTAAATATTGAACCTTTTCCCAATATTCAAATTCTCTGAGATACTGTATTTGGGAATTTCATTAGCTCAAATTCAGTTCAAATAATAATAAAAAAACATTTTAAATGAAGCAGTATGTGTGTAATGAAGGGATATAATATACAAGTTTTGAATGGAATTACTAAAATAAATAAACTTTTTCATGATATTCTAATTTTATGATCAGCACTTGTATATGTATGTACCGTCTTTCATGCAAGCATCTTTTCTTTGGTATACAGTGGGTATAGAAAGTATTCAGACCTCTTCCCTTAAATGAAAGAAGTTTGGGACAACCAGAACTCTTCCTAGACCTTAAACTCTCTCAACCACAACTCTTCCCTGAGCAATTGTGCGAAAAGAGCCTTGGTGAGAGAGTTAAAGAAGAACCCAAAGATCACTGTGGCTGAGCTCCAGAGATGCCGTAGGGAGATGGAAGAAAGTTTGACAAAGTCAACTATCACTGCAGCTCTCCACCAGTTGGGGCTTTATGGCAGAGTGGCCCAATGGAAGCCTCTCCTATCTGCAAGACATGAAAAAAACGCATGAAGGACTCCCAGACTATGAGAAATAAGATTCTGGCTTCGGAACAACTTTGTGACCATTCTTGACTGGCCCAGCCAGAGCCCTGACCTAAACCCAATTGAGAATCTCTTGAGAGACCTGAAAATGGCCGCCCACCAACATTTACCATCCAACCTGGCAGAACTGGAGAGGATTTGCAAGGAAGAATGGCAGAGGATCCCCAAATACCGGTGGGAAAAACTTCTTGCATCATTCCCAAGAAGACACATGCTGTACTAGCTCAAAAGAGTGCTTCTACTCAATACTGAGTAAAGGGTCTGAATACTTATGACCATATGATATTTTCTTTTTTAATACATTTGCAAACATTTCTACATTTCTGTTTGTTATGTCAAGATGAGCTGGAGTTTACAATAATGAGAAATAAAGGGAACTTTATTTTACCAAATGGATGCAATGAAACAAAGAGGGAAGAATTTTAAGGGGTCTGAAGACTTTCAGTACCCACTGAGTGTGTATATTTATGTTACAAAATAGTACATTTTATTGTTCTTAATCATTTATCATTAAAACACATACAATACGATATATTGCCTTTATTTAAAAAAAATGTTAGTGAGTTTTGCATAATTGCAGGGGTTTCTGCAAACTATTCTTAGTTAGGTTCTAAAAACATAGTACTGTAATGGCTGAATTTCTGACAACATGGGCTATGTGAAAAATGTTTATTTTACTGTGCATATGCAAAAGTACAGTGCTGTGAGGAATTATTTTCCTGCTTATAGATTTTTTTAGGTTTTGCACATTTGTCACACTTTAATGTTTCAGATTATCAAACAAATTTGAATTTCAGGCAAATATAACCTTTTCTAGACTGATAGATGTCAGTGATTTTTCTCGTCTGTTTTTTGGGGATATTTTAGCCTACTATATGTTGTCAGACAGGTTCTATTTATGGGATTTCTTGATTCTACAGGTCTGGCAATAATCAGTTTTGGGTGTGGCTAGTAAAATGGAACCCAGCCTTCCCAGAAAAGTGTTTGATCACAGTTTATTTGGAGGGTGATGGAAAGGATTGTCTAATTAATATTTAAATTAGTTTGATAATCTGAAACATTTAAGTGTGCAAAAAACATAGGAAATATCTAAGGGCCAATTTTTTTCACAGCACTGTATATATGATAACTAATGACATCCTATTCTAAATTGCCTCTGTCCCAACTTTTTTGGGATGTTGCAGGCCTGGCTTTTTCTTACTGTCCAAACTTTTGCTAAAACGTCCCTCTAATTGTGGAAAGTAGATAAGTGAATAACAGGGAAAATCATGTCGTTTTTAACTAAGCATAGAGGCTTTTAGGAATTGGGCTGTTTATTTAGGGGATGTTACTAGCATAGCCAAAAACAATTGTCGTTCATGGCCAAAATTCATGGCGTAAACATAGCTGACCCTACAATTACTTTTGGGGCACACGTTCCTGAAAAAATCCACAATTTTGTGGAAAGCTTTCCCAAAGCCATTTTAGGATTTTGAAATGTCACGCCCTACAATCTCATGGTCAAATGACTACTAACCTTTTGCTAAATAGAAGCTCAGAAACACATATGTGTGGGTTTATATCATGGAGGAAAAAATGAGTAACGCTTGTCAAACATTGGCATACAGCCAAGCTCTAATAAGAAGTAAAATCATCAGAGTGTGTCTGTGTGTCCATGTGAGCCTGTATCTGAGCAGTTCCCACTAGTGGAATGGGACTTCTGTGACCAGAGGCATGTCTGGGCAAGTCCCCTTTACTCTCCAAAGCACCTGATGCTCTTCAACACTGTTTTATTTTTCTTTTCTTGGAATATGCCTTCAGTGGTTCACTGAATTTTCCAGACTTTCTCTCAAAGCTGCACTGTGTGAGCACTTTCATTGTTCTCCACCTCTGCCAGGCTTTCACTTGTTGCAGCACAAAGCTCAAATTGACCAGCAAACAATCCTGGAACACAGTAGGATGATGAACACTTTGTGAGAAACCACTGACTCTTGGCTCTTGGCTGAGATTGTCTTGCTTGCTTTTAGGGGTACTGCAGACTGGTTTGGGGTTAGTAAGGATGGTGATGCAACACAGAAATGGCAGAGGAAGAGCCTACGTCACTGCAGTCTACGCTATGGCAAGCTGAAGCCTCAGGTGATACGGGAAATGGAGTTGCCCAGCCAGGACAACATTTCTTTCACGAGTACAGAGACGCCACCACCACTATACGTACCGTCATCTCAGCATGGCATACCAAAGGTATATTCGTCTGTAAAAAAGGCAATTTTTGTGCAAAAAAGTAATCATCTATCGATCAATGTGATTTATTTTGGTGACCTATTCTCTTGGACATTGGATCTGCTGATTATACATACTAACCCTGGTTTTGTTCTGCTCAGATTGTGGACCCACTGGCACGCGGCCGGGCCTTCCGCATGGTCGAGGAGGTTGATGGCTACAGCGTACCCCATACACCCATCACACCTGGTGCTGCTTCTTTATGTTCCTTTACCAGCTCCAGATCTGGTCTCAACCGGATACCACGCAGACGCAAACGGGAATCTGTTGCCAAAATGAGCTTCAGGGCAGCAGCTGCTCTCGTCAAGGTAAGCCCAGGTTTGTTTTCCATAAATTCCCCACAAAATTAAGACAGAATGTACAGCAGTAAATTTCTACTTAACTGGCTGTTGTTTTTGGCTGCTCCCGTTAGTTGCCACAATGGCTCATGTTCTGCATTTATCCATTTGTTATAGTTTTTCACCGGATGCCCATCCTTGGGCCTGGCTCATTAAACATTCTAATACAATACAATAATTCATTGTCTCAAATTAACCGGGCTGCAAGATTTTAGACTGGTCTGAGGAAACTGGAGCAGTCCCATGCGGATACAAGCAAGCCCCCCACAGAAAGACAACCTCAGCTAAGGATTGAACCCAGGAACTTCTTGCTGTGAGGCGACAGTGCTATCCACTTAACCTTTGTGCCGCCCCAAATTTCAACATACTGATTTGTATAATTCTAAGATTATTAATGTTAATGCTGTTACATCATTTTACCAGCAGATGTCACTAGATTTTTCATATACTGATACATTTTACGGCATTGATCCATTGCACATCTTGTTTCATCTATTGTGGGCAGTCCAGAATCACAAAATTAAGTGATTGAAATGGAAACTAAGGCTAACACCCTGTCTACAGGAAGACAAAAATGGTATCATATCAAAAATGATTTCCTTAAAGATGGCACCATAATAGAAAAATAAGTGTCCACACAGGTGCACACAGCACCACTGAAAATGCTGTAGTATGTATACAGGGCCAATGGTGGACCAAAAAAGTCCATATCCATTAGTTGTTCATAGTGGTAGAACGTAAAGCAGTAGATTATGATTTTAACACCATAACAACGCAAGTCTTTTTAGAAAACTCTTTTTCATCAGTGTGCAGTGAAACACACATAGAAACACTAGTGAACACTAGAAGGCAGTGAGCACACATGCCCAGAGCGGTGGTCAGCCCTACCCACAGTGCCCATGGAGCAGTTAGAGGTTAGGAAAAGATAATATTATGTATAAATACAATAATATTTTCTTAAGATTAGGAAATTAGGAAAAATAATTATTGTTTATTTAGTTTTTAATTCATCTACCTGAATGACAACGTGCCACCATACTGCCCTATGAAGGATCA